>BSBK01007019.1:2500-50000 GCA_027943335.1 Chamaecyparis obtusa | reverse complement strand
TAGAATATGCACGGATAGCAAGTGGAGTTGAAAAAACACAACACATTTACATTTTTTTAATAGGTCAAAATTACAATGTTCGTGATGGTCTATAACTTAAAATATGCAATTAAAGACCTCTATAAAAAATGCAACCTTGTTGTGTTTTTCAAATCCACTTGATATCCTATGTATATGAATTGAGATTGCATATTGAACTAGGCATCTTCTTCTACATTGCCTGAAACCAAAAGACTATCATAGTTAACATCTAAATGGCACATCTCATCATCACAATTAAACAATTGTGTTTTAGAAAAGAACCCATTGAACATTCTAATACTAATTTCTCCCAAAATATGAAATCCACTAAAATTTAGCGAAAACCCCTCCAACACTACAACAGTGTATAAAAGGAAACTCAGTGTCTAAACATGGAACTAAGCTCAAACATGTGTAAATAAACATCAGTCATTATCAAATAAGTTCCATAAATGAGAATCATTTGTTTTTGGCTTTCTCCTTTTTTCTGCTTCCTTATATTGTTGCAGAGGCATATACATGTCCAGAGTGTTATTTCTTCTCAGCGGTCCTCTGCAATAACAAATAAAAGGCTTCAATTAAAAACATATTATCATAATTGGGGTTAATTTAAAATATATTCATTATTGTTACAAGCATTTCAATACATTAAAAAACATAAACATGATGCTCTTTACCTTGTCCAACCACATCATCTTGCCTGATGGCTTGAACCTCAACACGCTCATCGGGAACAACGTCCTCTACATCCCTTGCAAATGCAATACAAAATGTTTTATTAATTCCAACACATTATAATTAAATTTTTATTACTATGCCAAATTCAATTTAACATGTTTGCTTGTATTAAATATTCATTAATCAAAATTTGAATAGAAAATGTATACCTTGAGTACTACAATTCACATTAGAATCGATGCCTCCACCGTGCTCAGCCGGTGCAGTATCAATATCGACAGGCTGCATTCCAATGTAAATAATTAGTGTATTTATCGATAATATATACATATAAATACAAGACAAATACTGAGAAATGTTAATCATTCAGTTTACTGCATATAAATATATTTACTTTAAAGTTTTAAACAAATATATAATCAGTGTTTCCTTAAAACAAATATATTCACTTTATGTTGGAACTTAACATCAAATACAGTAATTGGTAAAGTTTTCAACTTGAAATAAAAATCAATTGGCTTATTTACTTGATTAACAGATCTAGTAGAAGAACCTTGTGCACTCATTGCTCGGTATCATTCAGCCATGACTTTATAGCCTTGTTTGTAGCCTATTTTTTTGTCCTCTTTTGTAATCAATTTTTTGTACTCCAAGGCCTGCATTTTTTATTGATATCATGAATTTTTATTGTAGTGAATTTAATCAAAACTAAATTGATTACAATTTTATTATAAATATTTGCATACAAATTTACTAATACTTACAACTCGTGCAGCAAGTTTTGAATATCCACCCGAGCCAAGCCTGTGTTGCCCATGCTTTTGTTTTCTTGCTGTTGTTGCCTTTGTTGTGTCAGGCAACCTATGTGATGTTTGAAGTATGTTAGATCACATAAGTACAAAGAGTAAATAGTACATAATTTCATTATTAACATTATCACATACCTTCTTTCCTCTGGTGATACTACTCATCCATTATGTCTTGCACTTCTCTCAAGTGCATCCTTTTTAAGATCCTCCCACTCATTAATAGGAATATAGGGAGGCCACTTGTAATAAGGGTTGTGTTCTATTTGGCTCATGTAGTTGTCCCTAATATACTTCAAAATGGTGCCCACTTTGTCAAGGAGTCTAAGTCTATGAAAGACTTCGGGTCTAAAAAGTATTGTCATAGAGTCAATGAGCTTATTCTTTAACCCTTTATTTTGTACTAACCACCTTTTAAGAAAAAAACTATTAGGTTCATAAATGAAGTGAAGCTACCTTTTAATATACTTGAAGAAAGGGATGAAATGAAATCTAATCTTGCAATGAAATCAAAATATGATACCGTGTGCGTATGGTCGGCCCGAAAATGCACAAACATTCATCATTAAGTTTTTCATAAAATAGATTATTCCCTGCAAGATAATTATGAGATTATTATAATTAGTTATTGCAAGGGACCACACAGAGGGTTAGTGCATTATGTTATGAGTATTATATTATATAGTAAAAGAAAGGATCAGTCTTTAAAGTACCTAGAAGGTGGGCTACTCTCAAGGGAAGTCCATCTTCATTGCTCATGAGCAATTGATCACATTGTATTGTTCTTGTACATTTAATAGGAGTGCATCCAGGAATTGCGTCATCACCTCCTACATAAAATGAATCCAATATTACAAAATGCCCCCTAAGAAAGAATATATAGTTCAAGTGAAATAAACAAATGATAAATAAGAGAGAAAAAGAGGAGTCTACTTACCAATAGTAGGTGTACTTGCCAACATTTCAAGTGGAACTACCTCTATGGATCTGATCCTCGTACCAGGTGCCATACTCAACATAGGTTCAATAGCAGGTGCTGAACAAAAATATTGTTAGAGCATAAAAAAATATGGATAACCATGGACTACATGGAGGATAAAATATGCGATGTACCATCCGAAGTATTTGCATCTAAGGTAATGCCCTTTAATCTATTTAGCATCCCCTGCAAAGAGAACACATATATATTTTAGTTAATGACATAAATAAAATAGTATACTATAAAAATCATTATTGAACTTTTGTTATAATTAAAAACTACATTAATACTTACTCTATAGTTTCGAACATGTCTAATCAAC
Source organism: Chamaecyparis obtusa (assembly GCA_027943335.1). NCBI lineage: Eukaryota > Viridiplantae > Streptophyta > Pinopsida > Cupressales > Cupressaceae > Chamaecyparis > Chamaecyparis obtusa. The sequence continues at coordinate 47,194 of BSBK01007019.1, read as the reverse complement.
ATATCTGTTGCCCTTTGTATTTTAGGACTATGAGGTTGAATATTTGCCATTCGAGCTAACTCTTTTGATATTGCACGAAAGACCCTTTCCAGTGCAACCATAGGATCAACCTCTGGAAAAAATCAACATCGAATGGATCATGCTCATTCTGCGGCTCCTCATGGACTACTTGTTCCTTTCCCTTTCTCTGATCAGCACTAGTTTGTGAGAACAATATTATTAGCCCTTTATTTAAAAGCAATCCAAAATAGTAGAACAACAAAATATACGCATTAACATAACAAAAATATGCATTAACTTTTTTCTTGTATGTGCATTTGTACAACAAAAATGAGTTTTACCTGTCGGGAAGAAGAAGTCCCATGAGAACTATCACTGCCATGCATATCATGTGGCTGTTGATCCATACTATAGCTCTATATTTTAAAAAAAATCATTCAGACATGTTAAAACACGTGTTCTTATTCTAAGTTACATTGAATAATAGACAAAATGTGTACCACCTTGTCAATGATAGTGATGAGGTTTTTTATATCTATGCGATTCAAATTGTAATCGATAAGCAACTCTTCACATCCATGTATTGATTTGATCACACATACAAATACGCGATTTCCCTCGTGCGCCTCAAATATGCAATTGGGTTGCTTCTTAGTTGACGTAGGTCCTGTACTATTTATAAAACTTGCAATATTCCTTGATGCTTTTGGTCTTTCATCAACGTATATAACTACTTTTTTACTTTGTTCACTGACTTTTTGTTGTATATAATTTGCCGCGAGTGCATACCTACACATACTTTTTTTATATTTAACAATCTGCATCCAACTACTGTAATCATAACAAGGTCTGACATACTCCATCAATTCGATAACTTTTTTGTAAGAGACCTTTATGCCATCCATGGAAAATAGGCCCAAACCATGTAATGAAGATGGTGCTATGTGATATATCCTCTCTTTGACACAAAAATCAGTGTTTATTGGAGGAAGTTCATCAGGGACCCATTGTTTCTATAGATGTTTGTACCTAAATGATAGCTTAGAGTCACCTTTGCTCTCATCATCATAGGACCACGACCCCCCTTGAGCAAGGAAAAAATTCATGTGTTTATTGAATTTATTTCGGATCTTTTGACCTCAAGTCGATCTCATTAAATTACATGTACTAAATGTCTCACTTTCTTCTTCCATTCCTAGATTTTCCTCACTCAAGGAAGACAATTCTGACAAATACCTTTTCACTAGTACCTACACCTCATGCAATGAGAAAGCCAAGTGGTAATGAGAGAGATATTTTACATATGGTAAAAGACATTAATCTCTATGGGGTGTATTGACTTGTACCTAAAAATCCATGAGACTGTGTAGGATACCTGACATAAGATAATAGTTATATAATTAGACAAACATAGTTCACTCCATAGTTTTCATTATATCTTGTTAAGGACATTATTCATTGTTAAAATTATCTATTTATCCAACAATATTTTGAATATCTCAGCATTGCATATAACTAAACATCTTAGCATTGCATGGGACACCACTATTGTGGCATTTCATCAAATAGTTCTCGTGCCTTGTCACCAGTGTTTTTATTACATCTTGTGAAGGACTTTATACATTGTTAAAATTATCTATTTATACTTTCAGAATTAGCTCACTCCATTGTAGGGAACAAAGAGAATCCCCTGTGATTTAACATCATTGAGATGCCTCCTTTCATTAGCTTCATGTCACCTTCTCATAGCTTCTCATAGCTTCCTATGTGTTTCATCCTTCATTTATACAGTTACTTCCTAAGGGGTATTCTTGAGTTCAAACACATTGAGCTGCTACAACTGAATTATAAATCATAAATTCACTATAAAATTAATTCACTATAAATCAAGGGGCATTATAAATCATGAATTTGCTATTAAAATTAATGTATTTCTCTAGATTTCATATGGACATTTTGTCAAATGGTTGGCTTGTATGTTTATTCAAATGGAGTTGTATCATTTGGAATGGATATATGATCGGTTGATATCGAATTCTATGTCAAGATTTACAACATTAAATTGATGATAGTTAGAAGACTCAGACACAAGAAGAATATGAATATAGCCAATTTTCAAAAGAATATGAATGAATGCAAACATAAATAAGTGGATGAACATAAATAATGAAGGTACCTGATATTGCCTGAAGTAATGAAGTGTTGACTCTAGGTTCAATCTAATATGCTCATGTATGATCCAGAAACTGCAAGGAAAAAAAGGATGGGGTTAGATCCAAAGGATCTAAGCAATACCTGACACCCTATTATTGATCCTCATCTACAATTATGCATGTGCATAGTTAAGCCAACACTTCTAAAAGGAACTATGCTACAAAACATATGCACTCAGGAACATGTGCAATGTATAGGCGCTGGAATCCAAATGAAGCCCTACATTTATGTCTCTATGAACACATGGTGAATCACTGTTGTGGTTGCATTTATGTCTCTATGAACACTTGGTGAATCACTATTGTGACTGCATCATCCAAATAGTGCAACAACAACACCAAATGTTGTTTTTCCATCTGGTGTTTCTATAGCATCATTTCCAAATGATGCATCCACAATAGTAACCAACCATGCCCATCAACACAAGGCAGACATGATCAAGCATAAGAAATGCAAGGGACATTATCAAGGTCAAATTTCATTCCTTGAAATTTTATATTTGTACAGTTATAAAATTTCATGCCTTGAAATTTTATAACATAGTTCCTTAGCATTTGATCTTCATATTGCAGCCATGACTTGAGGTAGGCATTCAAGCTTTGTCTTCTCATTAACTCAATTTCATTTTGATGGCATTTGTTGATTTAATTGCGACACCAGCTTGGTTATAAATAAAAAAAAGGAAAAGAAAGTGTCATTTGTAATTTTTGTGAATTCGAAGAGCTACCGCGAAGATGACACTGCACTTTTGCATGGCAGGAAGAGGGCACTCGAGTTTGGCTCGTGGGATGCAAGCTAGGGCATCATGCATTGTTTATGAGCTCACTGTTTGAGCACCTCATGTCCCTATTTGATTGGCTGGTGCTCTGTTTGTTATATTGAGTTTACATCATATATCTAGTCTTAATAAATATCTTATAAAACAACAAAAAACTAACCCAAAATATTCTGCCTTAATAAAATCTTAATAAAACAAAATATTTAGTCTTAATAAAATCTTATAAAACAACATATATTTTGTGAAGTGTTTGATCTCTCTTTATTTGTTTTGTTGTTTATATTCACTATGTGGCACTCCCCGCTTATGATCATTTCACGAGGAAATGTCTTGATGGCTCGCGGGCTGCAAGCTGGGGCATCATACATTGTTCATGAGCTCATTGTTTAATACTGACATTGTTTACATCTTTTCATTTGGAATGCTTGATGACCCGCGAGATTTGAGAGCTAGGGAATCATTGCTATTACCTTCAAGGAATTGTGTGAAGTGTTTGATCTCTCTTTATTTCAGATCCATTATTTGTTTTACTGTTGATATTCACTATGTGGCACTCCCTATTTATGATCATTTCATGAGGAAATGTCTTGATGGTTCGCGGGTTGCAAGCTAGGGCATCATGCATTATTTTATATGAGCTCACTATTTGAGCACCGACCAATCAAATAAGGACATGAGGTGCTCAAACAGTGTGCTCATAATGACATAAACAGTGCATGATGCCCTAGCAAAATAGAAAAAAAAATAAAAAGAGATCAAACACTTCACATAATATATGTTGTTCTATAAGATTTTATTAAGACTAAATATATTGTTTTATTAAGATTTTATTAAGACAAAGTATTTTGGGTTAGTTTTATGTTGTTTTATAAGATTTTATTAAGAGTAAATATATGATCATACATTAATACACTTACTATTTTGAATTTGAGCTTGGACATCATGCAAAGTTATTGCTATCATTGCATGCTTTCTGTTGTTGTGCACCATATATTGTTTTATACACTGTTTATTTCATTGAGACCGTGAGCTTGACATTTGTAATGTATTTTCTATTATTGGATCAATTCTACCATGTTGTTGAGGCTATAGATGCATTGAATCACCACTGACATTCTATTTTGATAGTAGCAATATAACAAACAGAGCACTGACCAATCAAATAGGGACATCAGTAAGACATTTAATGCATTATTAATTCATCATGATGATAAAAATTTCATTGGCTCAAAGCACACAGAATGTGGGTAGATGCATTGAATCACCACTTCCATTCTATTTTGATGAAGAGGAACTATGTTATAATATTTCAAGGCATGAAATTTTATAACTGTACATATATTTTATGAGTATAACTATACAACAAAAGAGCACCCACATGCCTTGGTTGTTATTGGTATATGAAGGTTTTGGTTTGCCTTTCCCAATTGGGATGTCATCCAAAGATTCAAAAGGACTACAGTACTGGTGAGGGCACCTAGGTAGGGCTATTTGGTACCTAGTGTTCCTAAATTTTGGCTTATAGTGGCCTTAGCCAAGCCACTAGGTTAGGGAGAAGCCTATTTGGTCTCTCTAGGTGTGCTAGCTAGTGTTTGTTCTTCTTTGTTCTTTTGAGTCCTTGGTGTGTCTTTTGGAGCCTGGTTACAACAGTCTTAGCCAACTTTGCTAGGTTGTCTATCATAGGAAAGTGTTCTAAAGTTGAACAAATGGCCTCTTTACTATTTTAGAGGTTTCAAAATGGCCTTTATGACCCTTACTCAATCAAGGATTGAGTGCTTTTGAGGTGTGTGTAGGTGGTTTGTCTATCCACCAAAAGTTGTCATGACAACTTTGAAAGTTGTCATGACAACTTTGAAAGTTGTCATGATAGTTTTTCTTGCAAAAGCATGTAACCAGCTCAAGAGATAGATAGCTCAATCCATGGGCCCTAACATCAAGGAGGGAGATATTTAAGCTTTGAAAACCATAATTTGAGGTGTAGGGAAGAGTGCAGTATAGAGAGAAAACTTTTGGTTGCAGTTAGACTGCGTAACTAGTTTTCCTTTGATAGAGATATACATTTTTGTATTGATAGAGATAAGAAATGGATTGAATATCCAACTGTAATGTTTGAATTTGATGCTTTTTAATGTTTTTGAATTCCTAGGATAGTTATTTAGCATTTCATTTTAGTGTTGAGTTAGTCTTCATAGTTTTCTTTATTTTGGCCTGTCTCGGGTTACTACTGATAGAGCTTTGAATAATGGAGTGCTAGAGCACTCTCCCACCATAAAATTTGTATGGGTCTATGGGATTTGTGTCTAGAATCCCTATAATATATGTTGTTTAAAGGAGGGGCCATAGAAAGTTCAAGATGTATCTATAAACTGATGCCCTAGGCAAGCTATCAGTGTTTGGTTAGGGGTCAGTGTGCTATTGCAGAGCAGATGGATTGATTGAGGGAACTCAAAGCCTGGTTCAAATGATGTGGAGGGGAGATCAGATGCATGATCAAGCATCTCCAATGTAGAGAGAGTTCAGGGGATTGTGGATACACAGGAAAATACTAAATCCTCACTGTTACAGATAGTGCGTTACCAAACCCTCATTTATAGCCCCATTTTCAGCAGGCCCTATACAGATAGTATGGGAAAAGGAGATCAACATAATCTTAAATCCCTCCCAAAAGGTTATTTGAATCCATAATTAGTTGGATGCTTTACTCAGAGAAGTTTGGAGTTATTAGCAGAAAAAGGTCAATTAGGCCTACTAAACCTAGTAGCCTTTTTAGGCTAGACAATAGACAAAACTTTTTAGAAGGGACATAGAGGTTCCTAGAATAGTGAACTTTATCATATTCTTGGTGTCATAGACTAAATGGAGAAAGGAGGAGTTTGAAACTTCTTAGAAGGGGACTAGGATAGCACCCTTAAGGCTAGGAGATTAGCCTCTTTGATTCTAGGAGGGCCTAGGACAAAGTTATATCAAGGTCTATGTAACATCAAGTACACTAGTTTGCATTATTAGATGATCTTGTTTAATTTGTGTTCATTTCATGAAAAGATACATGTAAAGGAAAATAAATTTTTGCATCTAAAGATTACATGTATATATATAAAAAATAACTTGTATATACTATACAAGGAAAATAAGTTTTAGAAGAAAATGCAAGAGAACAGGTATACATAAGAGGATGAACATAAATAATAGGGGTGCCAGACATTGCCTGAAGTGATGAATTTTTGACCCGGGTATGAATCTAGTGTGCCTCTGTGTGATCCAGAACCTACAAAGTAAAGAGAGATGGGGGTTAGATAAAAAATATCTAAGCAATGAATTACATCCTATTACTAATCCTCATCTACAATTATGCATGTGCATAGTCAAGCCATACACTTCTGAAAGAAAAACCTTGCTACAGGACATGTGCACTCAAAAGAATGTTGTAGAGAGTAAATTGATGCATTTATGTCTGCATGAACAACTGGTGAGTCACTATTGTGATTTCAAGTAAAGATCATAACATCACAACATGGTTGGCAGCCCCAAGGAGGCCCCATTGCATGCAGTGAGTAAGCTACATCAAAACAAAGAGGTACACAAATTTGCATCATCTATACTGATGTCCCTATTTGATTGGATGGTGCTCTGTTTGTTATATTGATGCTATCAAAATAGAGTGGCAGTGGTGATTCAATGCATCTACAACCTCAACAACATGGTCACATCGATCCAATAACAAAAAATACATTACAAATGCCAAGCTCACAGTCTCAATGAAATAAACAGTGTATAAAACAATATATGGTGCACAACAACAACAAGCATGCAATGACAACAATAACATTGCATGATGCCCGAGCTCAAATTCAAAACAGTAAGTGTATTAATGTATGATCTAATAGCAACAACCTCATTGATCATTACCTTTCACTCCTCCATCATTATAGAAGAGATAACTACCTACAACTATATTTCATAATTCCTCCTTTGTAGTATATATATATTACGTATAATTATGAGTTTACATCATATATTTAGTCTTAATAAAATCTTATAAAACAAAATAAAACTAACCCAAAATACTTTGTCTTAATAAAACAATATATTTAGTCTTAATAAAATCTTATAGAACAACATATATTGTGTGAAGTGTTTGATTTCTCTTTATTTGTTTTGTTGTTTTGCTAGGGCATCATGCATTGTTTATGTCATTATGAGCTCACTGTTTGAGCACCTCATGTCCCTATTTGATTGGCCATTGCTCAAACAATGAGCTCATAAACAATGCATGATGCCCTAGCTTGTAGCCCGCGAACCATCAAGACATTTCTTCATGAAATGATCATAAACGGGGAGTACCACATAGTGAATATCAACAACAAAACAAATAAAGAGAGATCAAACACTTCACACAATACCTTGAAGGTAATAGCAACAATGCCCTATCTCTCAAAGCTCATGGGTAATCAAGCATTCCAAATGAAAAGATGTAACAATGCCAGTATTAAATAGTGAGCTCATGAACAATGTATGATGCCCTAGCTTGCAGCCCGCGAGCCATCAATACATTTCCTCATGAAATGATCATAAATGGGGAGTACCACATAGCTAATGAATATCAACAGAAAAACAAATAAAGAGAGATCAAACACCTCACACAATATATGTTGTTTTATAAGATTTTATTGAGACTAAATATATTGTTTTATTAAGATTTTATTAAGACAAAGTATTTTGGGTTAGTTTTATGTTGTTTATAAGATATTTATTAAGACTAAATATATGATGTAAACTCAATATAACAAACAAAGCACTAACTAATCAAATAGGGACATGAGTTGCTCAAACAATGAGCTCATAAATAATGCATGATGCCTTAGCTTGCAGCCCGTGAGCCATCAAGACATTTCCTCATGAAATGATCATAAACAGGGAGTACCACATAGTGAATATCAACATCAAAACAAATAAAGAGAGATCAAACACTTCACACAATGCCTTGAAGGTAATAGCAACGATGTCCTAGCTCTCAAAGCTCGCGGGTCATCGAGCATTCCAAATGCTAATATGTAAAAAATTTCATCCAGACATGTGTACTGTGAGATTTCCTACAACAAATAGACTTGTGATGATTTTCACAATAGTACATGTGTTGTAGGAAAGCTCAAAGTACTGCTTAGGAAAATATGAATGTTCATCACCTGTGCATATCAGAGTTGATTAGAGAAGGTATATGCACAAAAAAACAAATAAAGAGAGATCAAACACTTCACACAATGCCTTGAAGGTAATAGAAATGATCAAACACTTCAAAATAGGGACATAAACCATACACTTCTAAAACGAACTATGCTACAGAACATGGGTGTGTGTTAATGTGATTCAAAAGCTATTATGGAAGATTGTTTTATTATTGAGATAAGGATATCTTAATTGTACAAGAATAACTATTTTGAGAAATATTTGAATTTAATTTTGACAATAACATGAGGAGTGGATATATTTCAAGCTTCAGCAAGACTTCATACCATGCAGTGTTCGTAGATTACGTTCAATGCGTTATTTACACTTGTATTGGTGGGAAAAATCTTGAAAATGTGCAAAAGAGATTGCATTCAACCATACATGACACATGTAGTTTACCTCCAGCCTAAATCAACATTGTGTACAAATCTATGAATGGTGCGTGGTACGAAGCCTCGCTCAAGCTTGAAAATGATAAGCATTATGATGTTGAGGTATGGTGTAGTAAGCACAAGTATAGTTTCTCGTAAGCTGCTATTGGTATAGTTTTTTTTTTTTCAATAGTTGCAGAATCTAGCTTCCCCTATACTTACACATATGTATACATTTTGGGCTTGGTTTTAATGTCATGTAAATTTGAGTGAAATGGTAATAATATTTAAGAGCAACAAGTATGACATTTTAAACAAGTATGCATATACATTATATAACAAGAGTGATATATTTTAATGGAAACACTTAATGAGAAGGATGCCTATATAATAGGAGGAGTGATATATTTTAATGGCAGTGGACATAGAAATTGCAGTGAAAATTTGTAATTTATTATTGTAAGTGGACATAGAAATTGCAGTGAAACTCTATAATTTATTATGGCTTAGTGTTGTATATCCATAGTCAATGTCTATTTAAACTTTAGGATGATACTTATATGATGACTTAAGTAAATTATTCTTACCTTGAGACTAGTACACCATGGGATTAGAGGATGGTTGTTATAATAGAAACTGTGTATGTGGGATACTTTTATATTTTGTATTAAATGATGATAGATACATATGGGTTTCTTCCTTTTGCAACAGTTTATATTCTGATACTTATATCTCAAATTGTCAAATGACCAATGAGTGATAATTTCAAAAGTGTATCATAATTAAAGACAAGTGAATTCATATTGTACTTAATTTGAATGCCACCATGTAATGTTTTTACTTACAATATTAATCTTAATATATCCCTATGAAGATATCCCTATTTTATTATTGATGTCCCTATTTACATCTTTTCATCAAATGACCCAAAAACATCAAGAATGGTCCTATATGGTCAGTAATAGCCAACTTTCAAAAGAATATGAATGAATGCAAACATACATAAGTGGATGAACATAAATAATGAAGGTACCAAACATTGCCTGAAGTAATGAAGTGTTGACCCGAGGTTCAATCCAGTATGCTCTTATATGATCCAAAACTTGCAAGGAAGGAAAAGATGGGGTTAGATCCAAAAGATCTAAGCAATGACTGACACCATATTACTGATCTTCATCTACAATTATGCATGTGCATAGTCAAGCCATACACAGACTCAACAACATGGTAGCATTGATCCAATTATAGAAAATACATTAAAAATGCCAAGCTCATGGTCTCAATGAAATAAACAGTGTATAAAACAATATATGGTGCACAACAACAACAAGCATGCAATGACAACAATAACATTGCATGATGCCTGAGCTCAAATTCAAAACAATAAGTGTATTAATGTATGTTTGCATGATGCTAGATATTAAACAATGAGCTCATAAACAATGCCAGTATTAAACAGTGAGCTCATGAACAATGTATGATGCCCTAGCTTGTAGCCCGCGAGCCATCAAGACATTTCCTCATGAAATGATCATAAATGGGGAGTACCACATAGTGAATATCAACAAAAAAACAAATAAAGAGAGATCAAACACTTCACACAATGCCTTGAAGGTAATAGAAATGATGCCCTAGATCTCAAAGCTTGCAGGTCATCAAGCATTCCAAATGAAAAGATGTAAACAATGCCAGTATTAAACAGTGAGCTCATGAACAATGTATGATGCCCTAGCTTGCAGCTTGCGAGCCATCAAGACATTTCCTTGTGAAATGATCATAAGCGGGGAGTACCACATAGTGAATATAAACAGCAAAATAAATAAAGAGAGATCAAACACTTCACACAATGCCTTGAAGGTAATAGCAATGATTCCCTAGCTCTCAAAGCTCACGGGTCATCGAGCATTCCAAATGCTAATTAAGATGTAAACAATGCCACTATTAACAATGCTAAGATGTAAACAATGCCACTAAAATTGAGTTAATGAGAAGACAAAGCTTGAATGCCTACCTCAAGTGCCAGTGCCCTCTTCCCAAATGGTGCTGGCCTCTTTGCACACGCCAAACTCGAATGCCCTCTTCACACCACATATAAATGCAGTGTCATCTTCATGAAAGCTCTTCAAATTCAAAAATTACAAATGACACTTCCTTTTTCTTTTTCTTTTTGTTTATAACCAAATGGGTGTCGCAATTACGACAATATCATCGCTATTACGACACCGTCGGGGGAACTTGCAAAAAAAAAAACAAAAAAAACATACACAAATTATAGTGGCATCGCAAATTGGTGTCAAAATTTGACCCCAAATATTGTAGTGAGAGTTATTTCAAGGAAATAATTGAGTTCATGATGCAAAGTGGGCAGTCGGAAGCCTTAAATAGTAAACAATTGGCAAGATTTAGGTACTCAATACACCAAATTATGAAGGTCAAGTGCCCTACACTTATCCCAAGTGTAGAATGAACAAGGAGTGAGGTTATCAAAACCCCAAATTCCAAGGATAACCTAATGACTAGGTTCCACAAGGTTCTAAGCACCAATGACCAACACTTGCTAAGGAGTCTCCTTAACCCAATAAGCAACCAAACCCCATGAAATGACTCACAATACTAGGGGTGGCCTAAAATCACTGTTCTGGCCTATTTAGGTCCTATTTTTTTAGTTCCAATGGTTCTTTCACTTACAAGCAACCCATACAAATTAGTTGCTTCACAATCTAAAGACTAGGCTTGTAGCCTTTCCTATAAGGTATTTTGATCATAGGTCAAAATGATTCCATATGAGATATGAAATAGGTTGGAGATTTTGACACCCTTTTGGGTTTTATGGAACATATCCAATCACCAATATGTGAAGTCAAATGGAGGATGCTGAAACAACTAAACTAGATCGGGCTAATAGGCCTAATTAGGTCTCCAATTGCACTTGAAGTGCTCTTTCCTCAAGCCAATGCAAAAAATAATTATGAGAGCATGTGAGGACATATAAAAGGACTCAAAATATATATTTTAGAGTCTTGGTCAATCCCCAACTAAGATTTATGATGACTGTTCTAAGTCACTGACTGGTGCACACATAGAGATGTACACCTAGGGCATTATGACAAATCCACTCCCCTACAAATCCCCACTTCTAACCTGAAAAACATGAAAATAAATTGAAAAAGGTTGAATTCCACCAAGGGGCATCAATTTCCCATGGTGGAATTGGTCCAAACAACCAAGCCCTATTGGGAACCCTGGTTTTAGGCCTTCAATCTAGGCAGTGCCACTAAAAACCAGATAACTCACAAACTAGGATAGATCAGAACATGAGACCAATTGAAAAAGGAATTAGATTCAAGGATCCAACTTTTGGATTTAAATTTTCATGCCCTCCTATCCATACCCATCCATACACTTCAATTCTCCTCAGGAATTACAAAGAAATGTTGATATTTTATTGATTCAAAATTGCCAATTACACATTGTTACCTTCCACCCACCTCAAAGGGATTATGAAGGCTTCCCCCATTAGTTAAAATTAAATTTCAAACCACATGACCATTGGGGTCTTTGTTTACAACTTTTGGCAAAAGTTGTCAAAGTTGTTAAGCAACTTTTACAACATTTTTGCAATTTTTGCACTCTAGGTGACCAAAATTGGTCCAGACCTAATCTAATGATCCAAAATGGATCCAAACTATTAAAAAAATGAAAATAGAAAAAATCCTAAGATTCTAGGCCTTTTGACCACTTTTGACCATAGTTGACCAAGGGCTTATAGTTATGCCAATCTTGGAACTAGGTCTTACAATTTGGTCTAGATGCCTAGATAGTAGGTTTTACCTAAACTAGATGTCCTTAGGACTTTGATGATCATTATTTGTTGAGTTTATTATGGGTGCTCCTGTACCAATTTAGGATTCATTTTCAGGCATGTATGAATTGAGATATCAAGGGTATTTCATATTTGTCTTTCAGTACATTACTGCTCAATGTGTTTTTTATTTCCGGGTCTCTTCCAAGGGGAGAGTTAAATTCTTCGAATAGGAGACTACATATTTGAATACACAGGTGGATTCATAAGTAGAGTTTGATCAATGGTGCATGATTTGATGTAAGACATCATCATGTTAGGCTGTGTTATTTTCTTATTTCATAAGTTGTTTGCTGCATATTTCATTTGACTCTATTGCCCATTGGATAAGGCACTGGTCTTTGAGGGATTTGGTGTATTTCAGAGGTCCATCCCACCCAAAATATAAATAATAACATTTTCCCTTTCATGTTGATAGGAGGAGTTGGGAAATTTGTCTAGTTTTTAGATTCATTGTATGCAAGTGGGATTTTGCATGAGATTTGGTGAGCACTGGGGTATTTGTCCTCTAAAAGTCTGAAAACTATTCCACAAAGTTATATACCTACAGGCATATTATATGTAATAAGGAATTATGTGTGTGTAGATGAGGTGTACCCACCTGAGTGAGTGGAACTCAAAGTGAAGAAGGTTGTAGGCCTTGTCAACATTAGCACCCTCCTTGTCATCTGATTTGTAGGAAGAAGTAGATCTTTAACAATCAGATAAATATCCCATGTCTGGTTATCGCTTTCTCTTTTAGAATCAGAGGGTGCAAGAAAAAGTACTAACAAAATTGGTGACTCTACTGGGGAAGAAATAAATGATAGAAAGTTTAAGATGTTGAATTCCTTGCTTTGCTGAATCATTCTAGGGTATGATCTATTGAATAGAGTCAAATAAAATTTTGTTGTATTATCTCACTAGGTGTGAGTGGTGACTCTAAATCTCTATTTGATCAGTGTTTTGTAATATGAAAATATAAATGTATTTGTGATCTTGACAAACAGAAATCCTGTGAAGTTGTTTTGTGTTTGCTAGTTTTGGTAAAGAAGGTTCAGATTTGAGATACAATCTCTCAACTGATTCAGAATTGGTCCTCTGCAAAGAGGTGGTGACTCTATGAAGGTTTGGAAGGTTATTTGAAGGAGACTTTAGATTATTATTTTAAAAATAATAGCAGCACTTCTAGGTAATCCTATTTTTATCAAGCGAAAATGGTCCCTTAATAGGTGAACAAGTCATTAAGAAAAGGGAAAAATAATCTTAAAGTTGGAATCATATATCTGGATTGACATTTTTAGTTTTTGTAAAGAGTATCAGAAATATGTAGTGGTTCATGAAGTTAATGGTTGCATAAGGTTGGATAAAATATTGTCATAAGAACAAGTAGTATTGTCTTGTCAGTACATTAAAATGGAGTTTCCAGCTTTGATGGATCAAGATATTCTTTCTAGATCTGAAAGGACATAGTTAGCTCTTGAAATTTTGAATAGAGATCATCTACTGATATGCCAAGAAATCCAATAGAAGTGCACTCTGATGTTAATATATGCAATAGGAGAAAGAAAAGAGGAGTCTACATTGTCGTACTACAAGAAATTTCTTATTACTTGTAGTGAACTTCTTGAGGATCTTGGTTTTCAAGATTCCCAATATGATGAGATGTTTCTAGAACTTAGTATGCCTGAATCAGTCAGTTGGACTGCATCTCTCAAAAGTGAAGCACTAGAAAATGTTAAGGAATGGACAGATTCCTTTGTAAATGCTGAATCTAGTTTTTTTGAGGATGCCCAATCTTGTGATACTGATAGTGCTAGTTATTGTGCTGATGATGAAATCTATGAATGTCAAGAAGTAGAAGATGAATTTTCAGCTGATAATGCTCCCCTTGAGTTTGTATATTTTCCTTTTTCTCAGCATGATATTAAGGGTTCCTTGTTTCAGCTTGAGGAAATTTTGTGTGAAGATAAAGAATGTGATTACAATGTAGATGTGAGTTCTTGTAGTGATTACTTCACACAAAAGGATTTGAGACAAGAGCTTTCAGCCCCTATTTCAGAGGGGGGAGATGTTTGCAGCACTGGCGGTGAAACCAAAGAGATGAAATGCAAAGTTTAGTGCTTACTAAGTTGTGAGCAAATTTTTGATCTCTTGGATGCTAAATTTCAGAGGTATACTCCCAAGTTTGTTTCCAGAATTCCATGCTCAGTAGATATAAGTTTTTGATGAAAGTGATTCAAGTCATGGCATGATGAGTGAAACACCTATTGATATCTTTTCTCCTATTTTAAATCAATAGTGTGAAAGTGCATATCATTGTAATGAATTTGATAATGTTATATTTGATGAGTATAATGATGATGAGTGTTCTAGCATGGATTCAAATTTGTAAGAGGTTAGTGTCAGTGGTTCTAGTTTACATTTTGATCCTAGAAATTGTAACAAATCTGAATATGTTTTCTTAGATTTACAAATGATTAAGGATTCAGTCACTGACTGTGCTTGTTCTTTCTTAAAAGTTTCTGATATAAATAGTGGTTAGCAAGTTGTCTATGACTTTAAGCAATCAGATTTTTTTTTTGAGAAGTTCTACTTTAGTTTGGAAAGTAATGATGAAAAAATGGTTTATCCTTTATTGCAAACTAATGATCAGTATGCTGATGTTTCTAGCCATGCAATTGAGTTGGAATGTTTCATTTTTCAGCATGACAGTGTTAATAAAGGTTGTGATGCTTTGATGTCACAAAATGATCAGTGCTCATGGCAGCTTGATGGCCTGGTTTTGTCAAGTAATGGTGAGTGTAGTGATAAATTTTTCTATGATATGTTGAAGATGAATCATATTATTTCTAACCGGCTGGATGAAACATGTGATTTCAGTTTGCTTCTGTTGTGTGGAGATGAAAATCATTTATTCGATAGGGGTAAGGACTGATTTTAGTTTGATGGATTTGGGCCATTTGTAAATAAAGTTTTTCATGTACAGTTGCTTTCCTTTCAGTTGTGTATTTTCTTTCAATAAAGGGTTCCCTGTTCGAAGTTTTTGGGAAGAAGAGGAAAGTCAGGAAAAAGTGTTTGGTTGGTTTGCTATACCAAGAGATTATGGTTTCTCTGCATACTTGCATGGGGCATGCATTTCTAGTCAAAGCCACTATTGGAGCTCAAAAAATTTGAGTATATTTTGAGTCCATATCTCTAAAATTTTCTCTAAGTATGAGATTTGTGATTTGAAAATCATTGTAAGGTGCTTAGTTCAAATGCACGGATAAAAGGGCCTATTGAATTTCATGATGCGTCACTTGTATAGGGTGTTCATCACCTATCATTTGACATATGTAATAGGTTTTAGGTCCTGGCTTTCAGTTTTGACATGTTTTTGAAGTGGTCATTTGATGGTGTTCCCAAAAATCTACATAATGTGTGTTCCCTAAATTTCACTGAGTAGCCCACTTTAAGGAGGTGAAATTGTTGCCCTGAGATTGGTCATTGCATGCCAATTGTTGCATAATGTTTTAGGCATGAGAGAGAGTTTCCATGCCAATTTTTAGTTCCCCATGTGCCCATTTGACCTATTCGCCAGTGCCATTTCATTTACAGATTGTTAAGTTTCTCTGAGTTTGCTTTGTCCAATTTTTTGAATGGCCTACTTTGAGGCTTCCTAATTTGTACTTTGTTCAAGGTCAGGCATAATTGAATTTTGTTCAATATTTTAGACCTAGAAGTGTGCATGCCTATGGATTTTGAGGTCTTTGTCAATCCATCTGATCGCTTTCCCAGGCCAATTCCAAACACAATTTCTACTCATTTCATTGTTCTGTTCCAAAATGTTTTTAACAAGCTGACTTTGGTGTTTGACTGCATTTCACCATGTGATCTTTTGGGCAAGTTGATTATGGATCCATGTACCTTGTACGGGGGTGAGTCAGGATCATGAAAGTTTCAATGGGTGAGTTTTTTAAGCCGGTTTCAGTGGTGACTTGTGTGATTTTGGCAGTGCAGACAGGTAATGTTTCTAAGAGGCCATGTTTGATCGTTAATAATTGTGGGCTTAGGTCTTTCTAAGCATTTTCCTTTGACCAACATATTGTAATGTTGGAAGTGAACCTAAGCCTTTGGTGGCGTGTTCCTGTCAGGGTTTTTTGTCAGTTTTCAAGGCCATTTCTGGAGGCCAGTTAGTGGTATTGGGCTGATTTATTGAGGCACAGTGGTTTGACTATTATGATTTAAATTTTGACGGATCAATGTCAAATTTCACCAAAGGATTACCATTTTGGGTGGATAGAAGTAGCTGCACACTTGAAATTCAAAGGGGACACTGAGTAAATGGATGTGCATAGAGTAAATAGATTGGGAACATCACAAACACAATATGAAGTTAAAAGGGGTGGCGTTCATCACAAGTATTTTCCATCTTCAATATATTTGTTTAGGCATTACTTTGAGCTTATTTGTGCTGAGTTGACGAGATTCCTTTGGAAGAAGCTACTTGACATACCATTGAAGTAATGTTACCTTGGATGATAAAATGTTGGGTGAACCTTTTCCAGATGCTCTCTGTCTCAATCCAATGACAATTGAAGATGCAAATGGCGTGATTGATAATGATGAAATAATTTAGAATCCCCATAACTTTCCAATAATAGCTATTGTAGGGGTGATATGTAGGTTACCTCCTAGTCATGAACAATGTATGGTAATGCCACAAGATGTTCTGGATAAGCAACAAAGTTTTGTTTCTCCACATAAGGGGAGATTTTGATAGAAAATTTTAGACACACTTACTCTAATAAGTACAAAACAATTGCAGAAGAATGTGCAAGAATGTGCACTCCATTGATGGTGTAATAAAGAGAACAAAATCAGCTCTTAAGAAATGGAAATTAGTTCATTAGAGTTCCAAAAGAATGGTTTTTGTTGCAATGGTACTTAGTGTCATGATAGGTGGGAACATATTACACCAAACTATAAGAAGATCATAGATTATGAAAAGAATACTCCCCCTGGGCACCTAAGCATTTGGAACATGATGGACAAGGAGCGTATGGATAAGAAGTTACCTATAAGCTGTGTTATGAAAATTATGATGCAATAGAAAGCTATTTTGGTCAGAACCAAAGTGGTAGTCCTGCAGACATGAATGGTTGAGGAAGGGCACATGAAATGCTATGAGATATATTGTAGCATGTTTGAAAGGAGAATGGAAGTGGATGAAAAGTTCCTAAACCATCATGTAATGCACAAAAAGACATTGCAAATATAGAGGAGTGTGTCAGTCTACTGGTGTTCGCATGAGGTAAGTGGCTAGCAAGTCACACAAGCTATTTCAAAGAAGTGCATGAGTTTTTTGCGCTAGTGCACACCAAGGGATGTGCAGGATAGAAATCCCAAGAAGTAGTTAATTGGATGGAATTGAGGCTCGTAAGTACTAGCACCAGCACATAAGACAAAACTAAAATGAAGTGCTCCCAAATGAAGGCAACAAGGTATGAAATAAAGAGGGACACGATCAAGGGAAGTGTATCAAACATTAAAAAGGATTAAGTGTGTGAGTCTCAAAGGCATTTTAAAGGCTGGTGTGAATCATGGATGGTGTTTGAGCATGTGAGGCTAGATTTTCCAGTACCCATCTAATGGTGTGTACCAGTCCAGTGGAGTGCAAACACATAAGGTGATCATCCATAGGTCAAATGAGGTAGGGATGAGTATGTGAGGGTTCACACATCAATGTGAATGAAGCTCTGCATAAAAGCTAATAGGAGGCTGCCAAATTGCCAATAGACCTCACACATCAAGAGTGGAGGCCCTACGCAAGAGTGGAGGAATGCTCATGTAGGTAATGGCCTATGTGAGACCATGGTGGGATTCATGTATTTGTCCAAGGGCTTGTGTAAGTGCCTGTAGGTTATGTGTTGGGCAAAGAAAATTGAGGGTTGCAAGTCCTTATGAAGGATAGATCACACACAAGTCCACGCAAAGAAGTTAGAAGGCCTCATGAATAAGATAAAGGAGCTACCTGCGTAAAGGTGGAGGATGTTTTTAAAAATGGCAGTAGTATGAGCCAAGATAAAGCTAAGTAGCAAGTTGCATGAGTCTAAAGAGGCATTTGGGTTTCAGAAGATCCTATCGTTGGAAACGTAAACAAAACAACAGGTTGCCAGTTCACTAATAGTATCTATTATGTGTTGTGAATTGATTTTCCTCATAGTCATTATAGAATCTTTCAAATTTAGAAGTGCTTAGATTTGGCATAGGAGTGTCGACTGGTTGCTGAAAGCTTGAGGTAATCGCCAGCTAGATTTGGGGAATTGACCAATCTTATTAAGCCTGATTTGTCATATTGTTGGAGTTTGCAAGAGCTCGCATGTGATTTGGAGGAGCTTACCTCACTAAATCCATTGAATATATGAGAGAGTGTTCCAGTCTACTTTGCATTTCCCATAGCCTTGGAGGCTTGATGTCTATGAGGGGATCAAAAGTAGAATTTGATTTCTGTTCAAGTTTAAGTGAGTTGCTAGAAGAAATTTGTAACAATACAATTCTCGTAGGTATTTCATTACAATGCACCAGCGTGAGTATAAAAGTTAGTGTGAATTTGAGTAGCCAACACAAAGGAAGTAAATCACGTATAAGGAAATGAAGTAGTGCCCTATGTACAAAGCAAGGACCCGCGCATTGTTTGAAAAGGAAGAAGTATAGAAAAAGACTGTGCATTGTGGGAGACATTATCCCACATGCACCATGTTTGGCTTGTTTGTAATGTTTATAAACTCAGGCGCCCATGTGAAAGGTAAGTGGAAGTAAGGAAGAGGCTTATGTGTCCTCTTGGCCTTGTGGGCCTGCCTTGGTATGCATGCTGGCTAGGCACTATAAACATATTTTAGTGCAATGTTTAAAAAATCTTAAAATCATTATTGCACATTCATCCGAAATGCAAAATTTGGGATGTTTATAAGAAATGATGCTCACATAAGAGGTACATAAAAGAGCAAAGGCTCTATGCACATGTGCACATGGAACCACCTTGGGATGCATGCCAATGGGCCGACATGTAAGGTAATTTTTTAGACAAGTTAGCATGATGACAAGGATGAGCAGACATGTGGCACCTTGTCGTGAGGTTGCAAGATCAAATGGTGGTTAAGGATAACTTCTGGTGACCTAGCGGGTGGTTAGTCACCAGGTTGCATGATGCTGGTGGTCAGAGGCCAAAAATTTAGAGACCTGGAGAAAACAAAGTCGCGTAGTCTCCAAAAGTTTGGCAGTTAGTAGGGAAGATTCAAAGACTTGGAGACTAACCCAGTCGCTCAGTTTCCAGATGTTGGCAGTTAGAGGCTGAAAATCCAGAGATCATAAGATTGCCTAGTCCCCAGGTCACCGTAAGAGCATTTAGAGACTTAGAGACTAAGGGTTGTCATGAGGTCGCTTGATGTAACTATGGTTAAGATATTTATTCAGAGACTTAGAGATTAAAGGCAGTCGCCCAGTCTCCAAATCAGGAGTCAAGGCTTGGGTTAAGTCCGAGCAGCTAATCAGCTGGTGACAAGTGTCACATTTTGATGCCTCTTGGGCATAAAATGCAGAAATAATAAAGAAAAAGCTTGAATATGTAGATTCAAAAAGAATGTAAAAGGGTTACATAGTTTGCACTTAGGGAATAAATTCAAAAAAATTAAATGTGACCCTGCTCACATAATTAATGCCTGGAAAGTCAATTTTTATCAGAACATAGCTTATAGTATGTTTTCAAAAATTGTAGAGAATGATGAATCCATTGGCAATGTTTGTTTTTAGTTTCAAAATAGGAAAGAGAAGTAAGAGGTTTTGATTTCGAGATCAAATCTATTTGCAGAGGTAAAGGCAATTGAAAGGGATCAGTTTGAACAAAATGTAAATTTGGAGGGAGAAATGACTGTAAAGATAAAGGTAGTTGTACAAAGAAATGAATTGGAGAGAATTAGAAGATATTTTGATGAGAAAGGACAGGTGCCAGTTTGTTGAAACAGGCTCTCTTTTGCCTTTATATTTTCTTCTTCTCCATTTTTTCAAAGGATGGAGAGTTCCAGGTTCAGTACAAAGTTTGTAGTCTAAATTCTCTGTGATCTTTTCTGGACTGGTTCCATGAATGGTTCTTTTCTATAATATTGCCCTCTTCTACTCATATAGGGTATTGTTGATCCTCTCTAGTTTTTCAGACATATATGTGTGTAATAGTTTATCTTGTGAATAGGATTGTAGGACTATTTTTACAACTATCATAATTTCTCCATTTTCTTCTTGAATTTATTTGTTAAAACATCTAGGGTGTTTTAGTTTTTCTATTGTGAGTTCACAATAGAGTTATTTTAAGGAAATAATTGAGTTCAGGATTCATTTTTAGGTGTGTATGAATTGAGATATCAAGGGTATTTCATATTTGTCTTTCAATACATTACTGATCAATGTGTTTCCTAATTCCGTGTCTCTTCCAAGGGGAGAGTTAAATTCTTCAAATAGGAGACTACATATCTGAATACATAGGTGGACTCATAAGTAGAGTTTGATCAATGGTGCATGATTTTATGTAAGGCATCATCATGTTAGACTATGTTATTTTCTTATTTCATAAGTTGTCTGCTGCATATTTCATTTGACTCTGTTGCCCATTGGATAAGGCACTGTTCTTTGAGGGATTTGGGGTATTTTAGAGGTCCATCCCACCCAAAATATAAATGATAACATTTTCCCTTTCATGTTGATAGGAGGAGTTGGGAATTTTCTCTAGTTTTTAGATTCATTGTATGCAAGTGGGATTTTGCATGAGATCTAGTGACCACTGGGGTATTTGTCCTCTAAAAGTTTGAAAACTATTCCACAAAGTGATATACCTGCAGGCCTATTGTATGTAATAAGGAATTATGTGTGTGTAGATGAGGTGTACCCTCCTGAGTGAGTGGAACTCAAAGTGAAGAAGGTTGTAGGCCTTGTCAATGTTAGCACCCTTCTTGTCCTCTGATTTGTAGGAAGAAGTAGATATCTAACAATCAGATAAATATCCCATGTTTGGTTATTATTTTCTCTTTTAGAATCAGAGGGTGCAAGAAAAAGTACTAAAAGACTACTCTATGGGTCATGATTTATTTGAAAAATTGGCTTTAAATTTTGAACTTGTTGTTAAACCTGATAATTTACACTATCATATTGTTCAAACCAGTCAAATTGATCAATTGAAACAAAATTTTTAATTCTTAAGTCCGTCTTTTATGTTTTTTGATTCAATCTCACATGATTTAGTGAGAAATATTATGCAACATTCCACAATATTGCCTGCCTCTCAGAAAACTATCATCTCCCAGTACTGTGAAACATCATCTTCCCTATATAGAGAAAATTGTCTCTTGCTAAAGTGTCGTCTCGCTTTACTAGGGTATATTGTACGGATTATCGTCCCCATCTAAGTGTCAACTGGATTATTGAGATCTATCATCCAGATTTTGATTTGAGTTGGTTTGGTCCAAATTTTCTCCTAGCTGGTTTAGGGAGCTTACACTTGACTTTTTCTGGTCTCTTAGTCTTAAATTGGCAAGTTAGGGACTGTTTTTAGCTAAAAGAGCTACTTAGATACCTTGGTTACATTATTGTTTTGTAGAATTTTTCACTTTTCTATCTCTCTTGGTTATATTTATTTTGGCTTCAAATTTATCTCTTGACTCAAGTCACAAGTGTCGTACATAGTGATCTGACCGGCAGCTTGGGCACTTTGTGATAAGTCATCTTAATCTCTTTTATTCTCTCTTTTTTCTTTTGGACAAGTGAACACTTATCTTTTCTAGGGTGGACATAAAGTTATCTTATGTCATCATAATAATCTCTTTACATTCTCATTCACACTAGTAACAACTAGATACCAAATTGATCAAGGAAAGCAACCTCTAATTAGCCTTGATGAATTACCCTTTCCCACTAGGCATCAGTGTCATCAAGACAAAGACCCACAAATTGCCTTTGAAAAGGAAGAAAATACTGAAGCTTGGTTTTATCCTTTTGAAAGTGCCTTTGATAGTACCTTTGAGACACCTATTGCCTCATCAAGATCTGAAAATAGTTTATCTCTCACCATGTCTAGGGAAGAGAATAACAAACGATTGAATGACCTTTTTGATCAAAATGAGAGGTTAAGACAAATTGAATTAGAAAGAAAAGATTACATGGAGGAACATGCAACTAGATTGGCTCAACAATTTCAATGCCATTATCTATGGGAATAATGGAAATAATGTAAATAATACACCTCCTAGATCTCATCCAAGGTCTCAATGCAATGGATATTATTCACCTCCAAGATCTTCACATGTTATAGACATAACTCTCAACATGGTAACAATACAGAGCATGATATTATTAAAGAAGAGATCCTAAACTTTCAGCAAGATGACCATTATCAAAGACTCATGTTGAATACCTTGGAACAAAATGGTGATCAAAACTTCTTTCACTTGGATTATAGAAGGTTGAAACTCCCCCATGAATTTGATTTTGATGGATTGATTTGAAGAAGAGAACCCTCACCTTTGGAAGTTTCCATCAAAGAAATATAAAATTTAAAGAATGAAATGTCAAGCTTGAAAAGAGAAAAGGATAAGCGTAAGTCATCATTTTCTATGGAATCTATATGCACTTTAGCTTTTGACAAGAGTCTATACATGATGCCTTTTCCAAGAGATATTGATAATCCTAAGTATGACAAGTATGATGGAAATGGGGATCCACATGATCATGTTAGATAATTTTATGCTTTGTGTATGGAATTTACGCATGATGATACTTACCTTATGATACTCTTTCCTAGGAGTCTAAATGGTCAAGCTATGGAGTGATTCACAAAAAGAACACCTCCACTCAAGAACTTTGACGAGCTAGTGAAAAGGTTTATTCAACAATATTCTTACAATATCCAACACCCAGTGAATACACTTGACCTATGTAATCTCAAGAAGAAACAAGGTGAACCTTTTGTTATATTCTTGCAAAGATGGAGAAAGTTACATTCAAGGTATCCATGCCAAGTTCCTAAGAATGAAAATATCGATATCTTTGTTAATAACCTCATACTTGAATTACACTATGATCTTAGAAAGAAAGTTTTTTTCACCTTTAGTGACATGATCGAAAGTTCTTTCCAAATAGAAGATGTTTTGGTCTAGAAAGGTGAGATCTCTTTGAGAAAAGAGAAATCTAACAATGGTAATGGATATAACAAAGATCATAGTAAGCCTTGGAATAAGAACAAGCTTGTGGCTGTCAATGATGGTGTTGTTGATGAGCCCAAGCCTAAAGAGCCCATTTTCAACTTGGCTAATGCTATCTTAACAACTCGACAACAAGAAGCTGTGAAGTCTAATGATTCGAATAAAGGTTAATCTTCATGGGAACCTAAGCCTAAGCATGATATTACCCCTTTGGGAGACTCATATGATGTGATACTTTAGAATTTACTTGCCAAAAATATTATTACATTGCCTAAATATGCTAAACCTTATGAGCTAGAAGTGAAACCTAAGTGGTGGAACAACAATCATTATTGTGAGTATCACAAGAACAAAGAACATAAGAATTAAAATTTCATAAAGTTGAAGCATGTTATTCAAGATCTCATTGATGATGGAAAGGTTGGTGTAGATGGTCATGTCAAGAATTATGATCATAAGGATTTTAAGGAGCCACTCCCTAAGTATGATAAAGGAGAGGCATCAACATCAAAGAAAGATGAGGGAGCTAAGATCAACTATACTTATATGAACAATGAAAATGTTATCAATATGCTTGAACCTATGAATGAAAGCGTTAACATGGTGAGATCTAATGGAACCCACTATGATTCAAATATTGATGAGGCACCTAAGGTTATCTTGAGAGGTGTTGGTTCTTCCATGCAATCCCAGTCTTACAATGAGCATAACCCCATGATCATGCTTAGAGATGTGAACTCTCCTTAACATAGAGAAAGTCTAAATTATGTCACTAGAATTAAACCTAAGGTTATGCTTAGAGGTCTATATTATTCCAAGAAAAATAATCCTAAGCAAGTGGCATCCTCTTCCAAGAAAGTCTCTACTTCCAGCAAGTCAAACTATGACCCATTGGATCAACTTCAATGTACTCCAACCTAGATTTCAATCTTTGAGTTTCTCAAGTTATCACCTATGCACACGAAGATCTTAGAGAAAGATTTGTAGATAGCTAGTGTCCCTAAAAACATTGATGTTGATCAATTCCAGACTATGGTTAATCATATTGTTGCTCCACATTACCTCTCTTTTTCTGAGGAAGATGATAAGTCCATAAGCCACCCACATAACCTTGCCTTGCACATTGAAATTCAAATTTATCAAACCCACATCAAACATGTGATGAAAGATAGTGGAACTGCGTTAAATATATGTTTTTTCAATGTAATTAAGTAGCTGGGTTTGTCAGAGTTTACCATTGATTCAAGGAAAAAGATTACTATAAAATCTTATGACGAAGTTGAAAGGTCTTCTAAGGGATTAATTATGTTATCTATTCAGGTTGGTCCAGTTGAAAAAGAGGTGGTCTTTCAAGTCCTTGATATCCCTCTTTCTTATAACATATTGTTGGGAAGATCTTGGATCCATGATATGCAAGCAGTTCCCTCTACTTACCATCAGTGCATAAAATTCCCCTTCAATGGTATTGAATTTTCTATTCTAGGGGATATTTCATGTCTATCAATGCAGTTAATATTGAATCAATAGTACCATACAATAGAGATGCTGATGAGAATAAGACCACTCTTGCCGATTGTGAGAAAAAGATAAAAAATGTTGAATCTTGGGATGGGAGAATATCGACTCGATTCTATTGCTACACTTTCAATTTCCCCTCATTCTTATGTGAAACCTTCAAAAGATAAGAAGCCTTCACTTCCGCTATGACATGTTATGGTACCTTTTTCCAGTCCTCAATGATTTTAGAAGATGAAAGAGAAGAATAAGCTATTAGAGAATGGGTTTATATAGGAAAATAATATGAAGAATTTGTTCTTACTGCGGTAGTCTCCCCTAAAAGATATGGAAAAGGCTATGAGTTCATAGCTAGGATGAGTTACCTAGGTCATGGTCCTTTAACTGATAAGAAATATGATCTTGTTGAACCTATGAGTCATACAAATGGAAGAAAATCTAAGGATAAGACTGGATTGGGATTTTCTAATGTGCAACTAGTTTTTGACCCATCTCCGGATAATAGTGAATTTGAAGAAGAGACTGTGCCTACTCCCACTTTTGATCAAACTAAGTATTTTTTTTTTCCTTCTAATGAAATTCTTTGGAATGAGGAAGGATCTCCACTAGAACATGATGATGAAGTTTCCACATCTAACCATAGTGAAGAGTCATAAGTTGAAGATCCTAACAGGGAACACATTTGCAATAACATGGCATGATTGCTACAAAGAGAAAGAGATGTTGAATCATAGAAACATGAATGGGATTCTCTCTAGGCTGAGTCAACATAATTGGGAATAGATGTGGTCCATAATTATGCTAACCAAACTGAAGTGGTAGATGAGTCACCCATAGGGCCTAATGAATCAAACTTACATGCCGCTTTCATTGTTCAACCTCATCATGCTAGGAATCAGATGGACCTAGGCACTTTTGAGGGAGACCGTATAGACTTTGAATACCTTATTACTAGAGATGATTTCCCCCATATCAATGCCTTAGAACCTGTCACTTTCCTCCCACTTACATACCCCAAGCTTATTGATTGGTCACAACAAAATCAACAACCTACATTACCCTCCTTTTAAAATGACTATGAAATTTCATGCTACCTCAATGCTATTGAACCAGTGGTTTCTTCTACTAGTGACCTAGAAGAAAACATGACTTGAGATAGATATTAAGTACCTTAGTCACAAAATAAAAATAAAAATTAAAAAGAATAGGTTCTCTGATGGTGAAAACCACTTTGTGGCGGTGTTAGAGCCGAAAAATGTAAAAAAAAAAGACGTATTCAAGGGTGAAAACCTCTTTGAGGTGCTCACGGATGAGATAATTTGTAGTTTGCCTAGTTATTTCTAGGATAGATCTTCATTCTTGATAGATCCAACACAGACTATAAATATTGGGACAATTGGAGCACCTCAGCTTATATATTTTTCTTAATCTTTATCAGTAGATGAAAAAAAAAGTTCACTGAATTCTTCAGAGAAAATAAGATAAATTTTTCTTGGACATATGTAGACATGCTAGGGTTGGACACTAATCTAATTATGCATCATCTATCCATAGCTCTTGGTCTTAAGCTAGTCAAACAAAAATTGTGAAAGATGCATCCACATATAGCTCTCTTGGTTAAAGCTGAATTAGGAAAACTCTTGAGTGTTGGATTTATATGAGATATCAACTATGTTTAATGGATCTCAAACATTGTACCTTTATCTAAACATGATAAATCCAGTCATGTATGCACAAATTTCTAAGATCTTAATAAAGCTTTCACAAAGGATGACTTTTCTACTTCCTAACATGGACATGATAGTGGATATGACTGTGGGTTATGAAATTTACTCTCTCATGGATGGTTTCTTGGGATATAATCAGATCAAAATAGCTCCTAAAGACCAAGAAGCGACTTCCTTCACATGTGCATGGGGAACCTTTTGTTGGAACATTATGCCATTTGGATTAAAAAATGCTAGAGCTACCTATCAAAGAGCTATGACCACCATATTTTACAACATGATGCATAAAAAATGAAAGATAATGTGGATGATACCTTGGCTAAGTCCAAAAAAAGGATCATGCATCTTCACAATTTGAGTTTGATCTTAGATAGAATGGAACAATTTCAACTAAGATTGAATCCTAAGATATGTGCTTTTGGAGTCACCTTGGAAAAACTACTCGAATACAATATTTCAGCTAAAGAAATTGAGGTTGATCCTGAAAAGGTCCAAGCTATAATGGAAATGCCACCTTCCAAAAACATAAGTCAACTAAGGAGTCTTCAAGGTTTCCTTTAGTCCATCAGGAGGCTCATATCCCAACTTGTTGATAGAGCTCAAACTTTTAATAAGAATCAACACAAAGGATCTACATGTACATGGAATGAATAATGTGAAAAGAGTCTCCAACAAATCAAATAATATTTGGCAAAACCTCCAATCTTGATGCCTCCTATCCTAAGGAAACCACTTATTTTGTACGTCTTAGCTATAACTACATCCTTGGGGGCATTAATGGCACGACAAGATGAACATGGGAAATAAAGAGCTATATACTACATCAACAGAATGTTAGTAGCTTACAAGATCAATTACAATAACATTGAGAAAGCTTGCCTTGCAGTAGTGTTTGATTCTCAAATACTTAGACATTATATCTTGGCACACATTACACAACTTGTCACAAAAATTTATCCTCTCAAATACTTACTAGGTAAAGATACTCTTACTGGTTGACTAGAAAAATTGATGATGATTCTCTCTGAATTTGACATTGGCTACATTGATCGTAAGGCTATAAAAGGACAAGCAATTTCTAATCAACTAGCTGAATTCCCTCTACCAGATGATACTCCTATATGGATTGACTTTCCTAACGCATCTATTATCTATGTGATTGAGTGAACATGGAAGATGTTCCTTAATGGATCTCACACACAGAATGGTGTTGGAGCTGGTATTTTGTTTGTCACACCTCATGGTTACACTATCCCTATGTCATACAAGTTGTTGTTTCCTTGCACTAACAACATAGAAGAATACAAGGCTCTGACGAATGGAATTAAGCTGGCTATTGAATGGAGGATTGCTGAACTACATATCTTTGGAGACTCCCAACTTTTTATCAATCAAACTAATAATGACTATCAAACCAAAGATGAGAAATTGATTCCTTACAAGAAGATGATTTATGATCTCAAGAGTTATTTCTCTTTTGTCACATTTCAGTAGATTCCTAGAGATGAAAATAGGGTGGTTGATGCTATGGATACTTTGACTTCTTTCTTACAGTTAGAAGAACATGAACCTAGATTTTAATTCCTGGTGGAAGAAATACACTATCCTTCTTATGACTCCCTTGAAAAATGTGTCATATGCACTATAATTGGTCATGAATCCTCTCACTATGCTAAAATATACTCCTACCTATGTGACCAAATCATTCCTAATAACTTAACTTGTAATGAGAAATGAAAACTCATTCGTAATGCTTCCCGCTATACCATCATCTTTGGTGACTTGTTTAAAAAGGGTATAGAACTAACAATTCTTACGTGTCTAGAGAAAGATGAGTTTGAACTTGTGTAATAGAAGTTCATGATGTTGTATGTGGGTCTCACTCTAATGGTCTTTTTCTTTCTTGAAAGATACTTAGGGATAGTTATTATTGGCCTACTATGCAGACGGATTCCATGCGTTATGAAAAGTCTTGTAAGAAGTGTCAGATACATGAGAACTTGATCCATGTTATAGGCCAAGAACTTATTCCCTCTATTACACATTAGCCTTTTCAGTAGTGGGATTTTGATTTGGTGCGTCAAATCTACCCTAATTAATGTAGTGGACACAAATTCATTATTACTGCAACAAAGTATTTCATAAAGTTGGTTGAGTTCATTACTCTTTCAATTTCTACTAGAAAACAAGTGTCTCTATTCATCCTTAATCATATCATTTATCGATACGACATACCCTCCTCCATAGTTACTGATAATGGAGGATAGTTAAAAAATAAGGATCTTAAGCATCTGTGTAAATGATTCAAGATTAAACAACACCAGTCTTCAATGTACTACCCTCAAGGTAATGGACATGCTGAAGCTTCTAACAAAACATTGCTGAAAATATTACATAAGACAATGAATAAGACATGAAGAGACTGACACTTACAAATTAGTCCTGCATTATGAGACTATAGAACTAGTATTCACACACCTACTGGAGCTATGCCCTTTTCACTTGTTTATGGATATGAAGTTGTCTTTCCTCTTAAGGTTGAGATACCTTCCCTTAGGGTTTCATTGAGGGGCCTGATCACTAATGATGACTATAGAGTCCTACATATACAAGAGTTAGAACTTCTAGATAAGCGTAGAAGAGATACATTTGATCACATGAGGGTATATCAGAAAAGGATGTCACAAATTTATAACAAAAAGGTTCATTCTAGAGAATTTTAGGTTGGAGATCTTGTCTTGAGAGATAATTCCCAAAATCAACAAAATAGAGCATATAAAAGAAAATTTGAACCAAATTGGCTAGGTCCCTACATAGTTACTACTTCTTTCAGATATGGTGCCTATCACCTTTCCATACTCGAGGGAGAACAACTCTCTAAACCTATCAACATCCTTCATCTGAAGAAGTTCTACGCATGATGCTCCTAGAGCTTTGTACAAATATTAATGTCCTGAAAAAATCTTAAAAATCATAAAATATCCTAAAAAAATCCTAAAAATTGATATATGATCTTGAAAAATCCTAAAAAGTAGAAAAAATCTTGAAAAAATGATCATCTTAGTGAAACCTGGCAAACAGGCACTTTGATGCATTAATGAAAAAAGATAAATTAAAAAAAATTAGAAAAGAGGAAAAGTGGCTTGGTGAAAACCTGGAAACATGCGTCATGGTAGCAAAAATAAATAACCCTTACAAGTCGTGAAAACCTAGAAACAAGCGCTACTTGATACCCATGTGCTTATATCTATCAGCTTGTGGCTTTGCGCTCTAAACCTTTTTGACTTCCATCTTCCATCTCCTAGGTTTGGAATTATTCTTTGTCTAGGGCTAGGAGGCATGAACCGTATTCTCCTTTGGTGCATGATGGTGTTTCTTAAAAGTTAATCACCCCAAACATTGTTTCTTAACACTTCCTTTGACATCGAGTGTTTCTTAACACCTATCAAATATGCTATCTTGAGTCAATGCTTTGTTTGCAGTCTAGGATTGTGTGATATTTCTCACTTACATGCATGAGTCCTAGCAAGTTAGTGATTATCTTTTTCTTTTTCACATCACGCTTAAACTAAAATGAATAAGACATGTTATGCCTTATTTTTATTTGTGTGTTGATTGATTGATTATTTTTGCTAAGTGTTCCCTTTTTAGTCTCTCTGTGATGTTATGACTAGAGGATTGGGGGCACAAAACGTGTTTTCTTTGATTTCTTCCTATGGGTATCACTTTAATGATCCTAGGTGCCTCTTTCTTTGAACCCTTGGACACTAGAGAAATTTGGAGCTTTATCCTTGACTGTTACATTGTATTTTATCATGCAAGGCTATAATCATGGTTATCTTGGGGCTTATGCCTCAATGATGGTATAATATTGCAATAGTAACTTGGAAACCATGTTTAGGTCATCTCAACACTTATGTATTGATCCTTACATGTGTCTCCTACATTCTATCTAATATAGGTCATATTCATATGTTCATATTTGCGTTCGCACTAGTGATGGTTGTATGATCTTGCGATGTCTCTTAATAAGGCTCGATGATGAAAACAAGGACCTATTAACCCTTGCAAATCTCACTTTGCATCTTCATAGTATTTTTCATTTTTAGGGTACATTTTAATTTTGGATTCAAGTTAGGAGAGAGTATCCTTTATCATTTTGGATAGATAGCCAGCTGCACTTGATCATGTATCTTCCCTCTCGACCATGTCTTTTCCACCTCTTTTATTTCACCCATTCGCCTTTCCCCTTATATAGCATTTTGACCTAATTTTTTAAAATCTCAAATTTCTGCAAAAATTGCACCCTTACCTAATTTTGGCATCCTGGATCTATTTTTGGGATTGAAACCAAAATCCAACTTCATCTTGATTGTCAAAACTATATTTTAAAAATTCTCTCTTTCTAGGCGCAGTTGGCTGACCCTTTAAGGCTAATCTCTTTGATCTTTTGAGACAATCACCATTTCCTCTCTTGCATTTTCATCTTATCATCCTTTCTTCTTGCTTTGACCTAATGATCATGATATAACTTTCCTGGTTAATCTTATTCAAATCAGGGAAAATTTTCATCACTTGGTGGTCAAACTTGGTCTTGTGTGCTTATGAATCATCTTGAACCTTATCTTATCTCAATTTGATCAAATCTATCTCATTTCTGCATCTCCTCTATCTCATTTTGATTTTGATCCCAAGAGGCCAGGAATAATCTATCTTTCAAAGATGCAAATTGATCCTGCTATCTTATCTATCTTTTTCTAGTTCTCATTTGATCAAGTTTGAGATTAGTTGCCTTTCTGTGCTTTGTTCAATCAATTTCGGAGTTAGCTCTATCTTATCTAGTTTTTCTAGTTTTTGATCAATCAAGTTTAGGATTAGTTTTTTTTCTGTGCTTCATTTGATCAAGTTTGGAGTCAAATCTCTATCAGTTACCTTGACATCATCATTCTTTGACTCAATGCATTCCCAGATTTCTCACACATTAGTCAAAAAGGAAAAAATGTAATCACCCAAAAATGGTATAGTAAACTATGAGGCTCATTCTAACATTAAAATTTTATATACTAGACTACATCTTATGCTTGATCAATTTTTCATATTGATTTAATCTCTTATTTCTTGATCAAATCATCATTTTAATCATTTAGTCGATGATATCCTAAAGTTTGACCACTTTATCTTAAGCTTTATTTGATTAAAATAACATGCCCCCTTTTAATTAAATAAAATCCACTTTATCCTATGTGTGCACATGAAAAAGGAATTCCCTAATTTTAAAAGAAAAGAAAAAGACTTTTTGTCTACACATTGGTTGCACATTCTTCAAGGTGAGTGGAATTTCCTTTTATCTCTTAATCTCTTCCACACATCTTTTTGCCTCTTAACCATATCCATTGATTTTGCCTCTTGAGAATCTTGTGCACCAAAGTCAAAATAGGGATTTTTATGCACCCTTGGATTTTGCCTCTTAATCTCTCATTGTCTATTGCTCTTTAAAAGGAGACTCTCTCCCCACTCTTGTATCCCTAAACCTAGATAATATTAGAATTATTCTATCATTTTTTTTACTTGCATTCTTAGAGTATTATTTAGCACTTGTTTTGCATCTTACATTCTAGTTTACTTGTATTCTTAGCTTAACATTTCCTTATTGCATTTACCTTAAATCACATAGCTTAACTATGAGGTATTGTAATCTTGTTAAAGATTATCTTTTCTTTCTTGTTCTTGCATTTAAATTCTAGCTTAGTTCTTGCATCTCATTTAGATCATCTCTCATCTTGTATTATCATTTTGAATCTTCCATTATACGGTGCACCTTGTAAGGGTCTCTTATTGAGGTTCATTCGAAAGCCACTATGCATACTATTTAGATTCTTTCACGTCATAGATAGGAAGCTATAAGACACTTCTCGAGAATTCCTTCTTCATGGATTATCTCAAGTGCAATGGTTTATATAAGTGTGTCACATTTTGATCACATAGATACACATCAACCGATACAACTAGAACATAAAAATGCATCATAGGATATGTTGACATCAACAAAAACCATTAATAAAAACAACATCATTAGCATCAACTTCACATTCTAACAATCTCCCCCTTTTTCATTGATGGAAATATTCATCAATAACAAAGAAAATCTCTAAGATAGCCTCTACGATAATATTTGGAGGCTACACTATAGGTGGAAAAGTGATGTGAGGAGGGGGGATCATATGAACCTTGTACTACTCATTTTTTACCCAAGTCTATCTTGGGGCATACCTTTTTCTGCACCCATGAATGGTCTCATGAAATAATTTGCTAACTGCTAACTATTTCTCTAATTGACATTGTCCTAGTCACCTTTTTAGGATTTGATTCTCCTTGTCTAAGTTCACACTCCCAAGATTTGTAACACCTTGCTCAAGTAGATTTGAAAACTTGCACACATGAGAAAGAGAAAATGGTTTTTGTTTTGTATAGGGGATTACCTTAGTCAATCCTTGGGAGGATTCACCCTTCCCTACAAAATTGATGTTTAGGAAATAAGCTTAATCCATAGTACAATACTAAATATCACAAAATTATACCTCAAGCTTGATAATGTTGATGAATACTATGCTCCTTGAATAGGTTCCTCAAGTGTTTATACAACAACATGTCACCTCAAACAAGATCAATCAAGAATTTTTTTTTGACATTAAGAAAATTTCACCCACAATGCTTTCTTTAGGATGATGCTCTAAGATGTAGGATGTGAGAGGATAAAAATGAATAAAAATGGATGATATTATTTAGGGTTCCCAATTTATTTCATAAATTAGGCCAACCTCTGATAGTCACATACAATTATCAAGATAAAATTACAACTAGTGGGAATCAACACTCTAACATATATTCAAATTTGAGCCCAATAGTGGAAGACTATGTTGCCTAGTGTTACAATCCACTCAAAATGGCTAAAATAGTGGAAAATGACACTTGCACAACTCAAAGAACATGATTTGATCACCACACTAGCATATGCAAACAATTTGATAGTGAAGGGGCCATAAATAGGCTTGGAAAGAGAAAGGAGGGAACATACAAAGGAAACAAATTAAAAAAGAGCATGAAAATGTAAGAGGTTACAATTTACAAACTAGATTTTGGCCCCCACTTTAGCGGGTGTATGAACTTACACTCATGCTCAGGTTCATGAGAGAGAGAGAGAGAGAGAGAGAGAGAGAGAGAGAGAGAGAATTTCCCTAAGATGATGAATCTTAGCCTAAAAGTTAGGGAGCAGTGAGCTTCCTTTATAGAGAGCCTAAAATAATTTATAATACTATTTTTCATATAGTGTGAGTTGGATCTCACCACATTTTTTCCATTCTTGGATTTCTCTGTAAAAATATCTTGGTTTTCTTGTTTTCTTCTATTTAGCTCATGTTAGTTAATTTTGCATATGTGATGAACTGATTGAATGGATAATAGTTGATTATGTTTTGAAATATGTTGATTCACCCCCCTCTTATAATTCAAGTATGTTTAATAAGTTTTAGCTCATAGTTTTTTAATACTATTGATGGTTTCATGTATTGTTTCTTCTATGTATTAGGTGTGTAAGATGGAGGTTATTTTAAGATTTGAGTTACCTCTAGATCTCTAGTTGGTGATACCCTTGTGAGAAGCTTTCTTTGCAAGTATACTATACTATTATTTATTTTTATATAATATATCAAGGATATCTTTTGGAGTCTGGGTCTTTCCTCTCAAAAGGATATCCCCCATATAAATAACCATGCTATGATTTGGAAGAGCTATTTGTATTATTTTTATTTAAATTTGTAACTTTTTGTAAAGATTTAAAATGTTCTGCATAACCCTCCTCTCAAGATTATCGTAGAAACTTATTACACTACCTTGACTTCCTTTCAAGTGGTATTAGAGCTTGATCACCTTTGGTTTCATTTGTGAGATATTGATTTTTTTGAACTAATTCATATTTGAGTGAGAGCTTATGTAGAAGGTTTATTTTTATCTTATTGTAGGAATTTTCAATTGTCAATTTATTAGGGACAATAGAGGTGCAAATATTTTTTGTAAATAATTTTGAGAGGTGGATGCTCAAGATGGAGGATCTATTAATAAATTGAGACCTATGGGATGCTATTGTTGAGACTACCTTTAGACCTATAGACATGACTTCAACTAATCAATATGATTTTATGGATTATAAAGACAAGAGTCTAATCATATTGTGTTTGGAAAACTCTATTTTAATCAATGCCCATGAATATTCCCCTTCAAAGAAGTTATGGAAGAAATTTTGTGAGATGTATCAAGTCAAATATTTAGTAGTCAAGATTTTATTAAGAAAGGAATTATATTCCTTGAGAATGGAAGAGGGTGGATGAGTTATAAACAGAGTTAAATATGTTGGTGGCTCAATTGACATATTTTGGCATCAAAATGGAAGAAGAGGATAAATGTTAGATCTTTCTTTATTCTCTTCCTGATTCACGAGACTCTCTTCATACAGCTACTGTAAGTACTCATGTTATTTTCAAGACTAAAGATGTGGCAAACTATTTTCTTTTTGAAGAGATGAGAAGGAAGGTATCCATCAATTCCAAGGAGGTCCCAAATGTTTGTGGAAGACCGAAGGGAAAGGGAAAGAAGAATGAGAAGCATGGTAAATCCAAGTTGAAAGGGAGATCCAAATCTTTTAGAAATTCAAAGTGATTTGTTGGAGTTGTAGTAAGGAGTGCAAAGAAGAAATAATGATTATAATTATAAGACTATGAAAGAATATGGTGATGCGTTCATTGTAGGTTTGGCCACTTGTACATGTAATGATGAATGTTTAATTGACTCAAGTGTGTATTTGCATATGACCTCTAAAGGAGATCAATTTTCTAAATATAAAGAATTTTATGGAGGTAAAGAGTACATGGGTGATGATTTTCATATAAATATTATTAATCATGGTAAATCTAAAATCAATTTTTTGATGGTAGAATAAAAATGATTAATGGTGTATTGCATATTCTAGATGAGCACAAAATTTGTTATCTTTAAGAAAAGTAATGGATATAGGTGTGTAGGTAGTTCTTCTAATGTAGGATACAAAATAATTAGAGTTACTACAGTGATTGCTAGAGGTGTCAAATTTGGTACATTGTATAAGTTGGATACATACACTATTGAGTGTAATATTACTTTTGCAAAAAGTAAAGCAATGAATAATTTGTTGAAAGACGTGAGGATTTCACCTTTAGTAGATGGTAATGGCATTTGGGTACACAAGGTTGTGCTTTCTTTTGAATAAAATTCACCTACTTATATAAGATTATGTTAAATTTCACCAAGGACATCACTACATTAGAGAAAAGGGTCTAAGGATCTTGAAAGTAAAAATATTGTTGAAGGTTTGAATGATTGTAATCGTGATTTTTATTGTTTTGAGAATCTCATATATAAAATAAAACCACATTTAATTTTACTTGAGTTCTCATAAATATTATGGTTTTAGCTCATGGTTAATTATTATACCATTTGAGGGTTTCATGTACTGTATCTCCTATATATATATTAGGTGCATGAGATGGAGGTTATGTGCAAGTGTCTTATAAGTGTTGAGTTACCTTTGGATATGTGGTTGATGATAATTTTGCGAGAATATTTGTCTACAAGTATATTATGTGCTGCTGTTGAAATCTGACTAGTATATTGGATGAATTTTGGAGTGTGAGTTTTTTTCTCCCAAAAGAGTTTTATGCACTAAATTACTTTGTTATGGTATGAAAGCTATTTCTATTATTTAAATTATTTAATTTTTGTAACAGTTGTAAACATCTAAATTTGTATGCATGATCTTCTATTGATTATTAGTGTAGGAAGTTGTTCTACTACCTTAACTTCCTTTCAAAAGGGATGTTCTATCACCAAGGATCAATGCGTTGAATGAAGTAAATTGTGAAACACATTAAAATCCTTGATAAAAAAATGAATGTACAAGACAATGAAAAGGGTTGGTGGAAGTCCATAAATAAATAAAAGCAATAAAAACTATGAAAGAATATTGAATATGTTTTAGGTCCATAAAAATAAATTTTTGAACTAAATATAAAATGAAAGTTGAAGAAAGATACGTTTGCACAAGCATATGTTAGACATAAAAACATAGATTCACCAAAATATAAGAAAATAAACATAATCTACAACTAGTGTAAGATTATATTCTAATAAAAAAATAGAACCATAAATATACTAGATATATTCATAAGTAAAAAAAAAGTTAAAATTAAAAAAATAGATGATAAGTCAACAATTTAGAGAGGATTAACTCTCTATTTGATTTAGTCAATTGTAAATATTTTAATGTATGCAATTGGTGATTACACATTTTCTATTAGATATGTGTTACTCAATGTATAGCTAGCATACATTGCAACTCCATGAGACAAATTTGTTCCAATGGTTTAATCCTTAAATTATATGTTGTTTATGCACATATACTTATGCTTTAATATGCTATGATTACTAATAACCTAGGATGGTCTTTAAATGCAAGATCCTAAATTCTCAATTCAAGGTGGGTTGACATGCAGGTTGATGAGGAAGATAAAATTTGGAAGGGTTGGGCTCAAGGGTGGAAAAATTAATATTTAAAATAAGGGAATAGGATTGCAATGCAAATCCATTTATGGGAAAGATATATATTTACCATCTAATCTAATTTTTTTTTAGAGTATCCAAGAATATTTAACACAAGGGGATAGGATTGGTAGATGGCAAAGATATGTATTTATGATCTAATCGGAGAATGTAGAATACCCAAGAATTTAGGCATGTCATTTTCTATAATGAAGATGTTCCACTATTGAGATTGACGAAATATGGTTAGAATTTAACTACATGCACAAAACAAGATAAAGTAAATATTTTAATATTATATTTATATTAAATACTAAAATATAATTAAAAATAAAAAATAAAAGAATAAAATACATACTTCTATCTATCACATTAAAGTATTTATTTTTAAATTTTTTTTCAATTTATATTCTAATTTTAAAATTATTATAAATTAATATATTATATATTTTTCTTTCAAAAGAGTTGTTTTAACCACCAACTACCAATAAATAATTATAAATATTTTAGATTCATAATTTTTTTTATATCTACATTAAAAATTATTTATTATTAAATACTAATATTTCTACTTGAAAAAGGTAAGAACTTATTCTTTTACACTTCAAAACCACAACCACTCTTGCTCCCATTATTAGATGCTTGTTAACACTAATTTTCAATTTTTATTTACTATTTAGAAAAAATAACCATTCAAGTAATCTTAAAGCTGGGTCCCATAGAGGGGGGCTTCCTTAAAAATATAGAAGATTATTTAAAGGTTAGCGG
The DNA here is from genome assembly GCA_027943335.1 of Chamaecyparis obtusa. Classification (NCBI taxonomy): domain Eukaryota; kingdom Viridiplantae; phylum Streptophyta; class Pinopsida; order Cupressales; family Cupressaceae; genus Chamaecyparis; species Chamaecyparis obtusa. The sequence goes on along the minus strand of BSBK01007019.1, from coordinate 8,900 downwards.
TCCCATGCATTTTGTACTAGATTTCAGCTTAAAAGTCTAAGTTCTTAAATTTAAGAAAAATTAATTAAAAAAATTATTTTTCTTCAAAAAAATTTATCTTTTAAAATTTTTTGGTGGGACTATTTTTTTAAATAGAAATCAAAGAGCCCATGATTGACATATGGCAAAAAATACTCTTAAACTGGCGGGGCAATTTCTAACCCCACCTTACTTTTATTAAATTTGGAGATCTAAAAAATAGAAGTTCCTATTTTTCAACAAAAGATTCTAAATAATCTTGTACCCCATTTTTTTCTTCTCATAGAACCCTTTTCATAAAAATAGACTTTAAACCCCACCAAGAAACATTTTGACTTCCAAACATAAATGTCACAGTTTCAAATCACAGACATATCTTTTCAAACAGAATACCCAACGTTCAAACTACCTGCTTATGGAAAATTTGTCTTATGTACATTACTATTAAAAATGTGTCTAAAGATAGAATGATCTGTACTCTCATCTTTTCCACGTAAAAAGACCATCCTATACAAATTAACTTTTAATATGACATTATGTTCTATATAACTATGCACAGATGCTTCATGTGATAATATAACAGTCCGAGCAGCCAGATAAGTTTCTATTTCTGTATTGCGTATCCATAAATGCCCAAGAACAACGAGAATACGTGTACTATACTTTCTAATTTTTAGAATGCTAACACACTTATTCAAAAAAATATAAAGAGATCTAAAATTAGTATTAATCAATTTAATTTAAATTTTTTTTTAAAGTTTGTTATTTTGATTATTGATGGAAAATTTGTTTTCCCATCATTAAATAAGTTGTGCACATGTAAATGACATTTGTCAAGAAATTTTAGACTTTTCTTATGAATGTAAGCATCTAAATAGATTAAAGAACAAAAAATAGCTTAGAATCTAGTACAAAATAACAACTCTTTATGTTTAGACAAGACTACTCAATTTTTGGTCATAGTCAAAGATGCTTCCTTACAAACTATAAATAGTGAAATTCTTCTTCAAATCAATGAATGAAAAACTTACGTGTAAATGATATTGCATGATATGTGTAGCCAATTACAAGCATTTTTAAAAATGCTTTAGACTTTTCTCACGAATATAAGCATCCATCTAGACTATTGAACAAAAATAGCTCATTATTTAACCTAAAATAATATTTTATGTTTAAACAAAACCACCCCTTTTTACTGGCAATCAAAGATACTTTCTTATACTTGTTACAAACTATAAATAGTAAAATTCTCTTCCACTTCATATAAGTATCCGAAAATACTATCTTCCAATCACTATACAGCTTTGCAAAGAATATTCTAAATACCAAGAAAATAATCTTTAATCACAAACAAATATTTTATGTTTCTTAAGACAATGGAATTCACATATTGAAACTAAGATATACTCCAATCAAGCCGATTAAATGATCAGAAGATACAATTACAGTAGTTGCTCTTTTCCTGATAGTGCAGTTCACTACACAAGATTACAAAACAGTGCACTCTGTTTCAAACACAGGCACCTATACATGTAATTGACATTTTGACAGTTTTATGTAGATCAAACTTAGTTTGCAGGTTTTCATGTGGCCTGAGAAAAAAAGAAGAAAAACCATTAACACGGCTCAACCATATTACATTTTGTTGGTGTCAAATTTACAGCTTATAGAATAGTTAAAGCTCTTTCAACCTGCTCCCAAGAAAGAATAAGAATAAACTTTCATTAACCAATTATCTCCAATTATCTCTGGAGAAGAGGATAGTTTTCCTCCTCAAAACCAGGCCAATTTCTCTTATTCATTCTGCAACAATTCAGCAACTCATCCACTCGGACATATCTCAAAATGGGGTCATTCTGTTTGAGCAGACTTAGAATACATCTGAAATCATCTTCACTGCAAGGAAGGACAAGCCCTCCTCTCTGAAACCCATATTCTTCTTCTGCCTTCTCCAACAGCTCACGAAATATGGGATGATTCAACAGAGACACTTTAACCATAAATCTGCACCGATGAAGCCCAACATAAACAGGCAAATAACCAGAGGGAACATCCTTACAACAGAATTCACCATGTTCATGGAGCGAGTCACATGCACCAGTTTTAGCACGGCGCCTTGTTGGGCAAAGAATTGAGATAATACTGATGACCAATTTCCGAGCTTGGCTTAGCCTCTGGCATTTCACAGAATTCCTAGCACAAAGCTTAATTGCTTTCATTTTACCCCTCAATTGCTATATGTTTCTTTACAGTGCTAATTGTTTACAAATATTTTGTTCATACGAGGATTAATATGAGACTAATACAAGTTCTTGCAAGTATAATAATGAGACTAATATAGGTCTTTTCAAGCAACTAATATAAAAATCACTTATGGAAGACCAAGACTCACAATTTAGAAATAGAAGCATCAAGATAGGATCAATACAAGTTCTTGCGGGCACAAGAAGATCAATTGTTGATGGCACCAATGCAAGTTCTAGTGAGCACAACAATATCAATACAAGCTTTTATAAGCACAACAATGACTATTCAATATGAGACCAATGCAAGTTTTTGCGAGCACAACAAAGAGACTGATACTAGCTTTTTTTAGGAACCTACATTAGAAACCACCTATGCGAGACTAGGAGTTCACAATTTAGAAATTCACTTCTTTAGAAACCACCTTCATACTAAAAAACCACTAATGAGTCTAATATCATCTCTTTTCCAAATAATTACAATCAAAATTGTCTATGGAAGACCTAGAGTCACAGTTTTGAAATCCATGTTTTAGTAACCACCTCCACACTAAAAACCAACGATGAAACTATTATAAGCTCCTTTCAACCAACCACGCTAGAAAATACCTATGAAAGATCATAAGTCACAATTTAGAAACCAACTCCACACTAAGATCCAACTACAAAAACCCAAGAATCACAATTTAAAATTTCAAAATAGACCTTTCTTTAAGATTTGATCATAAATTTCCACCATGAAAACCTAATACTTTAACCTTGCCCACCTTAACTCAATTGCTATATTTGAGAAGTGGGTGTGGATTAAAAATCACACAAACTCCAGTATATGCTAGCAAGTTACTAAGTGGGTGTTATATATCTGGTGTGATGGAATAAGGCCATTATGATCTAACAAATGATCCAGCTCTGCCCAGCTATAAAATGGGTTGTAATTCCGGACGTCCAAGGATAGGTTTTCGGATAAGATGTACATGCAAAGACAAGTACAGATAGAGTGCACTTTTAGTTGGGATTATTAAAGTGTGGATGTGATGACAACATACAGGATTCATGAATCATGTGGATATTTCTGCTTGTAGTTTCTGCACCATAAGTATTGAGTGAATTAAGGACAGACCACGTATTGTCAACTGGTTTCTTGAATGAATTCAAGCAACGTAAAATTTAAGGCAATCCAGGGCAGTCAAAGTACAAAATGAGCCGTGTCCTTTGTGTCTTTTTAAGTCAAAGTATGGCAGTGGACCTCCCTGGATGAAGGCCCACACACTTGATAAGGTCCCAACAAATGTTTTATTACATTTGCTGTTTCCTTGTCCTGCCATGTTAGCTTTATTTCTCAGAGGGGGCCAAAATTGGAAGAGCTTTAAGTTGTCAGTGCATTATAGTTGGTTTGTGAAACCCTAGAAGTCTTTTAAGTTGACAGCCCTGTCTTTGGTGGCAAATTGAACTTATGCATAATTTATATTTACATATAGATTGGTCGATTCAGGGATTTTTAATCAATTGAAAATGAGCAGGGAAAGGATCAAGTATTTGAGTGTCTTTTTATAGTTCTAGTAATACTTTTGATGAAATGTTTAATATTTGTGACAATATTGTATTAATAGATGTTATTTTAATGTTGTTATTGGTGATAATGACTATTCATAATTGAATGAAATATATTTCTTAGATCTAAAATCAATAAATTATGTGTTCTCACATTAGCGTACTATTGAAACATGACTTAGTGCATAAATACTGGTCTCAATTTTTGGCCTTTTTGGACACATTGGCAAAATCATGATGATGTGGTATCATATTTGATGGTGTGACCCAGGAACCTTAGTTATAAGCATGTGACTTGTCAATTTAGCTTCTATAAAAAATTTGGAGTGATTTGAAATTTCCACGTAAGATTTTGAGAAGTATGAAGTTAGAGTGCTCAATTACTAGGTCCCCTCCCTTATGTACACACACACATAGTATTTTCTCTATTATGTATTCATTTTTTATAATGAATAAGTGTGAATATTATCATTTAAAATAATAGTGTTATATATATATTTGGAAAAGTTGGGAAATAGTCACACTTATCAAATTTAAGATAAAAGCATAAAACAAAGTTAGAGAGTCAAAGTAGGGGGAGGAGGATGATCCTAATTATTTGGTTTACTCCAACCATTAGTGAGATTAAAATTGTCCATAAGTCGGTCCCACCCATCCTTGTTCTTATCCTTATTAAAATCATCTTGAGTTTCTTAGAAAGTAACAACATTTAAAAAACTAAAAATAAATATTTAGTGCTCTCCCTATTCTAAGATTTTCATTAAAGAAACTAAGTTTTGATCAAGGCACATGTAATTGTTTGATATAGAAAAGATATGGACTAAAACTAGCTTGTAATTTAACGAGAACCAACCTCTCTTTGATAACAAATTAGAATATAAACTAACCAAAGAGGTTTATTTTGGCTAACTCTTCCCAAAGAGAGAAAACCTACCTAGGTCAAAGAAGATTGATAGATTGAGACATTGTCTAATTAGGTCCTAAAAAATGCTTGCATTACTTGATAAACTAATAAAAAAATGTTGCAAATATATGAGAAACAAAAGACAACCTTACAAAATGGAATAGAGATACAAAGGTGAACCTATAGCCAAAGAAATTGGGTTTCTATGCTAGGATAATTCACCAAGAAACCTTGTCATGAAGTTGTACAACCTAATTTTCTAGTCTAGATTTGAGACATGCAGATTCTCCTAAAAATTGAGTTGAAATAGATAAGACTTGGGCACTGAACACTCCTATTCCAATATTTTATCTCAAATTTGCAATAACGATCTATTTCCACTATTTAAATCTCCCCTTCATATATATTTAATCTATCATAAAATTCTATATTTGTATCAACATAAGTACAATTTAGAGAGAAAAATGGTTCTGGCTATATAGGATCTAGTCTAGTCAAATCATATTTTGGTATTCTTACCTCCACAAGTAGCCAAGTTGATGATAAAATAATTGTCTTCTTTGAACCTAAAGTATGTCTAAGATTGTGGGGAACAATGACATGCATTCAAATTAAAGAAAACCTTTCCTAGAGTTGAGTCCAAGGTGATTGAAAAAATGTGGTGTGAATTGAATTCAAGAGAGTATAATATGCATAAAGGAAAACAAATAATAGTCAATTCTACATATTAAAACTTAGAAATGTAAGAATAATATGGAACCATACTAAATCCTTGAAGTTAGGTACAAGTCGATCATTATAAGTAGTCCCCATCATCCTTCAACATTCCTTGAAGCTTCAATCATTTTGTAATAATAGTCAATGGTCAATGTAGACAAATGTTATATAGACTACTTTCAAATTGTAGAATTGAGTGAACAATTTCGTAGAGGAGTTAATTTTTTTTAAAGATATAGTGAGTGGATTTGTTTTAATCTTGAAATTGTGTATGGTTGGCAATGTCTATTTATTTATATGGAATTAATGTATACCAAGAAGTGAGGGATTGCATACATTCTTTCCCAAATCTATTCACAAGAGATTAAGTACCCACCTAAGGTGGATCACTTGTCTTGGTTCATGAAATATTATAACCATGGAACAAGTAAACCTAAGATGGTAAGATATATAGACAATATTAGTAGTCATCAAAATAGTGGATCGATGTAATATATTTCAAGAGCCAACTCTTTCTGAAGGGCTCACTAATAATATTATATTTAAAAAGAAGAAGGTGACATATATAAGGAGGAAAGTTATAAGGAAGGAAAGAGATATCTCTAGAGAAATTAAGTATTAGAGATAATGCTCTAGGTGAAGGAATGATAGATGTATTAGTTAAAAATATTGATTCTATTACTTTAAGAAATAAACTAAAGGCTTCTTTTATTTGTGGACTCACAGACCATTGGGACTAGTTTTATATAGATAGAAACACATAAACATAACTTCTTAAATGGAGAAATATGATGAATCTCAATTCAAAGATGTGCATTATTCAATATCTAGCTTGGTTTTATGGGACTATCAAGGTCTAACTAGTCAAAATTAATATTGAATTTCTATATAAATAAATAATTTAGGTGGAATAATATGAAATTTTCATTAATAAATAAATAAGGAAGACTTATTGGAAGAATGGATT
>BSBK01007018.1:205000-287571 GCA_027943335.1 Chamaecyparis obtusa | reverse complement strand
AGAATGTTCGAGGTCATTGCCAACTTATAATTATTTTCTATTAACTACCACGATAGTTGTAATAGGGAACCATAATGAATTCAATGGTCCATATTTCTATTGGCACACATTTTTTTTAAGATAACATAAATTTTTATTACACTAGATTCATAGACAAGATGAATGATTTGAAGTCAACAATAAGAAAGGGAAAGGGAACAATGAGGGTGTGACCAAAAAAAGGGCAAAGTTTGAAAGAAAATAAGATCAAAAGAACAATTAGAGAAAATAAGTTAGTGAAAAATTCAAAGAAACCATTTATATCATAAAAGCATAATGGAAACAACATCAAATGGAATGGTACCTAAAAATGGAAAGATTTAATGCAATTAGTAAAATTGATTAATGATCTATTGAGGTCGTCCAATCTATATTTATTGGATATGTGTGTATATTGCAAGGCTTGACTCAGTTCATCATCTTTTAGGTCACTATCACACTCAAATCAAAACCATTAAAATATCCACTAGCTAATTTACTTGATTTATTTTGTAAAAGTAAGATTTGGGACCAATGATTAATTGATTCCATGAAAAACCATAGATAAATTAGCAAGTTTTAGAGGTCCTTAAAATTTCATTAAAAATTGCAAAAAATGGTTTGATCCTAAGTTCTATAGTTAAAGAAAAAAGAGAGGAGCTTTCATTATCCGTGTGTATTTTGTTAAAGGCTCATTGAAAAACAATTTTTTTAAACATGACACTAAATATTGAGAGGAAAAATCAAGGCCTTTATTTTTCCAAAGCTTTAAAAATAGTGTCATAACCTATGCCTTAGATTGTGAAACTATGAAAAAAAAACAAGTTAAAAAAATATTTGTAGTGAAAGAGGAAAGGACCAAATATCCTCCTCCATTAGGGAAGGCCAGATAAAAATGGTAGCAAGAGAATTTGATGACAAGAGAAGCTATTTTAAAATTTTTGTTTAATGCATTAAAATGACAATGGAGTAAATCTCTAGTTACTAGCAAAAGAGCAGTTGACTCTTAGCAAGAGGAGCCATCTAGGAGAGGCAGTAGGATCTTGATTAGATTTTTCAAATGCTAGTGTGTTAAAAAATGTAATTGAATACTCCTTGCAAATTTTATATACTATTTTAATCTAGGTAGCATGATTTAGACATCTCGATCATTTGATATCATGGATGAGACCACTCATTGTCACCTTTATAAAAAATCCAAATTCTAATTTTAAAATTTTAATGATTTACATTCCATACCATTTCGGGGTACCCATGGAACACTATGGTGCAATTGTTAGTATATTAATTTAGATATTGCATAACAACATACAAGTTAAATACCAATATTTCATATTAAAAATAAAACACATTTAAAATAATTTCCATGGAGTAGCACAATTTGCATTGAGATCAATATTCAAAAAGTTATACCCTTCTCTTGCCAATTGCCCAACGAGAAGAATGAACTTCAAAAAGTTATTAAAAAAATTATGTAATGAAAATATATGAAAAAATATCTACACACTACAAATTAGTATTACAAGTCTATGTTTAAAAATTTAAAATTTTATTCTTTCTGTGTACAAGAATTTGTACGTTCATAGGGTTAGTATTGTCAATAAATCAAATAGAAACTAAATTACCACAAATAACAAATCTATTTAGCAAATAAAGAACAATTAAGCACTCTGACTCTCTAACTAGGGATGTTTAAGTTGAAGCTCTCAACAAGCCTCCATTAATGACAGTCCTAGAATGAGAAATGATATGATAAGAAAGTTAAAATTGTTCAATTCCAAATGAAATACAACTAATTAGCTTTAATATGCCTTTCTAGCTCTAAATTGCAAGAGGTTTTATGCTATTCTCATATTTGTGGATGATAATTGATATATTTATGCCTTTCTTTTATAGATTTTGGCAAGGGTAGGGGGTGTAATTGAGCTGATCATGATTAGGCTTGAGTTGAGTCTTTGGTTCCACCCTTTGAAGATATTTTAAATATTGCATCATCAAAGCTTGGGACAAGAAGACAAGATGCTCTTTTGGAATGAGTGATTGAGATTAAATTTTGGCTTGGTCCTTGTAAGCTAAATCCTCAATTCCTATTGGTCCATTGATTTTTCTCCCATTTGGTGGTTGAGAGAAATTGGGAATTAATCAATTGATTTTAAATGATTTATTGAGCCATGTGTACCCTTTGAATGGGTTGATTTGAATTAAATTAAACTATGTAATTAATTATATTAATTACACAATTAATTGATTTATCATGATTTATTTGATTTGAATTGATTTAAAGGCTTTTAATTTTCAACTGATTTTGGATTAAGGTTGAATTTTAATTTATTGTTGATTTTGATCTTGGTTTGATTTAATTGAATTGAATTTCCTTGATTTACCTTGATTTGTCTTGATTTGCCTTGATTTCTCAATAAATTGATCTTGTACACTTTTCGGTGATTACAAATGCCCCTCTTTGAGTCAACGTGTGAAGCATGTCAATTTAAAGAATATCTTGATGCAACTGATGGAAGGTTCTAATTCTACTGATAAAAGTCCTGATTCTGTTGATGGTTGGTTTGATGTTTGATATATTTGATGTCCTGATGGTCAATCTGATATTAGACTGCTAATGTGATACCTGATTTGATGTTGGTTTGATGTTTGATGCCCCTTTCGATTGATAAGTGAAAAAATTTCTATTAAAATATTACGCTTTGATTTGATGGTCGTTCCCCTAATTTGATGATGTTGTTGATGATCTGATTATCCGAGTGTATGCCCCCTCAAGAATGAAATTAAATTTGAGAGATGTTAGAGAGTTATGATGGTGTAGGTCATTTTACGTTAATTAGGTCAATTTAGAATAAATTTTGATTTCATTTCTAAATATGTTTTCACATCTGTCTGATGAGAAATGCCCCTAATTTTCTAGAATTGGTGAAAAAATTTGGGTCGTCGAGTCCCCTCCGATCAAAGATTCCCTTTTTAGGTCAAAAGGACCAATATAAATGGGTAAAAAGTCATTTTCACTATTCATGTTCACTTTTACTATTGACTTTTTGCTCTGACCTTCTTTGACTCCTTGACGATGTCGATCCTGATACATGAGCATAGATTTGAGTGCACTATCGATATCAATGGCCGCCAACCTACAGCCCTCTAGTAAGTGCCTGATCCTCTTGGTTTTGTCAATTTATGCATTTAAATTCAAAAAATTGAATTTCTCTTAGTAAAACCTATTAGGAATAGTCCCAAGAGATAACTAAGAGGGGGGGTGAATCAGTTATCTACAATTTTTAATTCTTTATCCAATTAAGTATACTTAAACCATAAAGCATAAACACAATGAAAGAACACTTGAACACAACACCAATATTTTGGTTATGGGGAAACCCAAATAGGTAAAAACCAAAATGGGAATTGACACCCACTAATAATCTACACTAGTGTATTAGGATCCCTATTAGAAGATCCTTAACCTTGTTAGGAGTTTTCTTTACAATGCATTTAGTATAGTGACTTGGTCAAGGGTCGGACCCTATTAGGAGTCTTTTACAATTAACCCTATTAGGGGTAGGGACACACTTTCTGAGAGCACAATTCTCAAAGGGGTGAAGGCTACAACCTTCCAAATAATAGATACACACTATATCTGGATCTTGGTGAACTGCACTTTGACCTGCTATCTGGATCAGTTCCAATGTATAGCACAAACTCTTTACTTGGTCACATAGACCTTCTACTAATGGCTCAACACTTCGCACACTCTACTTTGCTCTTCGCATTTAACTCTGAACCATACTTTAGCAATCATAAATGACTCCCTATAAATATCTTTCCTCTAAATGAAATAATCAAGTTGGCCTATTAGAACCACCTTGAAATCATATTACAGAAACAATAACAATCTTATACAACATCTTAGTCGGCTCTACTAAGCACACATCAAGAACTGGGACCTGTCTAAATCAATAAATGTAGACACATGTTACACACTATCAGCTCTACCAAATTAGATGATACTTTCTCCTCAAGATGAATTACATCATGAAATCTGAACCAAACATTACTAACTCTTCTCTGATCACTAATCCAAGGGTGCATACCGAAATGATAGGCACAACTCCTATACTAATAAATTCTTTGTCGGCTCTTCTGGATAAACACATGAAACTGTAACTAGTGAATAATGATTTCATAACTTCACTTCTACTGATCATCATACTCTGTGTCCATTAATATAGTATCACTAACATGTCTTCATCACATATCTAAATGCGCAAGGCTCCATGATAACTGTACAGATAATCACTCACAGAACACTGCCTATAACTCTTTTAGGAACACTGCTGACACAAGCTACTACACAACTGTCTGTACTAATAGTTAACCACTATGTCCATGATATCATAATGATAACATGTCCATGCCTCATATACTCAAGATTTACTACATAAGTCCTCTACACATGCTACTTATCATATGTTGTCATTAATTACAAACATACAGTCAGCACTGGCTTGCTGGAAAATTCCCAACAATCTCCCACTTTGGCATTGATTGCAACATATGGAATGAAAAACACCACCAATCCAAATGATAAATTCTTTTATAACATTCTCCATTTCCTCATCAAAAACTCCCCCAAGGATGAATCCTCCATCTATTGCAATATTCTTCAATATTCTCCATTTCCTCAACTAAACTGCTTGCATTACTAAATACTACTCCCCCTTAGTATATTACTCCTTTGCTTCTATTTTTCATGACTCTATATATTACTCCTCCTTTGACATCAATGGAAAAGGGAACCATTCATTTTAAGCATTGGTACTACTCCTGAGGTAGAGTATCTAACCTTCCATCAATCCCTGAGGGTTGATGCCTTTTCTTCTTTATTCTAAGCAGAGTCAAGGAAGGGAATTACTCCCAACTTCTCTCTAAGATAATCAAAAGTATCCTTTGGTAAGGTATTATATCTGCTAACTGATCTTTAGTACTCACATAGTCCAAATTAACTTCTTTCTCTACCACTTTCTATCTTAGGAAGTGATACTTGATCTTAATATATTTTTTGTTTGCATACATCACAAGGTTATTTGACATGTTGATAGTGCTAGTGTTATCACAGTGAATAACAATAGGATAATCAATCTGAATTCCAAAATCCTTTATCATTTTCTTGATCTAAACAATTGTAGAATAATTTATGGCTGCTACCACATACTCCACTTCTACTATTGACTGAGAGATACAATTTTTCTTCTTGCTTGTCCAAGTGACAAGTCTTTCACCAAGAAACATTGCTCCTCCTAATGTACTCTTTCTATCATCAATGCATCCTACCCAATATGCATCAGTATATACATGAAGCTTAACATTTTCTAAATTAGGATACCATAGACCATAATCTATAGTGCTTTTCAAGTATCTAAATATTATTTTTACTGCCATGAGGTGACTTTGTTTAGGCACTACAACAAATCTTCCAACTATGCCAATTGCATTGGAAATATCAGGTCTAGTTTGAGTAAGATAAATGAGTTTGCCAATCATAGACTTGTACAATGTTATATCTACTACTGGTGAATCATCTTCTTTTGTAAGCTTGCATCTAGTTATCATAGGTGTACCTACTAGCTTGCAATCATCCATCTTGAATTTCTTCAATATTTCTTTCACATATTTGGACTGATTGATGACTATACCTTTCTCTATCTGCTGCACATTTAATCCCAAAAAGTATTTGATAGGTCTAATCATGCCCATCTCAAACTCGCTCTGCATCTCCTTAGCAAAATCTTCACTAAGCTTGTCATTACCTCCAAAGATAATGTCATCAATAAATATAGCTACCAGTAACAAACCTTCAAATGTCTCTCTTATGAATAGATTACAATCAATTGCTCCTTTCTTGAATCCAATCTTTGTCAAGTATCCATCAAGTCTCTCATACCAAGCTCTAGGGGCTTTCTTAAGTCCATAGAGGGCTTTCTTCAGTTTGCATACCATATCAAGCTTGTTTGATAAGGTGAATCCTTTTGGCTATTCAATGTAAACTTCATCCTTTAGTTCTCCATTCAAGAATGCTAACTTAACATCCATCTGATAAACTTTGAAGTTTTTTACTATTGCATAAGCTAAGAATAACTTAATAGCTTCTAATCTTCTCATAGGTGCAAATGTGTTTGAATAATCAATGCCTTCTCTTTGTGCATATCCCTTACATACTAACCTTGCTTTATTCCTTACTATTTTTCCATCTTCATTCATCTTATTTCTGAATATCCATTTTGTTCCAATCACATTCTTATCACTAGGTCTTGGGACCAGTTCCCAAGTATCATTCTTAATAATTTGATCTAGTTCTTCTTTCATAGCTTCATGCTAATCCGAATCATTACATGCATCTTCAACACTTAAAGGTTCAATCTAAGATGGTAAACATACTGCCTCATTGCTTTCTGAATTCTTTTCTTTTGATCTTGTTGTGACTTCAATGCTATGATCTCCAATGATGTCATCCTTAGAATGATACCTAGAAGTAAACTTTGGAACTTTAGGTGATACGTTCTCATCTTCCTTTAGAGTTTCTTCTTCACTTGTCTCAGGGTCATTGAATAACACATCAATATTGTTGAACATCTCTTCAACAACTATCTCACTAGTGGAAGGTCTGGGTTCTTCTTCAATCATAGGTGAATAATCATGATATATTTCTTGAACCACAAAATTTTCATCATCTTAACATGAGCACTTTCAATGATCTTTTTCAAACTTAAATTGAAACATCTATAGGCTTTTATTTTAGAAGAGTAACCAAGGAAAATACCTTCATTGCTTCTTGCATCAAACTTGCCTACTGCTTCATCTTTCTTGATGTAGCACTTTCTTCCAAAGATTCTGAAGTATTTTACTATGGGAACATTACCAAACCATAGCTCATATGGTGTTTTGTCTGGGCCAGGCCTTAATTGTATTCTATTGATGGTATAGACTGTTGTATTGACTGCATCTCTCCAATAGGTGTGTGCAACTTTTCCTTCAATCATGATGGTGCACGTTGTATCTAGGATTATCCTATTTCTTCTCTCTGCAATCCCATTCTGCTAAGGGGTTCTAGGTGCACTCAATTGCCTTTTTATGCCATGTTCTTTGCATTACTCATAGAATCTATCAGAAGTGAATTCTCCACCTCTATCTATTCTTAGACATTTTATTTTTAGTCCATATTTATTATCAACCTTAGCTTTGAATATTTTGAACTTCTCAAAAGATTTTAACTTATCTTTTAAGAATGCAACCTACATCATTCTAGTATAGTCATCAACAAACAAAATGAAATACCTTTCACCATAGTATGACCTTTTTTGAGTTGGTCCACATAGGTCTGTATGAATCAAATCCAACTTGTTCTCTATTGAATTGTGCTTACTTTTGAATGAATTCCTTACATGCTTTCCCATCACACATTCCCTACAAATAGTATATATTGGTTTTGCTATGCTAGGTAGGTCTCTAACTACCTTCACATTACTTATCTTTACTATATTATCAAAATTGATATGACATAGTCTTTTATGCCATAGCCAACTATCATCAACTTTAGCAACAAAACAACTTGCTTATGAATTAAGTTGAAAAACATTACCTTTAGTTTTTGAACCTGATGTAATGATAACACCATCCTTGTTGTTAATGATTCATTTGTTATCATTAAACTCCAACTGATAACCTTTTTCAAGTAACTATCCAACACTAAGAAGATTATGTTTCAAACCATCTACATAGAGAACATCATCAATGTTATTCTTTTCATCCAATGTGATAGCTCATCTTCCAATGATAGGTTTAGGAGTGTTATCTCCAAATCTAACCATGCAACCATTGTATTTGTCTAGATGAACAAATCTATCTTTATCACCTATCATGTGATGTGAACAACCACTATCTATAATCTAGTATGTCCTTATATCAGCTTGTGAAATCAATGCTAGCTCTTGTTCCTTTTTCTCATCTCATTATTCATTTTTTCTATAATAGAAATGAATCCAATTTCTTCTTCAGCTGAATCATCATCTAATACTCCATCTCTAGCATAGTAACATTCTTTTGAGTATTTGGGCTTGTAGTCATTTTTGAACTTCTTAGCTCTTGTAGGACACTTGCATGCAAAGTGACCAATCTTATTACATAAAAAGAATTTAAATGGAAATTGACCTTCATATTTCCCTTTTCCTTTTTTTCTCTTTTTGCAATCATAGAAATGAAATCATCTAGTGTTTTCTCTTCATCAATATCATCAAAATTACCAAAAGTATTTGCAGATTTCTTACCATGGATTGTTGCTTTGAAGGTTGTCTCACTTTTAGGTTCTATCTTCAATCATGATATCTCAAAAGCTGAAATTTTTTTGATCAAGGTTTCTCTTTTAAAATTTGATGTAATTTGCATGATCTCATCAAGGATGTTAGTCTTGTTCTCATATTCTATGGTGATATTAGTCATCAATTTATCCATAATCTCTTCCTTTGAGGTCTCTCCACCATTATTTATGATTCTAGCAACTGCTTCATTGATACTTTGGTTGTAAGCTCTGATGTTTTCTTTAGGTAGTATCTCTAATGTATTGTATCTTTTCTTCCATGTTTTTCTCCGTGCATCCTTTGCTTGTTTGTCCCATTTAAACATGTCTTCTAGGTGTTTCCATATCTTGTAGGTTGTGTCTACTTTATTTATCTTTGAGAACTCACTATCAGATAGGGGGCTGATAAGGGCTTCTTTGGCTATTGCATTCTGATGGAATAAATCCATCTGCTTACCATTAGCATCTTCCTTTGCAAGATCTTCTAGAGAGGGGATCTGAACTTCTTTGATAGCTACTTCAAAAACTTCAAAAGCAATGCACTACAAATGTGTCATCATCTTGTTCTTCCAATCAAGATAATTCTCTCCATCAAACTTAGGACTGTCTTTTCTAAAGAATTCCATCTTATCAAACTCAAGATGTTAAACTTTCTCTCCAAGGCACTTGGCTCTACGACCAATTGTTAGGAATAGTCCCAAGAGATAACTAAGAGGGGGGGGTGAATCAGTTATCTACAAGTTTCAATTCTTTATCCAATTAAGTATACTAAAAACATAAAGCATAAAAAACATGAAAGAACACTTGAACACAACACCAATATTTTGGATCCAAGGAAACCCAAATAGGTAAAAACCCCAGTGGGAATTGACACCCACTAATAATCTGCACTAGTGTATTATGATCCTTGTTAGAAGATCCTTAACCCTATTAGGAGTTGTCTTTACAATGCATTTAGTAGAGTGACTTGGTCTAGGGTCAGACCCTATTAGGAGTCTTTTACAATTAACCTTGTTAGGGGTGAGGACACACTATTCAAGAGCACACTGCTCAAAGGGGTGAAGGCTACAACCTTCTGAATAACAAATACACACTATATCTAGATCTTGGTGAACTATGCTATGACCTACTATTTGGATCAGTTCCAATGTATAGCACAAACTCTTTACTTGGTCACATAAACCTTCTACTGATGGCTCAACACTTCGCACACTCTGCTCTACTCTTCACATTCAACTCTGAACCATACTTTAGCAATCACAAATGACTCCCTATAAATATCTTTCCTCTAAATGAAATAATCAAGTCGGCCTATTAGAACCACCTTGAAATCATATTAGAGAAACAATAAAAATCTTATACAACATCTTAGTTGGCTCTACTAAGCACACATCAAGAACTGGGACTTGTCTAAATCAATAAATGTAGACGCACGCTACACATTGTCAACTCTACCAAATTTGCTAATACTTTCTCCTCAAGATGAATTACATCATGCACTCTTAAATAAACATTACTAACTCTTCTCTAATCACTAATCCAAGGGTGCATACCGAAATGATAGGCGCAACTCTTGTACTAATAAATCATTTATTGGCTGGTGAATAGCGACTTCATAACTTCACTTCTACTGATCATCAGACTCTGCGTCCATGAATGTAACATCACTAACATGTCTTCATCACATATCTAAACGTGCAAGGCTCTATGATAACTGTATGTACAATCACTCACAGAACACTACCTATAACTCTTTCAGGAACACTGCTGACACAAGCTGCTACACAACTGTGTGTACTAACAGTTAACCTCTACATCCATGATATCATGTTGATAACATGTTGATGCCTCATATACTCAAGACTTACTGCATAAGTCCTCTACACATTCTCCTTACCATATGTTGTCATCAATGACAAACATAAAGTCAGAATTGGATTGTTGGAAAATCTGCAACAAAACCCTCTTTTTTTTCTTTTTAAAATTGAAATAGCACTTTTACTCATTTAAATAGAACATTTTCCTTTAAAATAGTGCTTCCGTGCTTTCAATTAGCACTTCCACAAAGGGGAATAGCACATTTACATGCCTGTTCTAGGGCATAAACCGCTTTTAGTTTGTCAATTAGAACTTTTAATTTTGATTTTCCTTATGAGTCATAAAATAGCGCTTATGATTTGTTAAATTGAGCTTTTACAAAGTTTTAGTGCTTTTACCTTGATGTAGCACTTTTTCAATTTTAAGTAGTGCGTTTAATTTGTTAAACAACGCTTTTAATTTTTAATGCTTTTAAAGCCTAAAATAGCGCTTTCACCCTTATAGGAATATTTTGAATTACCCAAGTCAGTTTTTTAAACTATTCAATGTCGTCGATCAAATGATTGGTTTAGGTAACAAACTTGATGTTTTAGCAAGTCGTAAGATGTCAGTATGAGTCTGGATGTTTAATCGTCAATCTAGATTTAGATGATGGGTGATGATGAATTTTTCGTCCTCTCTGAGTAGAATCAGGAAAATTGAATTCAGTTTGATATTTGTAAATATTTGATTGACTTAGGATGATCTAAATGATAACTAATTTCAAAACTGATGTGCTTGAACTTTCTTTTTGTAGGTGGTGCTTAAGTCATTAGCTGTCTGTGGTCTGTATCCTTTACTGTTGAGTATGATCGAGGAGCTAAGTGTGTTTGATCAGAGACATGTTGATTTGTGTGGTTTGTCTTTCCTTTTGGCTCTACCTTGATTCTAAGTGAATCAGGTTTTGATCACTTCTATGGCCAAGAGATGGCACTTAGACTATAACACTTTCCATTTTCCTATGGGTGAGATGACTATCACCTCGAAGGACATGTATCATATCCTTTGATTTCCTACTAGAGGAGAGCTACTTTATTACAATTATGTATATGATGGGTTAGCATGTTGGTGGGTCTTCGGGGATCTGACCATTGGAGATGATCACATCTAGTGGGCACAGTTTCATTCTTTTCCAATGTAACCAACAGTCTTAGGTGTATTGATCGGTGGCTTCCTCATTCCTAACAGATGAGGGCATAGGTTTGTAGTTGGATGGGGTCCTATTCTTGAGGACTTGATGGCTCATCCTCAGTGATTTCATTGGGGATCTTGTGTGTTAGCTCAGTTGTACCATGAGGTACATATAGTGGTATATAGATTCTCTTCCATGCTCACTGTAGGAGTGATACTTTTATAGCCTTGGACTTGGGAGCACATCCTAGTGACACATCCCATTATAGCACAACAGTGAGATCTGGGTTGGCCATTCGCCTAGATGTATGAGGGTATGGTGATACACACCCATATGGGTAAGTTGGATTACTGGTATTGAATTATCAATGACATGGATGTGGTGGTCTAGAGGCCATATCTAGGATGTGAGGCTTGGCTTGAGGATGGTACTGAGATGCCCTATATTTTTTGTCCATGGTGGATGATTGGGTGCACGCCCTATATCATTGAGATATTTTACTTTATGCAGGTACTACATCAATATGAATGCACATAGGGTATGCCCAAGGGCATTGTGATGTATGCTCGGGTTCAGGTCGAGAGATCTTTGTGGGGCCCCTGTGTGGATTTCAGGATAGCTTTTCAGGAGATCCAAGACCTTAGGCATTTACCTTGGTCAATGTGAGAGTATGTTATG
Source organism: Chamaecyparis obtusa (assembly GCA_027943335.1). Taxonomy (NCBI): domain Eukaryota; kingdom Viridiplantae; phylum Streptophyta; class Pinopsida; order Cupressales; family Cupressaceae; genus Chamaecyparis; species Chamaecyparis obtusa. The sequence continues at coordinate 275,533 of BSBK01007018.1, read as the reverse complement.
GATGCTAGGATTATAGATGAGTATGCAGATTGGCTAGCTCGAAACCTATTTCTAAGGTTTACAGATACTATTGAGAAAGTTCTAGGCTTTGATGAGGATTCAAATGGTGATGAAGGAGATGATGGATATGAAGGAGATGATGGAGATGGTGGGAGGGGTGGGGTAGGATTAGAGCACAATGCAGATGATTGGGTCATCGGGAAGTCAGAGCAGGTAGAGTACATATTCCAGTGATTTTTTGTGCTCCCATTCCTCCTAGGGGTGATCAGGTTAGAGGTGGTGCAGGTAGAGAACTTCATCAAGTTGTTGGAGATCCATCTATGAGACCAATTCATCATAAGGCTAGGAGATAGTGAGAGGTGGATGCATAGGTTGCATAGGTTTTACTTGATCAGGCACAGGGTCCTCCTGCTCAGCAAGTGATACCTCCAGCCATTCCACGGGCTCCTTCTGGTCAGACACCTACTTCTACTTCAATGCCTCCATCTTCTTCACATCCATCTTCTTCAAATTTTGTTCCATCCTTGTCAGAGCCATTGTCTTCCATGCCTTCTTCCTCTATGCTTCCAGCACAAACTTCTGTGACACAAGCTCCCAGCGCAGTTGCACCAGAGGTTCGTGCTTTACAGATAGATGTTTCAGAGATTAGATAGGAGATGAGGTAGCTGAGCTCTATGATGTAGGCCTTTATGGAAGTGATGAGTCATCAAGGATTACAGCCTAGTTTGATTCAGCCTCCAGATAGTGCTCCTGGTCTGGATGGTGGAGATGTTGTTGGTGGTTTAGCCAATTGACATATGATTTGAGATATTGCATATTATTTATATTTGATGTTATACATGATCTTATTCTTTTGTATTTGATACATTGGACTCTTATTTGTATCATTTTGATTGATTTAAGTTGTTTATGCTGATACTTTAGTACTTTGATGGACTTTGATGTCTAGATATTGCATTTATGATCGTATCATAGACTAGATGATATTCTAATGATTTTATGATGATGTCATAAACTCTAATTCTTCATTTTGATAGATTTACTATATATGATGTCATGATGTGTGGGATCTCCTTTTCAGGTGTTTTATGTGCAGATCTATATAGTTCTATCTCTATATGCTTTATTTTATGCTCTTCAGATGCAGTTTTTGAAATGTATGCACATGTTATATTGATGTTTTTAATGGTTGTCTTATTTATGACATAGAATAGATGAATCAATGAAATGTGATGTGAATTTAATGATTAGTACTATGATTTTATGGATGTAATCATATATAGATGTGTTTAGATGGATTTAATGAATAATGCGATGAAATGATTTTATTTTAATATGGATGGCTTTATGATATGAATGCAATAGTTTTATGACATGCAAATGAGATGCAATGCAATGATTTTATGTAGTGTATAACGATTAATGATTTATGATATTACATGATATGAATTATGTAAATGTTGGAAATTTGGCTCAGTTGATTACATAGATGTTGTCATTATAGTAACATATGATCCTCATGAAGATCTCATAGGTCAGAGAGCAAGTATGACAAAGCGCATTGCAAATTTGTCTAAGTGTGAGACAATGTTTTACCAGTGAACCTGGATACAGTTTTTGTTTGTGACATCGACTGGAGTAAGTTCAATGCTTGCACACTTGAACATAGACTCTATGATGTCTATTGATCACCCATCTCAGAGCGCAAGTCAGTACGGAATGTACAGAATTAGTTATGGGAGTTTTACCAAAGATAGTGTGAAGCCAATAGGACAGAATATGAAGATAGAATTAGTAAAGAGTTAAGGGATTATTTTGTTTATCAAAATAATGACTTAACAATATAAAGGGACAACATCCTATATGTTAACTCTTGGATAAAGCTATTGATATATATGTAAATGTAATTGTAATTGTAAAGTAGAACTAATTGTAACAAGTAGCGAGTGATATGATACGAAGTATATGAAACATATGTAATAGTGATAGTGAAATAGTAGAGAAGTGATATTGATGCAAGCAGTATAAGGTTATGTACCTAAACCTACTTTTTAATTAGTGTATATTGTACATTACTTGTTTGGGCAGTGGGCTCATCTGGTAATCACATTTTGTACTACAACTCCTAACAGGGTTGAGGCTTCTAACAAGGCCTATAGTCCCTTAATTAGGACTGATACACTATATGCTTGTAATAGACTCCTAACAGGGTCAACATCCTTAACAAGATATTTTTGAATAGTGGATCTTTGTGGGTACCATCCCCACCGGGATTTTCCCTTGGCCAAGGTTTCCTCGAGAACAAATAATGTGTTATGAGTTCTTTATTGTTATGCATATTGTTTAGTTTCTTATGTTATGCATGTATAAATATAATCTATTATATCCATAATTGGGCAAAAGATAAAGTTTGTAGAATACTGATTCACCCCCCCCCCCTTCTCAGTATTCCCTATTTCTAACAATTGGTAACGGAGTTTAGTTACTCAGAAAAGAATCATTCAAGGAAAGCCTAGTAGCTTGAGTAAGATCTCTATGGATATGGATCAACTACAGAAGAATCTTGAAGAAGCTCTTGAATAGATTGACTTGCTTACTATTGAAAAAGATACTTTGAAAAGAAAGTATGATGATGCAAAGAACCTCATTGAGAAATTGAAAAACAAATTGGAAGATCTAAGATCTGAAAAGGAATCTGAAGTTCTTATTGAAGATTATGATGACAATTTGGAAAAAGAAAATGAGATCCTTAAGCATGAACTGAAGATAGAAAATTTGAAGCTTAGTTTGAAAGATGGAAATGGAAAAAATGAAGTAAATCTAAAATCTGAGAATGAGAGTCTAAAGACTGAAAATGAAGAATTGAAATCTAAACTTTCTAAAGTAACATCTAAACTTGAGAAAGTCAAATTTGCAGTATAATGATCTTGAGAAATACAATAAGATTGTGAAAGGTGAATTGACTCAATCCAAACAACAACTTGAAAGGTTATATTCAACTAGTGAGAAGATTGATGAACAAATATCTTATCAGAAACCATTCTATGATAAGACTAGTCTTGGATTCAACACTTTCAAAGCAAATGATGAAGGAAAGCAACTAGATTTGAAGATATCTAAAAGCATAGATGAGAAGAAGCCTGATGAGATCAAAAAATTTGAAGATACACCTAAAGAAGATGAATCACAAAAGAAAGAGAAATCACCTAAAGGTATGCAAAGAGAATTCAAAGGTAGATGTTTTTCTTGTAATACTATTGGTCATATGAAGAGAGATTGCATAGGTAAGAAATTTAAACCTCTTAATGGTTATTGTTACAATTGTCATGGTGTTGGACATAGAGCTATTGAATGTAGGAAACCTAAATTTATTGAGAATAATGATGGTAGTAGAATGTTTAGGAATACTAATAGTGCAGATAAGAAACCTACTGAAGATATGAACAGAAGAAGTGGAGTAGTATGTTATAGATGCAACAAGGTTGGACACATTGCTAGAAACTGCAGATCACAAATCAATCAACCTGGACCAAGATATGGAAACAATGGAATTTTTTGTGAGATATGCAACAAGATTGGACATACAACAAGGTTTTGTAGAATGAACAATATAGTTTTTCATCCTAATCCTAACCCCATAAATCATGCAAGAAGAAATGAAGATGCTAGTAACAGTCAGAAAGGATGTTGTAGTAATTCAGATGAAGTAAAGTTTACCAAAAGCACAGATCAAGGAGACATACTCAACATTGAAGGTAATCAGGAAGGTGAAGTATTGAAAAGTAAGAATGAATCTTTACCTGACCTATCTCAAAGTACTTAATTTATGTAAATTGCAGTAGAGTAGGAACTTACATTTAGTGTAGGAGTAAATATGTGATGAATTGACTTTTGCAAAGTTAAGGAAAGGTAGTTTATGATGTTCTAATGCTATGGTTAAGAGCACAAAGAAAAATATTATGTTTTGCGAGATCGCAAGAAGTTTTAAGTTTTGCAGGTTAATAGAGATAGCTTTTTGGAAAGAAGCGGCAAAAGAATTGAATGCGATGTCAGATCTAAGTGAGATTGAATTAATAAAAGGTTATGATCGGTATTATTTGATCATCAAAGAGAATTCAAGTGTCAAGGAGATCAGAAAGTAGTGATTAAAAGCATTTTGCAAGGATTTGGAGAAGAATTTTGTGCAGAATCTACGCAAGCCCTAAAATCATGAATTTGAAGTATTTTACTTGACAAATCTTTGAATCAGTAAAGGCATTTGAAGAAATCATGGATGTTTCATTAATACACAATGTTAGAGATAATAATAGACCTAAATTGAAAAGGGAACTAGTAGAACCCTTGGAAGAAGACCCTAGGTTTGCATTGTCATCTGTACCAGATGAAGTTTTACATTTAGAGAATGTCAGAAGTTTTCTTGGATGCAAACTAGAGACAGTAAATGATAGTGATTTCACAAATGAATATCAGAAGATTTACAATCAGGATATGTGATTGAAATAAGGTTTTAAATATTTGGAACATAATGAGATTCTCAAATATGGATTACAGTATGAATTTGATAATGAAGAATGCACTAAGATTATTTTGAGTAGAATTCATAATGGAAAGTTTTGGCTAGAGGATAGAGTGATAGATATTATAGCTGATTTGATTCATGAAGTTACTGGATTATCTAAGACTGGAGCTATTCCTTTTAATGAGAAAAATAGTCATTGACAACACAAATTCATCTTATAATGGTAGAGGAATTGTGATTAGCAAGATCAAACAAGATGATGTGAGATACTTATGCAAGATCCTAACTACTAAGTTTTGTGCTAATTCAAGAGAAGATGACATGGCAGCTGGAATGGCACATGCAGCTTATCTTATGTGTGTTGATAGGGTACCAGTCGATGTGTGAAATTCTTAGAATTCAATTGTTTGAGAACTCAGAGAAGATCAAGAAAACTAAGTATACACAGTTTAGGTTCTCATCCCTAATCACATACATGTTCTTTCATCTTTTGAGGAGATTTCCTTACACCATAGGAAATGACTGGAATGATGGACAAACTACAATGGAAAGGATTAATGTAGTATACAAAAAGCATTTTATTGACAAAGTTAGTGAGAGTGTAGTACTTGTTATTAAGACATTTTAGAATATTGTTTCTAGTAGATCAAGAATCCCTAAGTCTCTTGTTGAAAAATATAAAGATGATATATGTTTTATGGTGGATATTGACTTTAACTATATTAAAGTAGTAGAGCCTAGAACAGAGTTCATAGACCATCTTGGCTATGAAATATCTAAGGTAGAGACTAAAGAATATGTCAGCGGGCTACTGAAGTGTAAGTTGGACACTCAGTGTAACAGGTTTGGAACCTTTGAGGAGAAATTCAACTCCACAAAGATTCTAATTGAAGAAAAGTAGTCTAAGAAAAGAGTTGAGAGCACAATTAAGAAAATCTTGAAAGATACAGGAATGATAGAGAGAGATTTTTTAGTAGCAAAGTAGACAGTAGCAGTAATCAGAGAGAGTGGACAAAATGAAGTTTTTTCTATCCCTCCTTTATCATCAATGGCAATGCCACAAGAAGAACTACAAGTAAAGGTGAAAGGGGAAGTACCTAAGAAGGACATAGAAACAAAGATGTCTACTAGATCCACTTCCTCCACACCTACCAAAAGAGTTAAGGAAAGTGCTATTGGACTAGGAAAGAGACATAAAACTCTAGTGCAACCAATACCAAGAAAGATTGCAGAGGTTAAAGATGATGTCACTACTAAGAAGAAAGCTTGGAAACCAAAAGTTGAAAAGCTAAATGAGCAGATTATTGAGAATGGTGACTTTGCAAGAATGAAAAAATATTATGATATTTATGATTATACTGATAGAATTAATCTGGAGAATGCAGTTGTGAAGCATATGATCTTGACTAGCAAGAAGTTTGATACTATTCAAGGATAGATACTTGATGACTTGTAGAATAAACTTCTGAATAGGAAGAAGAGAGCATCAGATGAAGAGACAGCTATCAGAGAAAATCTTATGAGGAAGCTTTGTGATATAAGAGATGAAACACAATTCAATCAGATCATGAAAGCCCTAGGCACCCATCTAAGAACCAAAAGGAGAACAATTCAGATTATGGGAGGCAAGTATGAAGAAGTAAATTCTAAGAATGAACAAGAAATTATCAAGGTTATGGTAGAATATGTTGGAGAATCATCAGTTGCAGTAGAGAAAGAAGGTGAGAAAGTACAAGAGGAAATTCCCTCTTCTCTAGCTATTAATATTGAAGATGAAATAATGAATGTAGAAGGTACAAAAATCACTTTGGATACTGATCAAAATGTATTCAAGAATTTAGAGAGCATTGTTGACAATTTGGCCTTTGAGGAATAGGAAGCTGCAAAAGAAGAAGAGATGACAGAGACCACTATTTTGGAACCACTAGTTATAGAAGAACAAATTCCCATTCCCACCAAAGAAGATATCAGTCTTACTCCTGAGACTGGAAAGAAGACTCAAATTGGATCTATGATTGAGCATTTGGGAAAAGAAGTAGATGATGATGATCAGTTGGAACTAATTACATCCTTGAACAAAATAATTGGTAATAATAAGAAGGTGAAGAGTCTTGAAGGGTGTCTGAAGGAACTAACTGAGAAGTTACAAAGTATTGTGACTACTCAAATTTCAGAAGCAGACCCTATGGAGAAAGCAAAGAAGGTAATGAGCACCTTTGATATTGAATTCACAAATCTAGCTGATATTGCAAAAGTAAAAGCACAAGAAGATTATGAGGCTAGAATGCTTTTGAACATCAGTCAGTATATTAGCAATGATATCGATACTCTTGATATCTATATCAAGGATTTGAGGAAGCATTTGGAAACAAGAAAATCTTTGTACATACAGTGTACAAAATTAGAAACTTTGACAGCTAAGGAAGATCAGAAGACAAAATTGAAGGAAGCAGAGATCCTAAATGAAACAAACCTTCTATCTAGTCCTAATTTGAAGGTCTATAATGTTGAGAAGAAAGTTAGAAACTTGTATGATGAAATCAGAGTTGTGCAAGATGAGAAAGATAGGAAATTGAGAAGATATACTCTTTTGAGAGAGCATGTTTCTATGAAGTTGAGCATAATTGAAGAACAGTTGGAAGAGTGTCTTTCAGCAAAGATATCTTTTTATAAATTTGACTTTGAAAACCTTCAGGCATGTTAAATTGCTTCTTATGGACTGAGCGCATTACCTAATGTGGCAGATTCCATTAAGAAATCATGGGAGAAGGAGATTGAAGCCATGAAGATAGATTTTGTAGATTGTGTTGCAAGCCTACTAGCTTTGCAATAAATAAATTGAGGTATAACTTTTTGTGATACAATTTTGTGACCCTCCCTACCTTATTTTGTCACTATTGTCAAAGGGGGAGAGATATATAGAAGAAAATTGATAGTATATGATAAGGGTTGTTACTCTTAGGGGGAGTACTATATTAGAGACAATATTTTTGAGGAGTTATAAGGATAGTATGTATCTTATACTATGGCCACAGTTTTGGACATATTTTGAGATTTTGATTTGTACACTTAGCCAATATTCTCATATGTTGCCACCAATGACAAAGGGGGAGATTGTTGGAAATTTGGTTGAGTTGATTACATAGATGTTGTCATTATGGAAACATATGATCCTCATGAAGATCGCACGGGTCAAAGAGAAAGTATGACAGAGCGCATTGCAAATTTGTCTAAGTGTGAGAAAGTGTTTTACTAGTGAACCTGGATATAGTTTTTGTTTACGACATCAACTGGAGTAAGTTCAGTGCTTGCACACTTGAACATAGACTCTATAATGTCTATTGATCACCCATCTCAGAGTGCAAGTCAGTACGGAATATATGGAATTAGTTATGGTAGTTTTATCGAAGACAGTGTGAAGCCAACAGGACAAAATATGAAGACAGAATTAGTAAAGAGTTAAGGGATTATTTTGTTTATCAAAATAATGACTTAACAATATAAAGGGATGACATCCTAGATGTTAACTCTTGGATAAAGCTATTGATATATATGTAAATGTAATTGTAATTGTAAAGTAGAAGTAATTGTAACAAGCAGCAAGTGATATGATGCGAAGTATATGAAGCATATGTAATAGTGATAGTGAAAGAGCAGCGAAGTGATATTGATACAAGTAGTATAAGGTTATGTACCTAAACCTACATTGTAATCAGTGTATATTGTACATTACTTGTTTGGGCAGTGGGCTCATTTGGTAATCACATTTTGTACTACAACTCCTAACAAGGTTGAGGCTTCTAACAAGGCCTATAGTCCCTTAATCAGGACTGATACACTATATGCTTGTAATAGACTCCTAACAGGGTCAACGTCCTTAATAGGATACTTTTGATTAGTGGATCTTTGTGGGTACCATCCCCACAGGGGTTTTCCGTTGGCCAGGGTTTCCTTGAGAAAAAATAATGTGTTATGAGTTCTTTATTGTTATGCATATTGTTTAGTTTCTTATGTTATGCATTTATAAAGATATTATGTTATATCCATAATTGGGCAAAAGATAAAGTTTGTAGAATACTGATTCATCCCCCCGTCTTAGTATTCCCTATTTCTAACAGTAAATGATGATGCAATGTTATGCGATGAATGGATTTATATGTAATAATGCAATGACCTAAATGATTTAAATGATATGCTTCCTAATGATGATTTTATGATGTATGTAAAATGCAATGATTTTCAAGATATATTGATGTAATGAATGTAATGGTAAATGCACTTAATGATTTAAAATGAATGATGCAATCTAAAGGAAATGAATCTTTTAATGAATGCAACCTAATGTAATTAATGATGTGGATGAATGCAATCTAATGAAATGAACTTAATGATTTAAATGATGATGACTAATGCAACTTAATGTAATGAACTTAATGATTTAAATGATGAAAATGCTTTAAATGAATGCAAGATAACCTGAATCTAATGAACATGATTTTAATGATTTAATGCAGTGCAATGAAATGATGTTAAATGAACCTAACAAATGCAAGTGACCTAATGGAATGCACTTTGTTTTTTATTTTGTTTGGATTTCCAACACACTCGATCACATATAGTTTTTGATGATCCCTTGATTTTTTATTTGACTACACCCCCTTTTTGTGTCAAATTCCCTCTTGCAATTTAAAGGATAAAACTAAGGAAAGAAAAATACACTAAATGCATGTAGTCTAAGATGTATGCAACTAACTATCACCATTCAAAAATTTGGAGCTTATATTCATCATTGAGCATTTTTTTTTTGGAATTCTGATTTTTAGTACAACCATCACTAGTTCAACCATGATGATATGAATACTTTTTGCACCTCTTGTTTTTCTTTCCCATCCTTTCTAGGTATGACTATCACTTATTCAAATGAATCATGAGAGTATGAATACCGATTTTGTCAAATTCTATGTTGCAAGTGGATTTTGGTATTATACTATTGAACATCAAAATAGCCAAGGTATCCTTTTGCGTAAACAAAAAAAGATCTCAGTTTTATCCTATGTACAAGTCCTCAATGATTATTTGATGATCACGTGCTTAGACAAATAATACATGATTTAGAACTTTGATCTTAAGAAAATCATTCAAAAATCAATAAAATATCATCCTTTCATCATAGCTTATCTTGTTTAAAAACTCTCATCGATTTGCTAAAAAGATATGATTTCATCAATCAAGTTTAACACTTAGAAAAATTTTGTAATGTTTTTCAAATCCATATTTCAAGTATATTTCCATCCATTTCATACTTTTAATCCTGATAAAGATAAGGTCATGTGAGATCTTGGATCAATTTTTCGTGTTGGTTCACATTGGATTAGAATTTAGATTTGATTAAGCATTGTTACTTGTGCTTTTGATGATTTGATTTTGTTGTCTGATTGAAATTTTCTTTTGATGAATCCTTTCCTCCTTTTGAGTAGATTTCCCCTAGCTTGATATGATTACGTTTGTGGGACTTGAGACAATTTGCAGATTTAGGTGACCAAAATCTTTAGGTACTTGCAAATGCAACTGTGGGGTTTTATTATGCAATATATACAAATGTTGGTGAATGCAATATTTACAAGGATGACGACTAGGTATGTGACTAACTTGGACTTGCAATGGTGCCTAGTTACCATGTTTTCACCAATTGAATGGGATTTTCTTTCTTTTTCTATTTTTAAAGCTTTTTCTCTTTTTTTGCTACCAAGGTGCCTATTTGCTAGGTTTTCACCAAGATACTTTTTCTCCTTTTTTTTATTTTTTTGTATTTTCTCTTTTTTCAATTCTTTTTCTTTTCATATCATCAAGGTGCCTATTTGCTAGGTTTTCACTAAGACAACATCTTTTGAGGATCATTTTCTAAATGTTTATGGCTTTATTCATCCTCAATTTTCCATTGTTTTTAATCTCTTTTGGTTTTCCAATTTGTTTGATCTTTTTTGCTTTTCAATGTTTTTGGTATTTTCAAGATCTCTCTTGACTATATACAAAAAATAAGATGCTCTCCATCTAATTTTTTGATACTCTTTATAATCTTTCATATGTCTCATGTATAGAACCTCTTTAGATGAAAGCTATTGATATGTTCTTGTAGCTCTTCTCCATCACAATCAGCTAGTGTATAGGTGCCTATGCCAAAAGATGAGCTGATCACAAAAGGTCCTAACTAGTTTGCCTCTCATTTCCATTTATTTTCCCTTTCTGCTTGATTCTTTGGATTCTCTCACAAAATTAGGTCACCTACTTGGAATGTTTTTTGATTTGATATTTTTATTATATGTTCTTGACATCCTGTTTTGATATACTTTCAAGTGATCAAATGCTTGTTGATGTTTCTCATTTAGCAATTCTAGTTCATGCAACCTAGAAACCCTATAGTCTTGTTCAGTTATCAACCCATGTAATGATACCATTAAGGATGGAATCTCTACCTCCAATGGTAAAACTACCTCTATTCCAAAGACTAATGAAAATGGTGTAGCCCCTATTAGTGTTCTAATGCTGTTTCTATAAGCCCATAGAGCTGGGTTTATTTGGACATGCTAATCTCTGCCTGAGTTATCCACAGTTCTCTTCAATATTTTCAGGATATTTTTATTCATTGCTTCTGCTTGTCCTTTACCTTGGGGTTAATAGATTGAAGATGAATGATGTATCATGTGAAACTTTGTACACAGCTCTTTCAGATCCTTATTTTTAAATTGTTTAGCATTATCTATGATGATGGCATGAGGTATGCCATATCTAAAAATTATATGATTCAGAATGAGCAAGGAGATTGGTTTGTCCATGGAAGTCGATAAGGGTACAACTTCCACCCATTTAGTGAAGTATTCTATAGCAGTGATGATAAATTTATGACCATTGGAATATGGTGGATAAATCATCCCTATTAAGTCTAATCCCCATTGATAAAATGACCACGGTGTAGTCATCAGATGAAGCTCTTGGGCTGGTACATGGATCAAGTTTCCATGGAATTGACACTTTCGACAAGTCTTAGCAAAATGATAAGTGTCTTTCTCCATTGTGGGCCAAAAATATCCTATCCTAAGAAGTTTCTTAGCTAGGGTTAGTCCATTTGAATGTGACCCACATATTCCCTTGATTATTTCTCGCAAGGCTACATTTGACTCCTCTTTCTCTAAACATCTAAGAAGCATTCCATCTAGACTCTTACGATACAATTTTTCAAATATTAAGTTATATCAAGAGGCTTGGCAGATGGAGCTTTTCTTTTGATTCCTGGTTTGATCCATTGGTAAGATTTCATCTTTGAGGTAAGTTTAAATGGCTCCATACCAAGGTGATTCATGTCTAGTTAATAGGAAAATGGTATGAGGATGGGTAGGATCAAATGTGGGTTGTTCCACTTCTTCTACCAGGAATTCATATCTGGCACTTTGATCTGGTATTTGTAGAAGTGATTGCAAAGTTTCCATTGCATCTAATGATCTGTTCTTTTCTCTTGGCACTTGTTCAAATGTAATAAGAGTGAAATACTTCTTTATATTTTTAACCATGTTCTTATAAGGCACCAACTTTTCATCTTTGTTCTGATACTCATCATTAATCTGATTGATAACTAGTTGGGAGTCTCAATAAACTTTCAGTTTTGTCACCTTCCATTCCAATGCCAACTTTATGCTGATGATCAAGGCTTCATATTTTGTTGTGTTATTGGTGCATGGAAATAGCAATTTAGAGGATTTTGGAATTGTAGATCCTTGAGGAGTAATCAAGAATATGCCTACGCCTGATCCATTTTGTGTGTATGAACTATCAAAGTATAGTTGCCATGTTTTTGCCTCTACATTCACGATCTCAAAGTCTAGGAATTCTACTTGAATGGGATGATCATCTTGTAGTGGCGATTCTTCTAATTGGTCAGTAATGAATTTTCCTTTGATAGATTTGCGGTCTACATATTCTATGTCAAACTCACTCAATACCATGACCCATTTGGCTAGCCTTCCATTTAATGCTACTTTGCTAAGATGATACTTTAAAGGATCAATCTGTTCTATGAGTCTTATTTTATGAGATAGCATATAGTGTCTTAGTTTTTGTGAAGAAAAAACCACATCCAAACATGCCCTTTCGATGAAGGTATAATTCAACTAGTATTTCACCAGAGTTTGACTTATGTAGTATATTACTTTTTCTTTGCTTGATTCATCTTCTTGTGCCAAAGGTGCCCCCAATGAATGTTTAGTTGCTGAAATATATAGTATCAAGGGTTTGCCTCTGATTGGTGGCATCAAAGTTGGAGGATTCATGAGGTATTTCTTCAACATGGTGAAAGCTTCTTCACACTTCTCATCCCATTTGAAAATTGTGTCTTTATCGACAAGATGAGTGAAGTTATGGCATTTTTCCACCAATTGGGATATAAATCTCATGATGGATTGAATTCATCCTTGTAGTGACCTCATTTGGCTTATGCTTCAAGGTTCTTCCATCTCCATGATGTCTTTGACTTTAGCTGGATCTACTTCTATTCCTTTCACTGATACAATGTAGTCTAGTAGCTTCCCTGATTGGACCCCAAATGCACACTTTTTAGGATTGAGCCTTACTTTGAATTTCTCTAATCTGACAAAGATTTTCTCTAGAATTGGTAGATTCTCCTCTCTTGAATGATATTTTGCTAGTATGTCATCTACATAGTCCTCCATGAACTTATGCATCATGTCATGGAATATTGTGGTCATTGCTCTTTGATAGGTCACTCCGGCATTCTTCAACCCAAAAGGCATAACATTCCAGCAGAATGTCCTCCATGCACATGTGAATGTTGTCTTATCTTGATCCTCAAGTGCTATCTTTATCTGGTTGTAGCCACTAAACCCATCCATTAATGAGAACATTGAATGTCCTGTTGTTAAATCTATGATGGTGTCTATACTTGGTAGAGGAAAGTCATCCTTAAGGCATGCAAGATTTAGGTCTCTAAAATCTATGCAAATCCTGATGGACTTATCTACTTTTGAAACTGGCACTATGTTTTAAATCCATTGAGCATAATCAATGGCCCTGATAAATCCCACCTTTAACAATTTCTCTAATTATACTTTTACAAGTAATTCTATATGCAGATGCATCTTTCTTAGCTTTTGTTTGATCGGTCTAGCTCCTTCTTTGATGTTCAAATGATGCATGATCAAGTTTGGATCTAATCCCGACATATCATCATATGACCATGCCAAGTTGATTTGCTTCTCTTTGAAGAACTTGATGAATTCATTTCTCTCTTCATTAGATAGGGATGCTGCTAAATGTATGATTTTGTTCTCTGATTTTGACCCTATGTTTACCTTCTCTATAGGCTTGATCAAGATTGGAGATCTCTCTTCATAGTGTTCAGGTAAAGAATCTAGACTTCCTTCCTTAGGTGCCTCAATTGGGTTTTCACCTTTGGAAACATCCTTTATTTCTTTCTCGTTTCAATCTAATGCTGCCACAATGTGGTTTTAATAATTAGATTCTTTTCCTGGGTATGTGCAAGATCATGAGGGGCCAAACTATGCCCTTAAGTGGCAATGAAAAATCAGCAAATCAGGGTTAGTCAACTTGACGTGAAAATTTCAACTAGCTATGAACCTAATATCAAAAAGTTGTAAGAATAGAATCTGTAGAAAATTGAATGTAGTTTCTAAACTACTAGGCCTTTTTTGAGAAAAAGTTAGTATGATTGGTGAAAAGTATAGATTTCAATGCAAAAGTACAAAAATTTCTAGAAAAAAATAAGAAGTAGGTGTATGTCTGACCACCTTAATCATAATCAAATGATAATATTTTATTATAAGATTTTATATATAAGTAGTAGACTCATGCCTGGATGTGACACATATTTTTTTGTAATTTTATTCCAAAAAATAATTAATTATGAATTTTCTGCTACAACATTTTCAAAATAAAAAAATCCCGTGTCTAACCACCTTAACTCATTCAAAACTTTACAAAATTCAAAAAAAAAAAATTTCCTTATAGTAGGTGAAGCATAGAATGTGACGCATTTTTCAGATTTCAAAATGTTATACCATCTAAAAGTTATAGTCATTTTTCAATCAGTATATAAATCAACACTTTAGAGGTAGCTCAATTAGAAAATAACTAATAATTACTTACCGAATTCAAAATTTGACAGCAATTATATCGGTAGAAAGTTGATAATCTCCTTAAGATACCCTTTTCATTTTATCAAATTCAGGTGAAAAAAAGGTTGTTAGCTACATTGTCGAAGTCTTGAACTTAGAGAAACAAGGGAAAAACACGTATTTGAGACATTTCAATAGTTGACCATGTAGATTTGGTGCACAAACAAATATCGAGCCTAATCAGGTACCCGATATTTTTGAGTACCAGAATATGACGACAGAATTCTGAATTTTTACTTTCCCTCCACTTTCTCCCTCCCATTTCTCCATCCTTCATATGATATATTATATATAAAAAACTATATATTAGAATTATATATTATATATAATATTATATATTAAATATTATATAATATACATTTTACATTTTAAATATTATTTAATATATATTAATATTAAATGTTACATTATATATCATATATTATATATTATTTTATATGTATAATATATTAATATGTATTTTATGACTATGTACGAAAGGTTGGAAGATTGAAGAAAAATCATGGATGGCCATTGAAAGAAGCAAAGGAAATTAATTAGCCATTTAAAAAATTCATGGGCAACCATTGAGGAAGAGAGAGAGTGAGAAGGTGAGAGAGAGAGAGAGAGAGAGAGAGAGAGAGAGAGAGAGAGAGAGAGAGAGAGAGAGAGAGAGATAACCAATTCATTACAATATTAATTAGTAAGGAGCAAGGAAAACTTAAATAATATCACATCAGGCATTAGAAATCCAAATTCTAATTAGGAGTTTTAAGCAAAGTGAGTAAGGTCCTGCTTAGGGACATTATAGATCCACACATTGTTTAGTAGATACCTCCAAGAACCCACATACACAGGAGTAGGTTTGAAGTAAGACTAAGATTGTTTATCAGTTCAAAAATATTACTGTGTTGTACTTTTGATTAACATCCAATGATTGGATGTGAAATTCACAAATTTGATTATATTGCCACTAGTTCTATTTCAAATTCTGGAAAAAATGGATATTTGACATATGTTCATAAATTTCAATCAACACCATTTTAAAATAACACATCAGTTTTATTTTTACACATTGAGAATATCATCCTTAGGAATTGAACTAAAATTGACATAGGTCATAGGAAATAAATGCCCCAACTATTTGGTGTCTTCTGCATTTTGAGTTTCTTATTAAAATCAGGATAAGAATATTACTCTCCAAATGGTTTTGGACAGTAACATTTGTACTTCCTCTACACAAATATATTTCTTCCCTCATCTTGTTGCCTATTGATACCGACAAAGTGAATCTAGGCATTTCTACCATGTAATGGGAGAAAAATGGTTTCCTAATTTATTGATATGTGTCTAAATAACACATGCAAGAACCTTTTCTTTGATATTGCTCGCTAACACTTTAGAATTGAAAATGTTTACAAAAACTGGCATGTACTTGCATGAGGACATTATATATTACAGGAATCCCGCACAGAAGCAGCTAGCAACCCGCTCAAAAAGTATTAACTGATAGCAACTGGGATAATGCAGATGCTTTAATAAACCACTATCTTCTTTACTCAAGCAACATCTAGTTCATCTACTTGACTGGGGCATGTTTGGGAACAAACAGTCTCCATTTTAACTCAAGTCTTTGGAAATGTAGTTATATTTATCAGTGGAGAAGATACACCCATTGGATCTGCAATAACTTTATGCTCACTGGAATTTCCATTTCTCTTCAATTGGGATACTCTTTCCAAAATTGCATCTACCCTTTTACCAATTTGGGATATCAATGGGTCTATTTGTGGACCTCGAAGGAGTTGGTCATCTAAATGAGAACCTTGAGATGAATCAAGAACTTCTCTATGAAAGAGATCAGTACCTTGAGAAGCTCTACATTTGTCAACTAAATTAAAACCTTGGACCATAGATGGCTGCCCTTTGTTGTAAAATGAGCAGTGAGACTGCCTTGCCAAAGGTGGCAATGAGCTTACATTTGAGGGATATTTCCCAGCATGAGTAACCTGGTTTCCCAAGTCCTATAAATGCAAGGCCATTGACGAATAGGCATTTCTAATAGAAATATTTTTGGTGCTAGAATGAAGTGCATGACCAAATTCTTTTCTTGCTAATGAACCAATTTGAGGCTTCATTTCACATTGCTCTGTGGATAATTCCATAGCACTTGTTACTTCTCTATCTTAATTTTTTGTGATAGTGTACATGTGCACTGAAGAGCTTTTATCACTACTTGAGCTACTAGCAGATGGTGAGTACTCATCATCATCATCTGACATAGGCTCACACACATATCTTACTTCTTTCCTTTGTCACTTTCCCCTTCCTAGCTCTTCCTCCTTATCTGTAACTTCTATCATGGGTCCAAGAATATCTTCCCACTCTTTCCCATAAACTGTGGGCTTTTACTCTTCATCCTGAGTAATTGGCATACCTTGGATGGCACCAAAATAACCATTTTCTTCTGAAATGTCTTTTTCTGTCACTTTAAAATCTCTCTATTAAGAAGATTTTCTATATCTTCCTTTGTATATTGAATAAATGTAACTGCAATCCCATGTTCATCAAGAATATTCCTTGCACCATTGAGTAATATATCATGTAATTCCTTAATAGTTTCATTCTTAACAGAATTCATAACTAGATTTTCCATAGCCAATTTTCTTCTTGATCGTTGCAATATTTTCTCCTCAACTAAACATTTTGTAATCAGTTGATATACAATCACATTTTTCTCTTGGCCAATCCTGTGGGCTCTTGATTGACCCTATAGATCCACAAAAGGGTTGAAATCTGGATCTGGTGGAAGAGTAGTATTAGCAAGAAATCATTCACTAACATCTCATCTTTATAACAACTAAATTTGGATTCACTAGAAGCATTAAAGAATCTAGATTGGACTCTTAAAGAATTCTTTCTAGTATTCCAGACTCAAGTGCCTGTGCATTTTAGAAAAACATAGCAAAGAAATAGAATCAAACTATTTGAGGAAGATACAGTAGCTGATCTGCATCCTTTGGATCAAAAAGATGATCTGTAAAACTTAACCTAAAAATTCAGTTCTGCTAATGAAAATGTCTAATCATGTAGCAAGGTATAAAAGCTCCAGAAAGGTCAAACAAATTAATATGCAAATATTTTTGGCTATAATAGTATATTTTGCATTTATTATGATATTGATCTGATTTGATGCACCTTCGCTATTTGATCGATCCCTTCCCTTTTATTTCACTTGGTTTTCTCATTTTGCACATCATAGGCTAGGATTTGACAGTGGATATGACCTTGGTATTGTCAGCATTGATGATAAATTTTACCTTTTAGATATTATTTTTTTGTCATTTTTCTTGTATGATGCTTCTGTATATGAATTGTGGATATTCTCTAGGAAAATTTTCATTTTTTCCTGTAAGATGCCTTTGTTTACAAATTTTGGAGAATCACTTGCAGAAATATGGAAATTATAATCTTCCTCCTAGAGCATACATTAATGAATTTCTTCATGCCTGTGTATTCCAATGTGTCAAAAGGGGTCATGGGGACTTCCTAGGGGTCCTAACACATGATAAGGCATACTAGAACCCCTAGGGAGTCCCCATGACGCCTTTTGACACATTTGAATGCTCAAGTGTGTCTGAAGGGGTCCTAGGACCCCTTAAGACACACTTCAGCATTCCAATATGTCAAAAGGGGTCATGGGGACTTCCTAGCGGTCCTAATGCATGATAAGGCATACTAGGACACCTAGGGAGTCCCCATGACCCCTTTTGACACATTTGATTGCTCAAGTGTGTCCGAAGGGGTCCTAGGACCCCTTAAGATAGACTTGAGCATTCCAATGTGTTAAAAGGGATCATCGGGACTTACTAGGGGTCCTAACGCGTGATAAGGCATACTAGAACTGCCAGGGAGTCCCCATGATCCCTTTTGACACATTTGAATGCCCAAGCATATCCAAAGGGGTCCTAGGATCCCTTAGGATAGACTTGAGCATTCTAATGTGGCAAAAGGGGTCATCAGGACTTCCTAGGGGTCCTAACACATGATAAGGCATACTAGGACCCCTAGGGAGTCCCCATGACCCCTTTTGACATATTTTAATACCCAAGTGTGTCTGAAGGGAACCTAGGACCCCTTAAGACACACTTCAGCATTCCGATGTGTCAAAAGGGGTCATGGGGACTTCCTAGGGGTCCTAACATGTGATAAGGCATACTAGGAAACCTAGGGAGTCCCCATGACCCCTTTTGACACATTTGAATGCTCAAGTGTGTTTGAAGGGGTCCTAGGACCCCTTAAGACACCCTTGAGAATTCCAATGTGTCAAAAGGGGTCATCAAGACTTCCTAGGGGTTCTAACACATGATAAGGTGTACTAGGATACTTTGGGAGTCCCCACAACCCCTTTTGACACATTTGAACACTCAAGTGTGTCTAAAGGGGTCCTAGGACCCCTTAAGACACACTTGAACATTCCGATGTGTCAAAAGGGGTCATCAGGATTTCCTAGGGGTCCTAACGTGTGATAAGGCATACTAGGATACCTAGGGAGTCCCCATGACCCCTTCAACACATTTGAATGCTCAAGTGTGTCTGAAGGGGTCCTAGGACCCCTTCACACACACTTGAGCATTCCAATGTGTCAAAGGGGGTCATTGGGACTTCCTAGGGGTCGTAACACTTGATAAGGCATACTAGGACACCTAGGGAGTCTCCATGACCCCTTTTGACACATTTGAATGCTCAAGTTTGTTAGAAGGGGTCCTAGGACCCCTTAAGACACACTTGAGCATTCCAATGTGTCAAAAGGGGTCATGGGGACTTCCTAGGGGTCCTAACACGTGATAAGGCATACTAGGACCCCTAGGGAGTCCCCATGACCCCTTTTGACACATTTGAACACTCAAGTGTGTCTGAAGGGGTCCTAGGACCCCTTAGGACACACTTGATCATTCCAATGTGTTGAAAGGGGTCATGGGGACTACCTAGGGGTCATAACATGTGATAAGGCATACTAGGACCCCTAGGGAGTCCCCATGACCCCTTTTGTCACATTTGAATGCTCAAGTGTGTTCGAAGGGGTCCTAGGACCCCTTAAGACACACTTGAGCATTCCAATGTGTCAAAAGGGGTCATGGGGACCTCCAAGGGGTCCTAAAGTGTGATAATGCAAACTAGGACCCCTAGGGAGTCCCCATGACCCCTTTTGACACATTTGAATGCTCAAGTGTGTCCGAAGGGGTCCTACGATCCCTTAAGATACACTTGAGCATTCTAATGTGTCAAAAGGGGTCATGGGGACTTTCTAGGGGTCCTAGTGTGTGATAAGGCATACTAGGACCCCTAGGAAGTCCCCATGACCCCTACGAAGTCTCTCTCTCCGCCTCCAGTGAACTATTCTTCAAAGCCTCCATTTCTGCATAGCTAGGGTTTACGGCACCTATAAAAGGAACATTTAATACAAAGATTTAGTTGACCACCTTTAAAGACCTAAAAGAAATGAGAAATAAATTTAGGCCAAAAATACATATCGCATTTCTATATGTAGTACCATAAGTTTCAACAATCCAGTCGGCTTCCTCTGTGAAGAACTTCATTAATGTATCCTCTAGGAGGAAGATTATAATTTCCATATTTCTACAAGAGATTCTCCAAAATTTATATACAAAGGCATCCTATAGAAAAAAATGAAAATTTTCTCAAAGAATATCCACAATTCGTATACAAAAGCATCATACAGGAAAAATGACAAAAAAATAATAGCTAAAAGGTAATATTATATATAATACATTAGTATATGTATTATATATATATATATATATATATATATATATATATATATATATATATATATATATATATATATATATATATATATATATATATATATATATATATACATTACATATATATATACATGTATTATATATACAGTACATGTATTATATATATATTATATACATTAGTATATATATAACATATTATATATATTAGATACATTAGTATATTATAATACATTTGTGTGTGTGTGTGTATATAGATATATATATATATATATATACATATATACATATATATATATATATATATATATATATATATATATATATATATATATATATATATATATATATATATATATATATATCTATATATATATATATGTATATATCTATATATATATATATATATATATATATATATATATATATGTATATATCTATATATATATATATATGTGTATATATCTATATGTATATATATATGTATATATATATATATAATATACATTACATATATATCATATGCCTCTTTTATATATATATTATATACATTAGTATATATATAATATAGATTTTATATATTATATACCCCATTTTATATGTAAAATTTCAATTTTTTTCATTTGCTCCCGCCCTTTTTTCATCTGCTTGGGAATATCGGGTACCCGATATGTAATTAGATACCTGATTTTGGATAGGTAATATTTGACCAAAATATTTCTTGTCCCCATAGACTAGAGAAGCACGAGATTTCATACTTTTTTCACGCGTTGCTGAAAAAAAAATGTGATTTGGGGCCCATTGTTTGATTTTTGTCAACTTGTGGTCTCGCCATGGGAAGTAGCAGTTGTCGAAAGGCTAAACGCAAGAGGAAGGTGACGAATGAAGAAATTCAAGCATATAGGGAACAAGATAAGGACAATCACTAAAGAAGGAGAGAAGGTATGTTAAACATTAATCAAGGTGACCCCGTAGATGTAGTTGTAAGTGAAGAGGATCTTGAATTTGAGAAGAATATGGAAATTGATTTTGTGAATAAAAATGTATGGAGTGAAGATGAAAATGTAGAGATGGAGAATGAAATTGTAGACTTGGGGATTGAAAACATATATTTGGGGAATGAAAATGAATGGAATGAAGATGAAAATGTATAGATAGAGTTTTAAAATGTAGACTAGGGGAATGAAAATGTTGCACAAGAACCACATGAACATTACACATCTCCAAATTATATGTGAAATGAAGTCCCTTGTAATAAAGATAATCAAACTTCAAATTCGGGGCTTTCAAGAACACCTAAATGGTTAATTGAAATTGAGGAGAACATTATGAATAATTGGGAAGGAAAGAGGTCACATAGAACCGTTAGGTTGTGGGCTTCAAGACTTTATGATCAATTTTTTGGAAACAAGACATTGGTTGACCAATGTCAAATTTTTGTGCAATTGTGAAAGATGCAAAAGATGAGACCCATGCTTGTGAAATTGAAGACTCGTGTGAACAAGAAAATGGAGAGAAATGCCATTGTTGTGAAGAATCTTTTCAATGCTCTCAATAGCATTGGGAAGACTAGCAGAGAAAAAGACAAGAGAGTTTCCCGGAGGATTATTACAACCTCCTTAGTAAGTCATTGGTTGAGAAAGGCTCATTTGATGAGACAAACTTGTGTTGACTTCAATATAGACCATAAAACTTTGGGTAGAGAACTTGCAAGAAGAGAAAGACTTGATGATATGCTTCAAATTGATACATGGGCTTATGGTGGGAGACTTCCACATTTTGATAAGAAGCTAACAGATGTTGTCAAGGATGAAATTCAACAATTTTGGGATGCTAACTCAAGAGTGTCACCAAATGTGAAGGATGTCTTGAAGTTGAGAGTTGGAAATCGAGAATGCACTCCACATCCTAAACATTATATGGAGGTAAGTCAAACAATGTTGTATAAAAAATTTTGTGAGACACATCCAACATTGAAAATATCACAAAGGTCTTCTGAATCCGTGAAGCCATTTTATTGTGTACCCCTTAAGATTCGGAATACATGTTGCAAATATCATGTTGATTTTTCAATACATCATGAATTATTATGGTCCATTCATTCTACTTTGCATACTAATGAAATGCTAGAGGATTGTGGTGCAAGTGGTCTTCCCAAATCATCAAGAGACTTGCTAGATCAATTTTTATGTCATAGAGATGATGGTTGTTTATTTTATAAAAAAGATTGCTTAAATGCCAAGTGCTCAGAATGTGGTGGCTTGTCCAAGTTTAGAACATGTTTTCATGAGGGTTTGGAACACAATTTTGGAAAGACACTCATCCAAAAAAAGGTATATGAAATAATAAAATATACATTGAAGAGTGGAGGTGAAGGCTCTAGATGTGAGTTAGTTGCAAAAGAATACAGTGTTGCTGATTTTATCTCAGATTCAAGACAAATCTGTTTTACAAGTATGCAAGGCATAGTCACAGGTCTCAATGGTTGGATCAACAATTCAAGATATGTAAGGACACTTTCTCCATTCGAACTATTATATCCATTGTAGACTTTGCGGAGAACTATACATTGCAGCCCCAAAATGAGACTCAAGCTCAATATTACAATTCTATTCAGGTTGCTATTTTTGTACACATCACATATAGACATTCCCCTGATAGCACAAAAGATGAGTGAAAGATAATTAGAGAGTACCATTTTTATATGAGCGACAATAGGTCTCACTCTCATGAGTTTGTGCAACATTATTTCCAGAACTATTTTGATTTCTTGCAGGAAAATGGTATTGCTATGGATACGCATCTCATTTGGTCAGATAATTACACTGGTCAATATAAGAATGCCAGAATGTTTTATTGGTTGTGTAGAATGCATGTGGAGAGAGGTGTACCTAATATTTGGAGTTTGTTTTAGTTAGGGCATGGGAGAGGGGAGCATGACGAAGCAGGTGCATTTGTGAAGAGAGCTCTAGTTAAGGAGAAATTGAGGATTTCAAGTGTTGTAGTTCTTGATGCTCATTCTATTGTTGATTGGTGTACTTTAGCATTATCACAGGGGGGACTCTTGATTCTAAAGTGCATAGATTCTTTTGTTTGGTTGAGGATGGAACTATAGGAGATAGATTGGATTGTCAAACTGTAAAAGACTCTTCAAAAATGCATTCATTCTGAATCTCCAATAGTAGTACATGGACCATTTGGACACCAGAGTTGGCTTGTTTTTGCCCCATGTGTTTTTAGTATGATTGGGATCATTGCGAGTCAAGTGAGTGGGTGGATATATGGGTTCCACAGTATCTAACTCCTTTATCTTTGACACTCTCTATAAGAAATGATGACATGGACACTTCAATTGACTAAGACCATCTTTCAGATCTTCTGAAGCTAGGAAATGTTTTTGCATTGGTTGCACCATAGGGGAATGATGAGAGCTTAGATTATTGGTTAGCACGTTGTGTACAGGGTAAACAAAAGCTTGTACAACCGATGAAAAATGGTGATGGGTTCACATATCCTACTGGTTTAGTTGTTGTTGCAGGAACATGGCTGAGAACATACATGATTAGAAAGAATGGAATTCTCGCATTTGAAGACTATGAGAAGCACAAAACTATTCTCATGTATTCACACCTTGTTATAGCAACAAATGTCAAGTTTTCAAAGCATCAAGGAAGACCAAAGACAAAATAACTTTGGACTATTAGTACTACTAATCATGATGCACTATTGGAGACCCTGAAGTAAAGAGATGACCCTTCAGGAACACTTGACTAGTTAATAAGCTAACTTAGTGCATTGTTTTCTAAGTTTGTTAAGCCTAATTTCAATACATTAATTTCACCTTTCTTAGATTGTATTTTGAGTCAATTAACTTGGTTTTGTATGTGGATTGTAACTTGTGCAAGAGTACCTATGAAGACGCCTACAGTCACCATGGATCCAACTAGAGATAGAAGGACAAAAGGATCCTTAATGGTTAATTGAGATCTTTTGAAGCCTATAATGGCAATTTGTAACAATCAATTTGATTTAAAAGTTAAATTTCCTAGAACTCTTGATAAGGACTTATGACCAAAATCATGTATGGGTGGCCAATAGTGCCAAGAAGGGATCTTACATGTCATTTACTTATGTCATTTCCATGGTTTGAATTCTTACATGTTTGATTGTTGTTTCTAATGCTTTAAGCATATTATTTTTTATCATTTCAAACAATCTATAAAAGTTAAACATCAAACATAATAAGCTCCACAGTTCAAATTTTACAAGCTTAATCATGATTAGTTTCACATTTCAAATTTCAAACATACCACTAACAGTCAGTTGAAAGAAGCTCAGCAACATATCTTTCAAACCATCTAACCTGGCATCAAACCGTCTACTCCATCAGCTCCAGTTGGCCAAGTAAACACCAATGACAACCCCATTCCTCCCACAGATTCACCGGAATGCTCGCAACCACACTCGACCCAAGTGACCCCAAGGTGCACTAAGCATGATTTGGCAGCGATCTTCTGAGGCTCGTATCTCAAACCTCATGAGAGGTATCAACAAACTATTAGGTGCTACAGGATTGTGTTTTCGAGGTATACAATAACCTCTCTTAGTTTTGGGTGATTCAACTTCATTTGCATTTGGAAAGATGATCTCAGTCGATGCCAAATCTTGTAGTGAGGGTTAGTTTAAAGTGGCTCAGCAGCATATCTTTCAAACAATCTAACCTAGCATCGAACAGTCTGCTCCATTAGCTCCGGTTGGCTGGGTAAATTCTAATGACAACCCCGTTCCACCCATGGAGTCACCGGAATGCTCACGACCACGCTCGACCCAAGTGACCCCAAGGTACACTAAGCACGATTGGGCAGTGATCTTCCGAGGCTCATATCTCAAACCTCGCAAGAGGTATTGAAAAAATATCAAGTGCTACGAGATCATGTTTTTGAGGTCTACAATAACCTCTCTTGGTTTTGGACTATTCAACTTCATTTTCATTTGGCAAGATGATCTCAGTTGATGCCAAAACTTGTAGTGAGGGTCAGTTGAAAGTGGCTCAGCAGCGTATCTTTCAAACCATCTAACCTGGCATCGAACCATCTATTCCAGTAGCTCTGGTTGGCTGGGTAAACACCAGTGATAACCCCGTTTCACCCACAAAGTCACTAGAATGCTTGCGACCACGCTCGACCCAAGTGACCCCAAGGTGCACTAAGCATGATTAGGCAGCGATCTTATGTGGCTCATATCTCAAACCTCATGAGAGGTATCAACAAACCTTCAGGGGCTATGGGATCATATTTTCAAGGTCTACAATAATCTCTCTCAATTTTGGGTGATTTGACTTCGTTTGCATTTGGTAAGGCGATCTCAGTCGATGCCAAAACTTGTAGTGAGGGTCAGGTGAAAGTGGCTCAGCAGCATATCTTTCAAACCGTCTGACCTGGCATCAAACCATCTGTTCCATTGGCTCCAATTGTCTAGGTAAATGCCAATGAAAACCCCATTCTACCCAAGGAGTCACAAGAATGCTCGCAACCACGCTCAACCCAAGTGACCCCAAGGTGCACTAAGCATGATTCTGCAGCGATCTTCCATGGCTCATATCTCAGACTTCGTGAGAGGTATCAACAAACCATTAGGGGCTACAAGATTTTGTTTCCAAATTCTACAATAACCTCTCTCTATTTTGGGTAGTTCAACTTTGTTTTCATTTGGCAAGGCGATCTTAGTCGATGCCCAAACTTGCAATGAGGGTCAGTTGAAAGCGGCTCAGCATCATATCTTTCAAACCATCTAAAATTGCATCAAACCATATGCTCCATTGGCTCTGTTTGGCCAGGTTAATGCTAGTGACAACACCATTCTGCCCACGGAGTAACCAGAATGCTCGTAACCACGCTTAACCCAAGTTACCCCAAGGTGCATTAAGCACGATTGGGAAGTGATCTTCCATGGCTCGTACCTCAGAGCTCATGAGAGGTATCAACAAACCATTAGGTGCTACAAGATCATGTTTTTGAGTTCTACAATAACCTCTCTCAGTTTTGGGCGATTTGACTTCATTTACATTTGGCAAGGCAATCTCAGTCAATGCCAAAACTTGCAATGAGGGTTAGTTAAAAGTGGCTCAGCAGTGTATCTTTCAAACCATCTAACCTGACATTGAACCATCTACTCCATCAGCTCTAGTTAGCTAGGTAAATACCAATGACAACCGCGTTTCTCCCACAGAGTCACCAGAACGCTCGCGACCACACTCAACCCAAGTGACCCCAAGGTGCACTAAGCATGATTGGGCAGCGATCTTTTGGGGCTCATATCTTGGACCTCGTTAGAGGTATTGAAAAACTATTAGGTGCTACGGGATCATGTTTTTCAGGTCTCCAATAACCTCTCTCAGTTTTAGGTGATTCAACTTCATTTGCATTTGGCAAGATGATCTCAGTCGATGACAAAACTTGTAGTGAGGGTCAGTTCAAAGCGGCTCAGCAACGTATCTTTCAAACCATCTGGCCTAACATCAAACCATCTACTCCATCAGCTCCAGTTGGCCTGGTAAACACCAGTGACAACCCTATTCTACCCATGGAGTCATGAGAACGCTCGTGACCAGGCTCGACCCAAGTGACCCTAAGGTGCACTAAGCACGATTGGGCAGTGATCTTTCATGGCTCATATCTCAAGCCTTGTGAGAGGTATCAACAAACTATCAGGGACTACGGGATCATGTTTCCAAGGTCTACAATAACCTCTCTCAATTTTGGGTGATTCAACTTCATTTGCATTTGGAAAGGCGATCTCAATCAATGCCAAAACTTGTAGTGAGGGTCAGTTGAAAGTGGCTCAACAACGTATCTTTCAAACCGTCTAACATTGCATCAAACCATCTGCTCCATCGGCTCCAATTGGCCAGGTAAATGCTAGTGACAACTATGTTCTGCCCACGGAGTCATTGGAAAGCTCATGACCACACTCGACCCAAGATACCCCAAGGTGCACTAAGCACGATTGGGCAGCAATCTTTCGTGGCTCAAGTGACTCCAATATGATGAGTTATATACAAAGTGAGTATATACATAGTATTTAAACAATGTAGTACTAAGTGACTCAAGTGAGTATATATATTGGTATAAAACATAAGAACATAGGAAATCTATAGAAGTTAAACCTCAAACATAATAAGCTTCATGAACAGGGTATTCCAGAGTAAAGAAAAACAAATGTAACTTCAACAAGATATAATTTAAATCATAATGATAATCATAGTCAAGATATAACTTCACCATTCAATTCCATAAACATGAATAATAAATATGTATATACAAAAGATGATGCAAATATAACATATAAATGAACATGTTCTATATATACAAAGTATCAAATGTATCAAAAGTATCTCCATATACAAATATGGCACATGTTGATGCAGGAGCATCCTAGGTGTAAGAGCAATCTTGCATCACCCAAAAATATTTATGTTTTTATATTCAATAAGCGTTATTTTGTGCAGAGCTGCTTTTATGGAAAGTTACTATTTTTGGTAATTTTCGTATGTGCTCAGAATGATCTGATTTCTTTCTTGGAGGTTCATTTTGGTCATATAAGTCTGCCAGTAAAGTTTCATTGCCAGATCAAGTGTATATTGGAAGATATTGAAGATTTTCGGTATTGGCAGCAGGGTACAGAAACTTTGAACTCAGTTTTGAAGGCTTTAGAGGCCTCGGATGAGGTCAAAAATTTGGGTGACGGGTGCTTGCAAGGGTCAAGCCTGTAGAGCGCTTCGTGGCATTTCCGAAATGGGGTTATAATAGCCAATCGGGTCAACTGGTGATGACTTATGGTCTTCGGAAGTTGGGCCACCTGAAATGGCGAAAAATAATTTTCTTCAAAATCTCTGTTCCGGTTTCAAAGGTTATCTTGAGCCGACTATGATGTAATGAAATGTAAAAAAAAAAAAATTCTAAGTTTGGTCGGCCTTATTGGCTAAATTTCTGGAACCTTCCCAGGCCATGGTCTACCCAATAACATATGACATGCATCCATAGAGATGATATCACATAGTACCTCATCTTGGTATCCGCCGATCTTGAACTTTACCAGGCACTGTTCACTGACCATGACCTTGTGGTCATCCTGCACCCAGGCAATCCGATATGGATGTGGGTGTTTCTGTCTCTTGAGCTTCAAATTTGTCACCATCTCTTCTGACACCAAATTGTCAGTGCTTCCACTATCGATAATCACATCACAGCATTTACCCTCACACTTGCATCTAGTGCGAAACAGGCTCCTCCTTTGTTTAGGTTCATTCTCACCACTCAGCAAGACTCTTCTATTAATTAGCGTTTCTCCTCTTTCAGCATCTTCAGAATTTGATGATCTAGCATCTTCATCGACATGCGCCACTCTGGCCTGGCCTTCATTTCTCCTATCTATTCTGCCTTGGCGCTGAGGACATTCAAATGCCCTGTGACCTTCTTCTCCACAGTGAAAACATGTTCCACGGAAGCCACCTCTTCTAGATCATTGTCCTCTTCCTTTTCCTCTTTGATCTTTATTATTCTGATCCTCGAAGTGATTGAAATTATTTCCTCACTGATTCTGACTGCTACTGGCCTCATCCTTCTTTTTGGGATCTTTATTTCGGCCACCAGATCGTCCACCGCGACCTCTTCCATTTTGTCTGCTCTCGAAATTCTTGTTCAACTTTTCCTCTACTTTTAGTGCAAATTGGTATGCCTCCTCAATAATATTCATTTGAACCAGATTCAACTCCTCCTGAATGCTTGGCCTTAACCCATTAAGGTATCGGGCAACTTTCTCCTTATCAGCTTCTGCATGGCCTGTTCTGATGAGGAGTCGATAGAACTCCTCTGTATACTCCTGAACAGATCTTCCTGCTTGCTTCAAACTTTGCATTTTCTTTAGTAGATCAAGCTCATAATCAACAGGAATGAACTATTGCTTTAATTTATCCACCATCCGATCCCATTTCGTGATTTTCTCCTTTCCCCTTCTATTTCGCTCCAATTGAATTTCTTGCCACCAGATCTTCGCATGACCTTTCAGTCTGGCCTTCGCAAATTTGACCCTATCAGGATCCTCAACATCTTCATACTCAAAATATTCCTCACATTCATTGATCCAGTCGATCAATTCCTCTGGGTTAAGATTTCCAGAAAATGTAGGAACCTCAATCTTAGGTCTTTTCCCAATCTTGGAAATCGCCCGAAAAAGTCTTTCTTCCTCCTGGTTCACAATTTCAACTTCTCCTTCTTGATATTCTTCTTCGGCTTCATCCTCGCTTTCGTCTCTGACATTAAGATTCATTCCTCTGCGAATCTCTTCTTGCAATACTCGCACTTGTCTCTACAGCTCTCTAACCTCAGGTGTCACAGTACCAGGTCTTCTACCACGTTCTCTTCGTGGAGGCATTTTCGTGATGCGCGCTGAAACCCTAACCATGGTCCTGGTGCAAACTGCCTCACATTCGGTGATCTATTTACACACTCAAGAAAACCTGCTCTGATACCACTTGATAAAGGGTGCTCCCCTTAATACCATAAACACATAATAGAAATAGAGAAACCACAACAATATGCAAGAACAGAAAATTGGCTTCTTATTATCTCCACAAATGTGGAATTACAAACTTTTAGAATTACAATATGCAAAGCCACATGGGCATTCCCTTACAATATTCTATAGGACAAAGCCTCGAATCAATACCCAGAATTATTCTGAACTGCCTAAGACAATAATACAGCATTCCTTATATAGGCAATTTTTCACCGCCTCGGAAGGTTCCAGAAATTTAGCTAATAAGGCCGACCAAACTTAGAATTTTTTTTTTTTTACATTTCATTACATCATAGTCGGCTCAAGATAACCTTTGAAACCCGAAAAGAAATTTTGAAGAAAATTATTTTTCACCATTTCAGGTGGCCCAACTTCCGAAGACCATAAGTCATCACCAGTTGACCCGATCGGCTATTATAACCCCATTTCAGAAATGCCACGAAGCACTCTACAAGCTTAACCTGCGCAAGTGCCCATCACCCAAATTTTTGACCTCATCCGGGGCCTCTAAAGCCTTCAAAACTGAGTTCAAAGTTTATGTACCCTGCTGCCAATACTGAAAATCTTCAATATCTTCCAATATACACTTAATCTGGCAATGAAACTTTACTGGCAGACTTATATGACCAAAATGAACCTCCAAGAAAAAAATCAAATCATTCTGAGCACATACGAAAATTACCAAAAATAGTAACTTTCCATAAATAGCAGCTCTGCACAAAATAACCCTTATTGAATATAAAAATATAAATATTTTTGGGTGATGCAAGATTGCTCTTACACCCAGGATGCTCCTGCATCAGACACGCAGGGTAATTTGAGAAGTGACCCTGTCACGACTCAGGTGTGTAGAGGAAAACCAAGATGGTTAACCTCCTCCTTTGTTAGCCATGATGAATCTTCAACAGGTCATCCTTTCCACTTGACCAGATATTCTTCATATGTCCTGTTCCTTGTGCTTCTGCCAGCACGACTATCCAGTATATCTTCAATCTCCTTCGTGTCTGAACTAGTTGCTGGAATACTCCACTGTGCTGATGTAATCTCATCTTCAACACCTCCTTCATGATACTCTGTCAGATCTGAAATGTTAAACACTGGTGAAATATTTAGCTCAGTAGGCAATTTTACCTCATATGCGTTTCCTGAATCATGTTTCTTCAATATCCTGCATGGTCCAAACTTCTTCATTTTCAGCTTGTTATATGTACCAACTGGAAACCGCTCCTTCCGCAAATGAACCATGACTTCAAATTTGCTCTCGAACTTCTTGTTCAGCTTTTCCTTAGCTTTTGAACCATGACTTCAAATGAGGAGTCGATAGAACTCCTCTGTATACTCCTAAACATATCTTCCTGCTTGCTTCAAACTTTGCATTTTCTTTAGTAGATCAAGCTCATAATCAACAGGAATGAACTGTCGCTTCAATTTATCAACCATCCGATCCCATCTCGTGATTTTCTCCTTTCCCCTTCTATTTCGCTCCAATTGAATTTCTTGCCACCAGATCTTCGCATGACCTTTCAGTCTGGCCTTCGCAAATTTGACCCTATCAGGATCCTCAACATCTTCATACTCAAAATATTCCTCACATTCATTGATCCAGTCGATCAATTCCTCTGGGTTAAGATTTCCAGAAAATGTAGGAACCTCAATCTTCGGTCTTTTCCCAATCTTGGAAATCGCCCGAAAAAGTCTTTCTTCCTCCTGGTTCACAATTTCAACTTCTCCTTCTTGATATTCTTCTTCGGCTTCATCCTCATTTTCATCTCTGACATTAAGATTCATTCCTCTGTGAATCTCTTCTTGCAATGCTCACACTTGTCTCTGCAGCTCTCTAACCTCAGGTGTCACAGCACCAGGTCTTCCGCCATGTTCTCTTCATGGAGGCATTCTCGCGATGCGCGTTGAAACCTTAACCACGGTCCTGGTGCAAACTGCCTCACAGTCAGTGATCTATTTACACACTCAAGAAAACCTGCTCTGATACCAGTTGATAAAGGGTGCTCCCCTTAATACCACAAACACATAACAGAAACAGAGAAACCACAACAATATGCAAGAACAGAAAATTGGCTTCTTATTATCTCCACAAATGTGGAATTACAAACTTTTAGAATTATAATATGCAAAGCCACATGGGCATTCCCTTGCAATATTCTGTAGGACAAAGCCTCGAATCAATACCCAGATCTACTACCCAGAACTATTCTGAACTGACTAAGACAATAATACAGCCTTCCTTATATAGGCAATTTTTCACCGCCTCGGAAGGTTCCAGAAATTTAGCCAATAAGGCCGACCAAACTTAGAATTATTTTTTTTTTACATTTCATTACATCATAGTCGGCTAAAGATAACCTTTGAAACCCGAACAGAAATTTTGAAGAAAATTATTTTTCACCATTTCAGGTGGCCCAACTTCCGAAGACCATAAGTCATCACCAGTTGACCCGATCGGCTATTATAACCCCATTTCGGAAATGCCACGAAGCGCTCTACAGGTTTGACCCGTATAAGCGCCCATCACCCAAATTTTTGACCTTATCCGGAGCCTCTAAAGCCTTCAAAACTGAGTTCAAAGTTTCTGTACCTTGCTGCCAATACCGAAAATCTTCAATATCTTCCAATATACACTTGATCTGGCAATGAAACTTTACTGGAAGACTTATATGACCAAAATGAACCTCCAAGAAAGAAATCAGATCATTCTGAGCACATACAAAAATTACCAAAAATAGTAACTTTCCATAAATAGCAGCTCTGAACAAAATAACCCTTATTGAATATAAAAACATAAATATTTTTGGGTGATGCAAGATTGCTCTTACACCCAGGATGCTCCTGCATCAGACACCTAGGGTAATTTGAGAAGTGACCCTGTCACGACTCAGGTGTGTAGAGGAAAACCAAGATGGTTAACCTCCTCCTTTATTAGCCATGATGAATCTTCAACAGGTCATCCTTTCCACTTGACCAGATATTCTTCATATGTCCTGTTCCTTGTGCTTCTGCCAGCACGACTATCCAGTATATCTTCAATCTCCTTCGTGTCTGAACTAGTTCATGGAATACTCCACTGTGCTGCTGTAATCTCATCTTCAACACCTCCTTCGTGATACTCTTTCAGATCTGAAATGTTAAAAACTGGTGAAATATTTAGCTCAGTAGGCAATTCTACCTCATATGCGTTTCTTGAATCATGTTTCTTCAATATCCTGCATGGTCCAAACTTCTTCATTTTCAGCTTGTTATATGTACCAACTGGAAATCGCTCCTTCGGCAAATGAACCATGACTTCATCACCGACCTAAAATTCCTTATACCTCCTTTTCTCATCTGCCTTAGCCTTATACTGTGCGTTCATCTTGGTAATATGCTTCCTCACCTCCCCATGGATGTTCTTCAAGTGTTCTGTAAAATCCTCAGCTTCAACACTACTTATTTCTCCTTTATCTATCTTCCTCAATTCAGATGCATTTCTTGGACTACTTCCATATACAATCTGGAATGGTGATTTACAAGTGCTCCTGTTGACAGAATTGTTGTATGCAAATTCAGCCTGTGGTAAAATCAAATCCCATCCCGTTGGCTTATCTCCAACCAAACATCTCAGCAAATTTCCCAAACTCCTATTCACCACCTCTGTCTGTCCATCAGTCTGTGGATGATGTGATGAACTGAACTTCAAATCTGTCTTCAACTTCTTCCAGAATGTACGCCAGAAATATCTAACAAACTTAGTGTCCCGATCTGAAACTATGGTCTTTGGCAAACCATGAAGTCTCACTACTTCTCTGAAAAACAATTCTGCTACATGAACAACATCATTAGTCTTCTTGCAGGGAATAAAATGTGCTATCTTTAAAAATCTGTCAACCACCACAAAAATTGAATCATGCCCCCGCTGAGTCATCGGTAAACCAAGAACAAAGTCCATGCTGATATCCTCCCAAGGCTTCTCTGGTACAGGTAATGGCTGATACAATCCTGTATTCTGCTTCACTCCCTTCGCCATCTGACATACTCGGCAACTCTGTACAAACTTCTTCACATCTTGCTGCAACTGTGGCCAAGAATAATTCTCACTAACCAAACCAATAGTTTTATCATGACCAAAATGTCCAGCCAATCGTCCACTATGCTTCTCCTTGATGAGATTCTCCCTCATAGAACTTCGTGGAATGCACAACTGACTCCCTCTGAATAGCATATCATCCTGGATGATGAAATCCAACCATTTCGTTCTGTCTAGAGTAACAGGTTCTGTACAAGCTTTTCAAGCTTCACCAAAATCAGGATCCTCTGGATACAAATTCTTGAGTTCCTTGAACCCAACCACTTTAATCTGCATTTCTGTTAGCAATAGTTGCCTTCTGTTAAGAGCATCTGCAACCCTATTAGACTTTCCACTCCTATGTTTCAAAACAAATGTATAACTCTACAAAAACTCAACCCATTTCAAATGCCTCTGATTCAACTTTCCTTGACTATTCAAATATTGCAAAGCTTGATGATCAGTATACAAAACAAACTCTTTAGGAAGCAGATAATGTCTCCACTTCTTTAATGTCTGAACTATAGCATAAAATTCTTGATCATAAACAGAATACTTCCTCTTGGCATCATTTAACTTCTCACTGAAATACGCAACAGGTTTACCTTCTTGGCTCATAACAGCTCCTATTGCAGTACCACTAGCATCACAATCTACTTGAAACACCTTATTAAAATCTGGAAGTGCTAAAAGAGGTTGTTCTGTAACTTTTTGTTTCAATAATTGAAAACTCTTTTCTGCCCCATTAGTCCACTTAAACTCTTTTCTATCCCCTCTCATTGTTTCAGTCAAGGGTCCACAAATACTGCTAAAATTTCTGATAAACTTTCTATAAATCCTAGCTAGACCATGAAAAGATCTTACCTCAGTAGCACTCCTTGGCGTAGGCCATTCAAGGATAGCCTGTACCTTCTCTGGGTCGATTTTTAGACCTCCTCCTGAAACTACAAACCCCAAATACACCAACTCTTTCTTCACAAAACTGCACTTCTTCAAATTAATCAACAATTTCTCTTCTCTCAGCTTCTCAAATACCATACGAATATGCATCATATGCTCCTCCAATGTCTTACTAAAGATCAAAATATCATCTAGGTAAACAATAACAAACTTACCCAGAAATTCTTTCAGAACCTCGTTCATGAGCCGCATGAAAGTGCTCGATGCATTGGTTAGCCCAAAAGGCATGACCAACCACTCATACAGTCCTTCCTTTGTCTTGAAGGCAGTCTTCCATTCATCTCCTTCTCTGATCTGAATCTGATGATATCCACTTTTTAGATCTATCTTTGAAAAATACACAGCTCCACTCAAACAGTCCATAATATCATCCATTCATGGCAATGGAAACCTGTACTTGATTGTGATCTTGTTTATTGCCTTAGAATCTGTACACATCCTCCATTCACCATTCTGCTTTGGTGCTAATACCGCTGTTACAACATAGGGACTCAGACTCTCACGGATCAATCCTTTCTGTAACAACTCATGTACTTATCTGTTCAACTCCTCACTTTCTGCAGGTGTCATTCTTTGTGCTGCCTTGTTCGGCAAACTCGCTCCTGGGATCAAGTCCATCTGATGGCTGATCTTCCTGACTGGTGGTAATCCATCAGGCACGTTATCGGATACAATATCCTGAAACTCATTCAACAAATTTGCAACTTCTACAGGAACATCTTCTACTCCCTCTTTACCAGCTTTTGGAATTAAAGCAAAACATACATGCTCATGCCTCATACCATTTAGAAAATTTCTTCCATCAACAGAAGTTATCCTTGCAGTACCACATACCTTTTCTTCAGTCTCCTTCAATGGTTTTAGCTTATGTCACACTCCATCCTTTGTCAGGGAATAGGTATTCGCAGGACCATCATGTACAGCACATCTGTCAAACTGCCATGGTCTACCCAATAACATATGACATGCATCGATAGAGATGATATCACATAGTACCTCATCTTGGTATCCGCCGATCTTAAACTTTACCAGGCACTGTTCATTGACCATGACCTTGTGGTCATCCTGCACCTAGGCAATCCGATATGGATGTGGGTGTTTCTGTCTCTTGAGCTTCAACTTTGTCACCATCTCTTCTGACACCAAATTGTCAGTGCTTCCACTATCAATAATCACATCACAGCATTTACCCTCACACTTGCATCTAGTGCGAAACAGGCTCCTCCTTTGTTCAGGTTCATTCTCACCACTCAGCAAGACTCTTCTATTAATTAGCGTTTCTCCTCTTTCAGCATCTTCAGAATTTGACACCTGAGGTTAGAGAGCTACAGAGACAAGTGCGAGCATTGCAAGAAGAGATTCGCAGAGGAATGAATCTTAATGTCAGAGATGAAAATGAGGATGAAGCCGAAGAAGAATATCAAGAAGGAGAAGTTGAAATTGTGAACCAGGAGGAAGAAAGACTTTTTCGGGCGATTTCCAAGATTGGGAAAAGACCTAAGATTGAGGTTCCTACATTTTTTGGAAATCTTAACCCAGAGGAATTGATCGACTGGATCAATGAATGTGAGGAATATTTTGAGTATGAAGATGTTGAGGATCCTGATAGGGTCAAATTTGCGAAGGCTAGACTGAAAGGTCATGCGAAGATCTGGTGGCAAGAAATTCAATTGGAGTGAAATAGAAGGGGAAAGGAGAAAATCACGAGATGGGATCGGATGGTGGATAAATTGAAGCGACAGTTCATTCAAGTTGATTATGAGCTTGATCTACTAAAGAAAATGCAAAGTTTGAAGCAAGCAGGGAGATATGTTTAGGAGTATACAGAGGAGTTCTATCGACTCCTCATCAGAACAGGCCATGCAGAAGCTGATAAGGAGAAAGTTGCCCGATACCTTAATGGGTTAAGGCCAAGCATTAAGGAAGATTTGAATCTGGTTCGAATGAATAGTACTGAGGAGGCATACCAATTTTCCCTTAAAGTAGAGGAAAAGCTGAACAAGAAGTTCGAGAGCAGACAAAATGAAAGAGGTCACGGTGGACGATCTGGTGGCCGAAATGAAGATCCGAAAAAGAAAGATGAGGCCAGTAGCAGTCAGAATCAGTGAGGAAATAATTTCAATCACTTCCAGGATCAGAATAATAGAGATCAAAGAGGAAGAGGAAGAGGACAAGGATCTGGAAGAGGTGGCTTTCGTGGAACATGTTTTCACTGTGGAGAAGAAGGTCACAGGGCATTTGAATGTCCTCAGCGCCAAGGCAGAACAGATAGGAGAAATGAAGGCCAGGCCAGAGTTGCGCATGTCGATGAAGATGCTAGATCATCAAATTCTGAAGATGCTGAAAGAGGAGAAACGCTAATTAATAGAAGAGTCTTGCTGAGTGGTGAGAATGAACCTGAACAAAGGAGGAGCCTGTTTCGCACTAGATGCAAGTGTGAGGGTAAATGTTGTGATGTGATTATCGATAGTGGAAGCACTGACAATTTGGTGTCAGAAGAGATGGTGACAAAGTTGAAGCTCAAGAGATAGAAACACCCACATCCATATCGGATTGCCTGGGTGCAAGATGACCACAAGGTCATGGTAAGTGAACAGTGCCTGGTAAAGTTCAAGATCGGCGGATACCAAGATAAGGTACTATGTGATATCATCTCTATGGATGCATGTCATATGTTATTGGGTAGACCATGGCAGTTGGACAGATGTACTGTACATGATGGTCCTACGAATACCTATTCCCTGACAAAGGATGGAGTGCGACATAAGCTAAAACCATTGAAGGAGACTGAAGAAAAGGTATGTGGTACTGCAAGGATAACTTTTGTTGATGGAAGAAATTTCCTAGATGGTATGAGGCATGAGCATGTATATTTTTCTTTAATTCCAAAAGCTGGTAAAGAGGGAGTAGAAGATGTTCCTGAAGAAGTTGCAAATTTGTTGAATGAGTTTCAGGATATTGTATCCAATAACGTGCCTGATGGATTACCACCAGTCAGGAAGATCAGCCATCAGATGGACTTGATCCCAGGAGCGAGTTTGCTGAACAAGGCAGCACACAGAATGACACCTGCAGAAAGTGAGGAGTTGAACAGATAAGTACATGAGTTGTTACAGAAAGGATTGATCTGTGAGAGTCTGACTCCCTATGCTGTACCTGTATGTGCTTGAATTTGACCTCTAAATCAGGCACAACACAACATGGTCATTATTCACTTGATAGAATTTGAGAGAGAGTATGAAGAACTCAATCCAAATTCCATGGTGAGGTGACATGTTGCCTCCTATGTGAATGGGGTGTTTGAATACTCTCAGAACGAGAGCCAACAGCCGGGAGACCAATTCAACAATGGAGGATTTTCAAAAGCATGAAAATGAGAAATCTAATTGAAATTAAACTAAAATGAGATGCAATTAATCTAAAAAGGATGCTTGAAAGTAAAGATGAAATGCAGATTTTTATTTGATTTTGAAATAAAGATGATATTAGACTAAGAACAAGTAAGCAAATTTAGTCTAAAATCTGATGCAAAGATTATACTAATAATGAGATATTAATCTAATAAATGCAATAAAAAGCTTTCAAAACAATGAGATATGAGACTAAAAAATGCTATAGTAAGGATACTCTCAAAAATTCCTCTCCTGAATGAGAAAAAGAGATTCATTAAATAGACCAAGCCAGAAGAGGAATGAAGAGTTTCTTGATTCGAAACGGTGGACTCTTCATTCCTAATTGAGATAAAAAAGCATGATGAATTATTTAATTAAAAGAATGGAATTTTCCACATGTGGGGAGGTGACCTTTCGAGTAATTTGAATTATTAAATTCAAATAAAGAGGTGTCCATTCAATTTAACTAAATATTTATTAATTCCTTTCAAGGGTATTTAGCTAAAGGGGGTGGAGTTTAATTTAATTAAAAGTACATAGGATTTCATAATTAAATTAACTTATCATAGAGATTATTTAGCCAAATAAAGTCTAGGACTTAGGAATTATTTTAGCATTTGATTATTGCAATTTATGGTCTTTGCAATTGACATCAAGTCAAATTAAGTCAGGTAGGAGAGAGAAAATTGCCTAGGGAACTAGGACTTTGGTGATGTAAAATCGAGATAATGCACCAAAATTGATGAAATTAAATAGGTGCCAATTTTGGGGTATTACATTTGCCCCTCTTTGAATTGATGTGCGAACAGTGCGTTGATTCAAAGAATAGTCTGAAGTGACATATGCTGAGAATTTCCGAAGTCTAAGTTAGATTGCGAAAACAACGGTCTTAGAAGAGAACCAGAATCGGGGTTAGATTGCCCCAATACCAATTGATGAAGATGCAGATTTAGGACTATCTCTGAATCAGGGTTAGATTGCCCCAATACGAAGCTTAGTCCTCCGAGACCCAGGTTAGATTGCCCAGATAACGGTCTAAAAGAGATTTTGAGAGTCATCTCCAGAACGAAGCTTGACTCCCAGGAATTAGGGTTAGATTGCCCCAATACCCAATAGATTTCAAGAACCATCTCCAGAATGAAGAATGATCCTCGAGGATCTGAGTTAGATTTCTCAGATACCTATGAGATAGATTTCTAGATAACAAGATGCGAGGCGTGAAGATGCCCCTAGCAATGAGGACTGATGATTCAAATCAGACTAATTCAAGAATAGATTCGACAAGATTCAAATGATGTAATCATCCTGCCCCCTCGGGAGTGAAATTGAAAGATGACATGTCAGAAGGATGATAAACAACAAGAGATTGCAGAGCAAAAGCAATTAGACTAGATTCGTGAAGCTACAAAAGTGAAATGGAGCAAAGCAGAGGTCCTGTTGACCAAGTTTGACCATAGTTGACTAAATTTTGACTAGGGTTGACTTGATGAAAAGAAGCAAAGATTTGAGAACATGATGCAAAGATGAGGATCTGGCAGGAAGATGACACTAGAAGGCTGACTGCACAAGCATCCGATCCAGAAGGAGTCCAATATTTAAAATATGATTTTGAGCCACTTAGAGATGTCAGATTTCGATTTCGATCCCGAAAAAGGATGCAGCCAAGATGAGACTAGGACAAAAGATGAGAACCTTTGATGAGCAGATCCAAAAGAAAGCAATCAAGAGAGCAACAAGAAAGCACTCCAAATGCAAGCCTAGAATGAAAGATGCAAGTCTAAATGCAGGCCTAGGATGAACAAATGCAATCCTCTCGACTCGGCTGTTGGACTCATCGTATTTATCATCATAGAGTTCGTTTAAGCACGGGACAATTGCAAGATGCCATACAATTCTCCCCAACATGAGAATATGAATATGACATAAGTCTTAAATTTGTCAAAATGAGGTGTAAGCATTAAGGCACAAGAAGCCAGAATGACCTGAACAGCTATTCCTTTTAATTTAGCAAGTTAACATAAGCATCAAAGCACATTTGCTAGAATGACCTGAATGTCTCTTGCGAACAAACACACCAAACATGCAGGAGTTCCTTCTTTTGCCAAAGATTGCTCGCAGTGACCCTTACGTTCACTTAACAGGATGAGCGTTTACAATTTATCAGTAGCAGAAAGAAGTCACTCAAAAGACAAGGAGAAGAACCAACCTCACCAAGGCATCCATATAAAAGGAGTCAAGGTACGCATGGCCATCCAATACGAGATGAAGGCTCTTACAGATGGACAACCCTCTTATGTAGATTTCATTGGATCATTGGAACTAAACCAACAAGCAGAAAGCAAAGAAAAAGAAAAGCAAACAAACAAGCACTCAAAGAAAACAAAGCTCAACATGTCTCAAAGGAACACACATTTAGTTTTAGTTTCAGTTTAAGTTCATGTTCAAGCGGATTGAAGTCGATTCGGAAAGATAACGTTTGAAGTCTCAATGAGATAATGACAGTAGGTAGACGTAATGAGAATCACTGGTGATTGATAAAAGGGAGAAATCCTGAAGAAGAGAGATCGAACGAAAGCTAGGTATCCGCAGGCAGGCATAGTGAGAACCACTGGCGACCAATGCTCAAAAGAGTTTCTGAAAGTGATAGGATAATGCCCCCTAGACCAGGCAGGTGCCCCCAAGTGTGAACCAGTTCCAATCCATGAAGAGTCGAGCAAAATCTTGAAGACACTGAAAGCAAGGCACGAGCAAACCAAAGTAGGAAACAAACTAAAGCAGGAAAGCGGGAAAACAAACTAAAGCAGGAAAGAAAGGAAACTAAAGCAGGAAACTACGAGCCAAGCGACGCTGAGATGAGATGCAGCTTTAGGAAAACAAGAGGTGCCTGTTTACCAAGTTTTCACCATCTTGGCAGATATTCTATTTTTGCTACCATGACGCCTGTTTACCAGGTTTTCATCAATGGCACATTTTTCTCTTTTTCAATTTTTTTGTACTTTTCTCTTTTTTTCATTTTTTTGTATTTTTCTCTTTTTTTCATTTTTTTTGTATTATCAAGGTGCCTGTTTACTAGGTTTTCACCAGGATAATAGATACATCAAAGCGCCTATTTGCCAGGTTTTCACTAAGATGATCATTTTTTAGGACATTTTGCAATTTTTAGGATTTTTGCAATATACCATTTTTAGGATTTTTTCAGGACCAATAAGTATGTACATGAGCACATAGAGAATGTCAGGTATAGAACTTCTTTAGATGAAGAGCGTTGATGGGCTCTTTGAGTTTCTCTCCTTTAGTAGGAATCTCTGAGAACACAGTCATTTGTAGCAGTAGCCAGCTGAGAAGTTGCAGAATCAGAACCAGATGTTGTAGCAGTAACAGGAGAGCCAACCAGTAGTGTCCAACTATCGAGAGATCCATAGTCAAGGAAAGATCACTTAAGTGAGACCCACAAATATCCTCATGGACACACCTTAACGCTTTGTTGGATTTCCCATGCTCAAAACACTTACGAGGAGTACATTCTAGATTTCTCTTAATCATGTCATTAGCAATGAGGAGATGTTGATATGCACTTTGGGACAAGGCAAGATGGAGTGAAGAGTGTAAAGTATGAGAGGCAAGGGTGATGGAATGGAGGGAAGCATGAGAATTTTGGAAGCTTGAATGACAACTTTGATTTTTTCTTTCTTTGGAATCCACGTAGCTTTTGAATTTTTTCTTCTTTACTTTGAGGTGCTTTTGATGACAATGCCTATAGAATGGATTTTGAGATCTATTTTTTATTTTATTTTTTGGCTTTTGATTGTCTTCTTCTTTTTGAGGACCTTTGCGGTCTTTTGAACACCTTTGTTTCTTTCCTTTCTTCGTAGTCACATGTCGATTAGATGGGACATGGTGACCTTGA
This sequence comes from Chamaecyparis obtusa, assembly GCA_027943335.1. Lineage (NCBI taxonomy): Eukaryota > Viridiplantae > Streptophyta > Pinopsida > Cupressales > Cupressaceae > Chamaecyparis > Chamaecyparis obtusa. The sequence goes on along the minus strand of BSBK01007018.1, from coordinate 233,155 downwards.
GATATAAGTGGATTCTTATTATTTTTATTTTTATGTTGCACATCCAAGTTACTTCCAAAAGACTCAGGAATTGTGGATGAAAGAGGCTTATATGACTGGTTTAGGTAGAGAGGTGGAAATGGAAGTGGATGAGCCACTTTTCTGGGAGATGAAGGGGGAAGAAAAGTCAATGGGATGGGCTCAAGTGAAAATATATCAGTATCATCCTCATCATTCATGAATGCATCAGGTAGATCAAGAAAGTAATCTTCCATAAAGCATTGTCGATTGTGAGTCATCCTAGAAGAGTCAGATAAGTTTGGAGGAATATTATGTGAGCCTAACCAAGATAACCTATTCCAAGAGTCAGGTCCTCTTTCAGGTGGTAAGAGTGCACAAATAGGAACCATTTCAATTCTGGATCTACCAATATTCCATGAAGCTGTAATAGAATGGGGTCTTACATACCCATGATTTGCTGGAGCAGTAGGAGTATAGCTTGGAGTAGATGGCGTAGGAGCCATAGGAATGATCTCCACAGGAGGGTGGAAAGGATCATCATCAATAGCTTGATCTGGAGGGTCATAACTTTCTCCTCTTTCTAAGTTGTTAAGACTAGCATATAAGTGCATAGCATCAACTGGTATTTCTGTAGTAGCATCTGATATGGAGTCTGATTCAGCTAGAGACATAGTCGGAGGAAGACTTTCTTCATCACTATCATCTATCAAAGGAAACGTTTCTTCAACAGCAGGATCTTGTTCAGTAGTAGAAGCAGCAGAGTAATCTGGAATAGGCATATCTTGAGGCATACCCAAGAGAAGAGAAGCATCCAATAGTTGCTCCCAGTCAGTATGTGTTCCATTGGAGATGGAAATAGTAGGAGTCTGTTCAATAGCAGAAGTGATGGAACAATCTAGAATAGGCATACCCCAGGGCATATCCAAGATAAGGGAAGCATCCAGCAGTTGCTCCCAATCAGTATGTGTATCATTGGAATCGGCAATAGTAGGAGTTTTCTCAGTAGCAAAACTGGTGGAATAATCTTAAGTAGGCATACCCCGGGGCATACCCAAGATAAGGGAAGCATCCAATAGTTTCTCCCAGTCAGTATGTGTGCCATTAGAGGCAGTGACATATTCAGTAGTAGCTGTAGTAGTAGAAATCTATTCAGTAGAGTGTATAAAATCCTCCTGGTGAGGACCAAAATCATGTTCCTGAAGCACTTGAGAAGGTAGATAAGACTCTTTCTGGTAGTCTAAATCAGAATTTTGAACATTCAAAGATCTTTCATGTGTCATAGGCTGAATCTGTGTTTCTTCATTATCTAAATCCTTGCATGAGTGAAAGTTGTAGCTAGGTTGGTCAAGCTCATTGCTCTGATAGCCAATACCAAATCTATCTTTAGAGGGTTCTTCATAGGAATGTGGAGATATGGGGAGAGCTTTCAGTGACAAGATGGACTCAATCTGATATTCCCCCATGCCAATATCTTTGATCTTCAAGGTCTTTTCTATTTCTTTCAGCTTAGCATCATAGAACTCAATGGACTCTCTATTGGCAGGAACAAAGTTGTCTATCACTTGGGTAAGCATCTTAGCAGAGCAAGTATTTTGGCTAGCACTATTGTCAACAAGGACATGAGGGATACTTTTGGGACCTTCCATAACTTCAATGTGCCGGGAAGAATTATGCGGGTGGCTCAACAAGTGATCGTCTTCCTCAGAGAATGATAAATAATGAGGCGAGGTCAAATGACCCACCATAGATTGAAACTGGTCGAGATTGAGATCTTTGGGGACATTTTCTTTAGTGAGGGCTTTATCCATAGATATTTTTGGTCTGGATGTCAAAGGTTCGGGACCTTTGAGAACAATCTTTGCATGAGATCGAGGGATAACATTCGAACAAGCTGGAGATTTTGTGTAGTTATAAGAGGGAGGTGCAGGGCCTCGCAAGACAAAGGGAGTTTTGGGTTTAGGAGTATCCTCACTCCATGGAGCAATGATCATGTCACAGTGAGGGATCCAAGGTTTGTTTCTAGCAAATTTGGAAGGCGGTTGAGCTTCTATTGTAGCCTTCTTAGTGGCATTGACTGTTTGCATGCTAGAGCTAAGATTAAAGACAGACTTTGAGGGTTTTGGCATGTTAGAGCTGAGATTAAAAACCAACTTTGAAGATTTTGGCATGTTAGAGCTGAGATTGAAAACCAACTTTGAAGGTTTTGGATCTCCCATCTTGTTGGTAGTATTATGAGAGATCGTGAAAGAGTTGATAGGTTCAAAAGGATCAATAGGTTTAATTTTAGAAAGTGACCCTTCAGAGTCTTGCTGGTCTTCAAACAATGGGTTATAATATTTTTGAAATAGTAAGTCCGACTGTATCTGAAATAATGGATTGTAATAATCTTGGAATGACGAATAATGTGAGGATTCCTCACGAAGTTTAGATTTCATAAAAAATTCAGGATGACCTATGTCTTGATTACGAGGTTTACTTTGATCTTGATCAGTGTTTTGAATGGGATAAGTCTTGCCACTTCGAGTCGTGACAGTCATAGATGAAGATGTAACGAGCAAAGATTCAGGATAAAGCTAGACTCTGTCTCTAAGATAATGAAAAGGAGATAAATGGCTAGAACAGCCAAGATGCAAGATGAACCTAGTACGAATTGTCAAAAAGAGATGGCTAGAACAGCCGAGATAAGACAATCGCAACATAAGGTACAAGAGCATAATGAGATAAGGTAGACTAATGAGAGACAATACAAGTCAAAGCAAAGATCAATCGATTCCTAACTCAAGACAACTAGTTTCTGACAGTGAACGACAGGAAAATAGAAAAACAGATCACAAACAAAAAGGTAGATTAGATTTATGTCATTGATCAAGCATATAAGACAGCAATCAAGGAGTTCAAGCAAACAGTCTTCAAGCAATGGGCAAGGGACAAAGCAACCTTGCGCATGAACATGAATAGTGACTTCGTATTTCTACTCCCTAAGGACTCTACTTGTGTATGTTCTTGAGAATGTTTTAGCAGACACTTAAAACACAACAACATCCTAGCAAGTTGTCTACAAGGATATACATGGCTTTTCTAAAGGGAGTCCTCGATATACGCAAGGTACGTGAGGCCCAAATCCATAGATGAGAAGAATTTGAAATCACACAGCTGGGGGGAGACGGTAACCCAAATCTCCTCCTTCACTTCTCAAAGGTATAAAGTTCTTTGAGGCTTAGCCAAGAGTGAAATCTAACTCATTCCCAAGAGAGGTGTCTTTGGATTCACCTCCCGATATTTATACTCCGCCGGAACACGGGAGTTAAGGTCATCCCTTGAGGTGATGAAATCCCCAAGCAGGCCTTCTAAAAAATGAAAAGTAAGTAATTCTCTATCAAAAAGTATTGAAAAGCACTAAAGGTGGAACACTTAACCCTTCAAGTAAATGTGAGGTGAGTCCACAAAGTGGTGCATTTAACTCCTCACACAAACTCAAAGTGAGTCCACACCGTAGAAAATAAGTGAGTTCCAAAAAGCACAAAAGGGTTGCCAAGTGGAACAATTAACGCTTCTTTCCTATAGACCCCTCCCCTTTAATGTGGCGCTGGGATTGCAACCACAGGGCAGAAATGAGGGGCCAGCGGATTAGCGAGTCCAATAACCCAAGATAGCAATCTAGATCAATCACAAGTAATCTAAGACTGCTAATCAATACTACTCATAAGTGCAAGAGGGTTTGAATCATGGAATATTTAACTTTCCAAGTAAACATGAAGTGAGTCCACAAAGTGGTGCATTTAACTCTTCATGTAAACAACGAATGAATCCATGCCCTCAATTACTCAATGAGATATTTTGATATTTGAAACCAAGAATTACTTAAGGTGTAAAAGACAAGCATGCACTTAAACACAAACTTGTATGAAATAAAATCTATGTTCATTCATTTCCCATTAAGAGCATCAAAAATGTGTTCTATGAAAGCATGTAAACACTCAAGCCAAACACATGAGAGGTTCAATTTTAATCCCAAAGTCCAAATGTTTTAGAGATTTTAAGAACTCACCTTAGGTCCAAAGATTTGCAATCCAACATTTAGCACACATTCGAAAGTATAGAATCAAGACAAATCAATGACAAATCGTAAGATATGTAACATTGCTATCTTCAAGAAAGTCTTTAAAGATTGATTTATTTGACCCATAAAATCACAATATTAAAATTTCTAGAAAGAATGAAGTTTTTAGCCAACATCAAGAACTATCATTTTCCAAAGTTACAAGGTCTTATGATTTAATTTGGTTCCTCAACCAATAATGTTTTCAGACTGTAATTTTTCTGTCATAAATCAGATTTAAAACACCAAACCCTGCCTAGGGAATCACATATCTTTCTCAAAAATAATCCAAATTAAACCAAACAAATTTCAAAGTAACTATTAATGAATCTAGTTTCCAAATATGTAAGCTATTTATTTTTCTCATTCACAAATCATTTTCTAAGAATAAATCATTGCCTGCAACTCTAATGCAGATTGTTAAAAACCTATTTTCACTCAAATGCCCATAACTTTCACAAATCTGCATAAAAATAACTCAAACCAAAAGGAAATGAAAGATAATTCATGTATCTTTCCAATTAATATTATTAGAGATCTTGATTCTTCACAATTTGTCTATACCAGACGTTTCAATCTGACTGTATTCAGAGAATCTCAAATCTGCAAATACCCACTTTCACCAAAATGATCATAACTTATTCATTTATTTATAAAAATTAACCAAACCAAAAGCATGAGAAATAAGATTCATCATTCTATCCATTCATTACTATATTAAAAGTTTTTCAGGCTGTAAATGACCGTACAAGACATGAAACCAACATTAAAGCTTAAAAACTAATGAAGAATGAGGCCAGAAATTGATCTTTTTTGCCCCACGGTGGGCGCCAAAATGTATGTGCTTGAATTTGACCTCTAAATCAGGCACAACACAACATGGTCATTATTCACTTGATAGAATTTGAGAGAGAGTATGAAGAACTCAATCCAAATTCCATGGTGAGGCGACCTGTTGCCTCCTATGTGAATGGGGTGTTTGAATACTCTCAGAACGAGAGCCAACAGCCGGGAGACCAATTCAACAATGGAGGATTTTCAAAAGCATGAAAATGAGAAATCTAATTGAAATTAAACTAAAATGAGATGCAATTAATCTAAAAAGGATGCTTGAAAGTAAAGATGAAATGCAGATTTTTATTTGATTTTGAAATAAAGATGATATTAGACTAAGAACAAGTAAGCAAATTTAGTCTAAAATGTGATGCAAAGATTATACTAATAATGAGATATTAATCTAATAAATGCAATAAAAAGCTTTGAAAACAATGAGATATGAGACTAAAAAATGCTATAGTAAGGATGCTCTCAAAAATTCCTCTCCTGAATGAGAAAAAGAGGTTCATTAAATAGACCAAGCCAGAAGAGGAATGAAGAGTTTCTTGATTCGAAACGGTGGACTCTTCATTCCTAATTGAGACAAAAAAGCATGATGAATTATTTAATTAAAAGAATGGAATTTGCCACATGTAGGGAGGTGACCTTTCGAGTAATTTGAATTATTAAATTCAAATAAAGAGGTGTCCATTCAATTTAACTAAATATTTATTAATTCCTTTGAAGGGTATTTAGCTAAAGGGGGTGGAGTTTAATTTAATTAAAAGTACTTAGGACTTCATAATTAAATTAACTTATCATAGAGATTATTTAGCCAAATAAAGTCTAGGACTTAGGAATTATTTTAGCATTTGATTATTGCAATTTATGGTCTTTGCAATTGACATCAAGTCAAATTAAGTCAGGTAGGAGAGAGAAAATTGCCTAGGGAACTAGGACTTTGGTGATGTAAAATCGAGATAATGTACCAAAATTGATGAAATTAAATAGGTGCTAATTTTGGGGTATTACAGTACCATCGGTATTAGCACCAAAGAAGAATGGAGAATGGAGGATGTGTACAGATTTTAGGGCAATAAACAAGATCACAATCAAGTACAGGTTTCCATTGCCACGAATGGATGATATTATGGATTGTTTGAGTGGAGCTGTGTATTTTTCAAAGATAGATCTAAAAAGTGGATATCATCAGATTCGGATCAGAGAAGGAGATGAATGGAAGACTGCCTTCAAGACAAAGGAAGGACTGTATGAGTGGTTGGTCATGCCTTTTGGGCTAACCAATGCACCGAGCACTTTCATGCGGCTCATGAACGAGGTTCTGAAAGAATTTCTGGGTAAGTTTGTCATTGTTTACCTAGATGATATTTTGATCTTTAGTAAGACATTGGAGGAGTATATGATGCATATTCGTATAGTATTTGAGAAGCTGAGAGAAGAGAAATTGTTGATTAATTTGAAGAAGTGCAATTTTGTGAAGAAAGAGTTGGTGTATTTGGGGTTTGTAGTTTCAGGAGAAGGTCTAAAAATGGACCCAGAGAAGGTACAGGCTATCCTTGAATGGCCTACGCCAAGGAGTGCTACTGAGGTAAGATCTTTTCATGGTCTAGCTAGCTTTTATAAAAAGTTTATCAGAAATTTTAGCAGTATTTGTGGACCCTTGACTGAAACAATGAGAGAGGATAGAAAAGACTTTAAGTGGACTAATGGGGCAGAAAAGAGTTTTCAATTATTGAAACAAAAAGTTACAGAACAACCTGTTTTAGCACTTCCAGATTTTAATAAGGTGTTTCAAGTAGATTGTGATGCTAGTGGTACTGCAATAGGAGCTGTTATGAGCCAAGAAGGTAAACCTGTTGTGTATTTAAGTGAGAAGTTAAATGATGCCAAGAGGAAGTATTCTGTTTATGATCAAAAATTTTATGCTATAGTTCAGGCATTAAAGAAGTGGAGACATTATCTGCTTCCTAAAGAGTTTGTTTTGTATACTGATCATCAAGCTTTGCAATATTTGAATAGTCAAAGAAAGTTGAATCAAAGGCATTTGAAATGGGTTGAGTTTTTACAGAGTTATACATTTGTTTTGAAACATAGGAGTGGAAAGTCTAATAGGGTTGCAGATGCTCTTAGCAGAAGGCAACTATTGCTGACAGAAATGCAAATTGAAGTGGTTGGGTTCAAGGAACTCAAGAATTTGTATCCAGAAGATCCTGATTTTGGTGAAGCTTGGAAAGCTTGTACAGAACCTGTTACTCTAGACAGGACGAAATGGTTGGATTTCATCATCCAGGATGATATGCTATTCAGAGGGAGTCAGTTGTGCATTCCACGAAGTTCTATGAGGGAGAATCTCATCAAGGAGAAGCATAGTGGAGGATTGGCTGGACATTTTGGTCGTGATAAAACCGTTGGTTTGGTTAGTGAGAATTATTATTAGCCGCAGTTGCAGCAAAATGTGAAGAAGTTTGTATAGAGTTTCCGAGTATGTCAGATGGCGAAGGGAGTGAAGCAGAATACAGGATTGTATCAGCCATTACCTGTACCAGAGAAGCCTTGGGAGGATATCAGCATGGACTTTGTTCTTGGTTTACCGAGGACTCAGCGGGGGCATGATTCAATTTTTGTGGTGGTTGACAGATTTTCAAAAATGACACATTTTATTCCCTGCAAGAAGACTAATGACGCTGTTCATGTAGCAGAATTGTTTTTCAGAGAAGTAGTGAGACTTCATGGTTTGCCAAAGACCATAGTTTCAGATCGGGACACTAAGTTTGTTGGATATTTCTGGCGTACATTGTGGAAGAAGTTGAAGACAGATTTGAAGTTCAGTTCATCACATCATCCACAAACTGATGGACAGACAGAGGTGGTGAATAGGAGTTTGAGAAATTTGCTCAGATGTTTGGTTGGAGATAAGCCAACGGGATGGGATTTGATTTTACCACAGGCAGAATTTGCATACAATAATTCTATCAACAGGAGCACTGGTAAATCACCATTCCAGATTGTATATGGAAGTAGTCCAAGAAATGCATCTGAATTGAGGAAGATAGATAAAAGAGAAATAAGTAGTGCTGAAGCTGAGGATTTTACAGAACACTTGAAGAACATCCGTGGGGAGGTGAGGAAGCATATTACCAAGATGAACGCACAGTATAAGGCTAAGGCAGATGAGAAAAGGAGGTATAAAGAATTTCAGGTCGGTGATGAAGTCATGGTTCATTTGCGGAAGGAGCGGTTTCCAGTTGGTACATATAACAAGTTGAAAATGAAGAAGTTTGGACCATGCAGGATATTGAAGAAACATGATTCAGGAAATGCATATGAGGTAGAATTGCCTACTGAGCTAAATATTTCACCAGTGTTTAACATTTCAGATCTGACAGAGTATCATGAAGGAGGTGTTGAAGATGAGATTACAGCAGCACAGTGGAGTATTCCATGAACTAGTTCAGACACGAAGGAGATTGAAGATATACTGGATAGTCGTGCTGGCAGAAGCACAAAAAACAGGACATAGGAAGAATATCTGGTCAAGTGGAAAGGATGACCTGTTGAAGATTCATCATGGCTAACAAAGGAAGAGGTTAACCGTCTTGGTTTTCCTCTACACACCTGAGTCGTGACAGAGTCACTTCTCAAATTACCCTGGGTGTCTGATGCAGGAGCATCCTGGGTGTAAGAGCAATCTTGCAGCACCCAAAAATATTTATATTTTTATATTTAATAATGGTTATTTTGTGTAGAGCTGCTATTTATGGAAAGTTACTATTTTTTGGTAATTTTTGTATGTGCTCAGAATGATCTGATTTCTTTCTTGGAGGTTCATTTTGGTCATATAAGTCTGTCAGTAAAGTTTCATTGCCAGATCAAGTGTATATTGGAAGATATTGAAGATTTTCGGTATCGGCAGCAGGGTACAGAAACTTTGAACTCAGTTTTGAAGGCTTTAGAGGCCCCGGATGAGGTCAAAAATTTGGGTGACGGTCGCTTGCGCGGGACAAGCTTGTAAAGCACTTTGTGGCATTTCTGAAATGGGGTTATAATAGCCGATCGGGTCAACTGGTGATGACTTATGGTCTTCGGAAGTTGGGCCACCTGAAATGGCGAAAAATAATTTTCTTCAAAATTTTTGTTCGGGTTTCAAAGGTTATCTTGAGCCGACTATGATGTAATGAAATGTAAAAAAAAAATAATTCTAAGTTTGGTCGGCCTTATTGGCTAAATTTCTGGAACCTTCCCAGGCGGTGAAAAATTGCCTATATAAGGAAGGCTGTATTATTGTCTTAGGCAGTTCAGAATAGTTCTCGGTAGTAGATCTGGGTATTGATTCGAGGCTTTGTCCTACAGAATATTGTAAGGGAATGCCCATGTGGCTTTGCATATTGTAATTCTAAAAGTTTGTAATTCCACATTTGTGGAGATAATAAGAAGCCAATTTTCTGTTCTTGCATATTGTTGTGGTTTCTCTATTTCTGTTATGTGTTTGTGGTATTAAGGGGAGCACCCTTTATCAAGTGGTATCAGAGTAGGTTTTCTTGAGTGTGTAAACAGATCGCCGACTGTGAGGCAGTTTGCACCAGGACCGTGGTTAGGGTTTCAGCGCACATCGCGAAAATGCCTCCACGAAGACAACGTGGTGGAAGACCTGGTGCTGTGACACCTGAGGTTAGAGAGCTGCAGAGACAAGTGCGAGCATTGCAAGAAGAGATTCACAGAGGAATGAATCTTAATGTCAGAGACGAAAGTGAGGATGAAGCCGAAGAAGAATATGAAGAAGGAGAAGTTGAAATTGTGAACAAGGAGAAAGAAAGACTTTTTCGGGCGATTTCCAAGATTGGGAAAAGACCTAAGATTGAGGTTCCTACATTTTCTGGAAATCTTAACCCAGAGGAATTGATCGACTGGATCAATGAATGTGAGGAATATTTTGAGTATGAAGATGTTGAGGATCCTGATAGGGTCAAATTTCCGAAGGTCAGACTGAAAGGTCATGCGAAGATCTGGTGGCAAGAAATTCAATTAGAGCGAAATAGAAGGGGAAAGGAGAAAATCACGAGATGGGATCGGATGGTGGATAAATTGAAGCGACAGTTCATTCCTGTTGATTAGTAGCTTGATCTATTAAAGAAAATGCAAAGTTTGAAGCAAGCAGGAAGATCTGTTCAGGAGTATACAAAGGAGTTCTATCGACTCCTCATCAGAACAGGCCATGCAGAAGCTGATAAGGAGAAAGCTGCCTGATACCTTAATGGGTTAAGGCCAAGCATTCAGGAGGAGTTGAATCTGGTTCGAATAAATAGTATTAAGGAGGCATACCAATTTGCCCTAAAAGTAGAGGAAAAGCTGAACAAGAAGTTCAAGAGCAGACAAAATGGAAGAGGAAGAGGAAGAGGACAAGGATCTGGAAGAGGTGGGTTCCGTGGAACATGTTTTCACTATGGAGAAGAAGGTCACAGGGCATTTGAATGTCCTCAACGCCAAGGCAGAACAGATAGGAGAAATGAAGGCCAGGCCAGAGTTGCGCATGTCGATGAAGATACTAGATCATCAAATTCTGAAGGTGCTGAAAGAGGAGAAATGCTAATTAATAGAAGAGTCTTGCTGAGTGGTGAGAATGAATCTGAACAAAGGAGGAGCCTATTTCGCACTAGATGCAAGTGTGAGGGTAAATGTTGTGATGTGATTATCGATAGTGGAAGCACTGACAATTTGGTGTCAGAAGAGATGGTGACAAAGTTGAAGCTCAAGAGACAGAAACACCCACATCCATATCGGATTGACTAGGTGCAGGATGACCACAAGGTCATGGTCAGTGAACAGTGCCTGGTAAAGTTCAAGATCGGCGGATACCAAGATGAGGTACTATGTGATATCATCTCTATCGATGCATGTCATATGTTATTGGGTAGACCATGGCAGTTTGACAGATGTGTTGTACATGATGGTCGTGCGAATACCTATTCCCTGACAAAGGATGGAGTGCGACATAAGCTAAAACTATTGAAGGAGACTGAAGAAAAGGTATGTGGTACTGCAAGGATAACTTTTGTTGATGGAAGAAATTTCCTATATGGTATGAGGCATGAGCATGTATGTTTTGCTTTAATTCCAAAAGCTGGTAAAGAGGGAGTAGAAGATGTTCCTGTAGAAGTTACAAATTTGTTGAATGAGTTTCAGGATATTGTATCCGATAACGTGCCTGATGGATTACCACCAGTCAGGAAGATTAGCCATCAGATGGACTTGATCCCAGGAGCGAGTTTGCCGAATAAGGCAGCACACAGAATGACACCTGCAGAAAGTGAGGAGTTGAACAGACAAGTACATGAGTTGTTACAGAAAGGATTGATCCGTGAGAGTCTGAGTCCCTGTGCTGTACCAGCGGTATTAGCACCAAAGAAGAATAGAGAATGGAGGATGTGTACAGATTCTAGGGCAATAAATAAGATCACAATCAAATACAGGTTTCCATTGCCAAGAATGGATGATATTATGGACTGTTTGAGTGGAGCTGTGTATTTTTCAAAGATATATCTAAAAAGTGGATATCATTAGATTCAGATCAGAGAAGGAGATGAATGGAAGACTGCCTTCAAGACAAAGGAAAGACTGTATGAGTGGTTGGTCATGCCTTTTGGGCTAACCAGTGCACCGAGCACTTTCATGCGGCTCATGAACGAGGTTCTGAAAGAATTTCTGGGTAAGTTTGTCATTGTTTACCTAGATGATATTTTGATCTTTAGTAAGACATTGGAGGAGCATATGATGCATATTCGTATGGTATTTGAGAAGTTGAGAGAAGAGAAATTGTTGATTAATTTGAAGAAGTGCAGTTTTGTGAAGAAAGAGTTGGTGTATTTAGGGTTTGTAGTTTCATGAGAAGGTCTAAAAATGGACCCAGAGAAGGTACAGGCTATCCTTGAATGGCATACGCCAAGGAGTGCTACTGAGGTAAAATCTTTTCATGGTCTAGCTAGCTTTTATAGAAAGTTTATCAAAAATTTTAACAGTATTTGTGGACCCTTGACTGAAACAATGAGAGGGGATAGAAAAGAGTTTAAGTGGACTAATGGGGCAGAAAAGAGTTTTCAATTATTGAAACAAAAAGTTACAGAACAACCTATTTTAGCACTTCTAGATTTTAATAAGGTGTTTCAAGTAGATTGTGATACTAGTGGTACTGCAATAGGAGCTGTTACGAGCCAAGAAGGTAAACCTGTTGCGTATTTCAGTGAGAAGTTAAATGATGCCAAGAGGAAGTATTTTATTTATGATCAAGAATTTTATGCTATAGTTCAGGCATTAAAGAAGTGGAGACATTATCTGCTTCCTAAGGAGTTTATTTTGTATACTGATCATCAAGCTTTGCAATATTTGAATAGTCAAAGAAAGTTGAATTAGAGGCATTTGAAATGGGTTGAGTTTTTGCAGAGTTATACATTTGTTTTGAAACATAGGAGTGAAAAGTCTAATAAAGTTGCAAATGCTCTTAGCAGAAGGCAACTATTGCTGATAGAAATGCGGATTGAAGTGGTTGGGTTCAAGGAACTCAAGAATTTGTATCCAGAGGATCCTGATTTTGGTGAAGCTTGGAAAGTTTGTACAGAACCTGTTACTCTAGACAGGACGAAATGGTTGGATTTCATCATCCAAGATGATATGCTATTCAAAGGGAGTCAGTTGTACATTTCACGAAGTTCTATGAGGGAGAATCTCATCAAGGAGAAGCATAGTGGAGGATTGGCTGGACATTTTGGTCGTGATAAAACCGTTGGTTTGGTTAGTGAGAATTATTATTGGTCGCAGTTGCAGCAAGATGTGAAGAAGTTTGTACAGAGTTGCCGAGTATGTTAGATGGCGAAGGGAGTGAAGCAGAATACAAGATTGTATCAGCCATTACCTGTACCAGAGAAGCCTTGGGAGGATATCAGCATGGACTTTGTTCTTGGTTTACCAAGGACTCAGCGGGGGCATGATTCAATTTTTGTGGTGGTTGACAGATTTTCAAAGATGGCACATTTTATTCCCTGCAAGAAGACTAATGATGTTGTTCATGTAGCAGAATTGTTTTTCAGAGAAGTAGTGAGACTTCATGGTTTGCCAAAGACCATAGTTTCAGATCGGGACACTAAGTTTGTTAGATATTTCTGGCATACATTGTGGAAGAAGTTTAAGACAGATTTGAAATTCAGTTCATCACATCATCCACAGACTGATGGACAGACAGAGGTGGTGAATAGGAGTTTGGAAAATTTGCTGAGATGTTTGGTTGGAGATAAGCCAACGGGATGGGATTTGATTTTACCACAGGCAGAATTTGCATACAATAATTCTATCAACAGGAGCACTGGTAAATCACCATTCCAGATTGTATATGGAAGTAGTCCAAGAAATGCATCTGAATTGAGGAAGATAGATAAAAGAGAAATAAGTAGTGCTGAAGCTGAGGATTTTACAGAACACTTGAAGAACATCCATGGGGAGGTGAGGAAGCATATTACCAAGATGAACGCACAGTATAAGGCTAAGGCAGATGAGAAAATGAGGTATAAGGAATTTCAGGTCGGTGATGAAGTCATGGTTCATTTGCGGAAGGAGCGGTTTCCAGTTGGTACATATAACAAGTTGAAAATGAAGAAGTTTGGACCATGCAGGATATTGAAGAAACATGATTCAGGAAACGCATATGAGGTAGAATTGCCTACTGAGCTAAATATTTCACCAGTGTTTAACATTTCAGATCTGACAGAGTATCATGAAGGAGGTGTTGAATATGAGATTACAGCAGCAAAGTGGAGTATTCCAGCAACTAGTTCAGACACGAAGGAGATTGAAGATATACTGGATAGTCGTGCTGGCAGAAGCACAAGGAACAGGACATATGAAGAATATCTGGTCAAGTGGAAAGGACGACCTGTTGAAGATTTATCATGGCTAACAAAGGAGGAGGTTAACCGTCTTGGTTTTCCTCTACACACCTGAGTCGTGACAGGGTCACTTCTCAAATTACCCCGGGTGTCTGATGCAAGAGCATCTTGGGTGTAAGTGCAATCTTGCATCACCCAAAAATATTTATGTTTTTATATTCAATAAGGGTTATTTTGTGCAGAGCTGCTATTTATGAAAAGTTACTATTTTTGGTAATTTTCGTATGTGCTCAGAATGATCTGATTTCTTTCTTGGAGGTTCATTTTGGTCATATAAGTCTGCCAGTAAAGTTTCATTGCTAGATCAAGTGTATATTGGAAGATATTGAAGATTTTCGATATTGGCAGCAGGGTACAGAAACTTTGAACTCAGTCTTCAAAATTTATGTTCGAGTTTCAAAGGTTATCTTGAGCCGACTATGATGTAATAAAATGTAAAAAAAAATAATTCTAAGTTTGGTCGGCCTTATTGGCTAAATTTCTGGAACCTTCCCAAGCAGTGAAAAATTGCCTATATAAGGAAGGCTGTATTATTGTCTTAGGCAGTTTAGAATAGTTCTGGGTAGTAGATCTAGGTATTGATTCGATGCTTTGTCCTACAGAATATTGTTAGAGAATACCCATGAGGCTTTGCATATTGTAATTCTAAAAGTTTGTAATTTCACATTTGTGGAGATAATAAGAAGCCAATTTTCTGTTCTTGCATATTGTTGTGGTTTCTCTATTTCTGTTATGTGTTTGTGGTATTAAGGGGAGCACCCTTTATCAAGTGGTATTAGAGCAGGTTTTCTTGAGTGTGTAAACAGATCACCGACTGTGAGGTAGTTTGCACCAGGACCGTGGTTAGGGTTTCAGTGCGCATCGCGAAAATGCCTCCACGAAGAGAACGTGGCGGAAGACCTGGTGCTGTGACACCTGAGGTTAGAGAGCTGCAGAGACAAGTGCGAGCATTGCAAGAAGAGATTCACAGAGGAATGAATCTTAATGTCAGAGACGAAAGTGAGGATGAAGCCGAAGAAGAATATCAAGAAGGAGAAGTTAAAATTGTGAACCAGGAGGAAGAAAGACTTTTTCGAGTGATTTCCAAGATTGGGAAAAGACCTAAGATTGAGGTTCCTACATTTTCTGGAAATCTTAACCCAGAGGAATTGATCGACTGGATCAATGAATGTGAGGAATATTTTGAGTATAAAGATGTTGAGGATCCTGATAGGGTCAAATTTGTGAAGGCCAGACTGAAAGGTCATGCGAAGATCTAGTGGCAAGAAATTCAATTGGAGCGAAATAGAAGGGGAAAGGAGAAAATCATGAGATGGGATCGGATGGTGGATAAATTGAAACGACAGTTCATTCCTGTTGATTATGAGCTTGATCTACTAAAGAAAATGCAAAGCTTGAAGCAAGCAGGAAGATCTGTTCAGGAGTATACAGAAGAGTTCTATCGACTCCTCATCAGAACAGGCCATGCAGAAGCTGATAAGGAGGAAGTTGCCCGATACCTTAATGGGTTAAGGCCAAGCATTCAGGAGGAGTTGAATCTGGTTCGAATGAATAGTATTGAGGAGGCATACCAATTTGCCCTAAAAATAGAGGAAAAGCTGAACAAGAAGTTCGAGAGCAGACAAAATGGAAGAGGTCGCAGTGGACGATCTAGTGGCCGAAATGAAGATCCGAAAAAGAATGATGAGGCCAGTAGCAGTCAGAATCAATGAGGAAATAATTTCAATCGCTTCCAGGATCAGAATAATAGAGATCAAAGAGGAAGAGGAAGAGGACAAGGATATGGAAGAGGTGGCTTTCGTGGAACATATTTTCACTGTGGAGAAGAAGGTCACAGGGCATTTGAATGTCCTCAGCGCCAAGGCAGAACAAATAGGAGAAATGAAGGCCAGGCCAGAGTTGCACATGTCGATGAAGATGCTAGATCATCAAATTTTGAAGATGCTGAAAGAGGAGAAACGCTAATTAATAGAAGAGTCTCCCTAAGTGGAGAGAATGAACCTGAACAAAGGAGGAGCCTGTTTCGCACTAGATGCAAGTGTGAGGGTAAATGCTGTGATGTGATTATTGATAGTGGAAGCACTGACAATTTGGTGTCAGAAGAGATGGTGACAAAGTTGAAGCTCAAGAGACATAAACACCCACATCCATATCGGATTGCCTGGGTGCAGGATGACCACAAGGTCATGGTCAGTGAACAGTGCCTGGTAAAGTTCAAGATCGGCGGATACCAAGATGAGGTACTATGTGATATCATCTCTATGGATGCATGTCATATGTTATTGGGTAGACCATGGCAGTTTGACAGAAGTGCTGTACATGATGGTCGTGCGAATACGTATTCCCTGACAAAGGATGGAGTGCGACATAAGCGAAAACCATTGAAGGAGACTGAAGAAAAGGTATGTGGTACTGCAAGGATAACTTTTGTTGATGGAAGAAATTTTCTAGATGGTATGAGGCATGAGCATGTATGTTTTGCTTTAATTCCAAAAGCTAGTAAAGAGGGAGTAGAAGATGTTCCTGTATAAGTTGCAAATTTGTTGAATGAGTTTCAGGATATTGTATCCGATAACGTGCCTGATGGATTACCACCAGTCAGGAAGATCAGCGATCAGATGGACTTGATCTCAGGTGCGAGTTTGCCGAACAAGGCAGCACACAGAATGACACCTACAGAAAGTGAGGAGTTGAACAGACAAGTACATGAGTTGTTATAGAAAGGATTGATCTGTGAGAGTCTAAGTCCCTGTGCTGTACCAGCGGTATTAGCACCAAAGAAGAATGGAGAATGGAGGATGTGTACAGATTCTAGAGCAATAAACAAGATCACAATCAAGTACAGGTTTCCATTGCCACGAATGGATGATATTATGGACTGTTTGAGTGGAGCTGTGTATTTTTCAAAGATAGATCTAAAAAGTGGATATCATCAGATTCGCATCAGAGAAGGAGATGAATGGAAGACTGCCTTCAAGACAAAGGAATGACTGTATGAGTGGTTGGTCATGCCTTTTGGGCTAACCAATGCACCGAGCACTTTCATGCGGCTCATGAACGAGGTTCTGAAAGAATTTCTAGGTAAGTTTGTCATTGTTTACCTAGATGATATTTTGATCTTTAGTAAGACATTGGAGGAGCATATGATGCATATTCGTATGGTATTTGAGAAGCTGAGAGAAGAGAAATTGTTGATTAATTTGAAGAAGTGCAGTTTTGTGAAGAAAGAGTTGGTGTATTTGGGGTTTGTAGTTTCAGGAGAAGGTCTAAAAATGGACCCAGAGAAGGTACAGGCTATTCTTGAATGGCCTACACCAAGGAGTGCTACTGAGGTAAGATCTTTTCATGGTCTAGCTAGCTTTTATAGAAAGTTTATCAGAAATTTTAGCAGTATTTTTGGACCCTTGACTGAAACAATGAGAGGGGATAGAAAAGAGTTTAAGTGGACTAATGGGGCAAAAAAGAGTTTTCAATTATTCAAACAAAAAATTATAGAACAACCTGTTTTAGCACTTCCAGATTTTAATAAGGTGTTTCAAGTAGATTGTGATGCTAGTGGTACTGCAATAGGAGCTGTTATGAGCCAAGAAGGTAAACCTGTTGCGTATTTCAGTGAGAAGTTAAATGATGCCAAGAGGAAGTATTCTGTTTATGATCAAGAATTTTATGCTATAGTTCAGGCATTAAAGAAGTGGAGACATTATCTCCTTCTTAAGGAGTTTGTTTTGTATACTGATCATCAAGCTTTGCAATATTTGAATAGTCAAGGAAAGTTGAATCAGAGGCATTTGAAATGGGTTGAGTTTTTACAGAGTTATACATTTGTTTTGAAACATAGGAGTGGAAAGTCTAATAGGGTTGCAGATGCTCTTAGCAGAAGGCAACTATTGCTGACAGAAATACAGATTGAAGTGGTTGGGTTCAAGGAACTCAAGAATTTGTATCCAGAGGATCCTGATTTTGGTGAAGCTTGGAAAGCTTGTACAGAACCTGTTACTCTAGACAGGATGAAATGGTTGGATTTCATCATCCAGGATAATATGCTATTCAGAGGGAGTCAGTTGTGCATTCCACGAAGTTCTATGAGGGAGAATCTCATCAAGGAGAAGCATAGTGGAGGATTGGCTGGACATTTTGGTCGTGATAAAACCGTTGGTTTGGTTAGTGAGAATTATTATTGGCCGCAGTTGCAGTAAGATGTGAAGAAGTTTGTACAGAGTTGCCGAGTATGTCAGATGGAGAAGGGAGTGAAGCAGAATACAGGATTGTATCAGCCATTACCTGTACCAGAGAAGCCTTGGGAGGATATCAGCATGGACTTTGTTCTTGGTTTACCGAGGACTCAGCGGGGGCATGATTCAATTTTTGTGGTGGTTGACAGATTTTCAAAGATGGCACATTTTATTCCCTGCAAGAAGATTAATGATGTTGTTCATGTAGCAGAATTATTTTTCAGAGAAGTAGTGAGACTTCATGGTTTGCCAAAGATCATAGTTTCAGATCGGGACACTAAGTTTGTTGGATATTTCTAGCGTACATTGTGGAAGAAGTTGAAGATAGATTTGAAGTTCAGTTCATCACATCATCCACAAACTGATGGACAGACAAAGGTGGTGAATAGGAGTTTGGGAAATTTGTTGATATGTTTGGTTGGAGATAAGCCAACGGGATGGGATTTCATTTTACCACAGGCAGAATTTGCATACAATAATTTTGTCAACAGGAGCACTGGTAAATCACCATTCCAGATTGTATATGGAAGTAGTCCAAGAAATGCATCTGAATTGAGGAAGATAGATAAAGGAGAAATAAGTAGTGCTGAAGCTGAGGATTTTACAGAACACTTGAAGAACATCCATGGAGAGGTGAGGAAGCATATTACCAAGATGAACACACAGTATAAGGCTAAGGCAGATGAGAAAAGGAAGTATAAGGAATTTCAGGTCGGTGATGAAGTCATGGTTCATTTGCGGAAGGAGCGGTTTCCAGTTGGTACATATAACAAGCTGAAAATGAAGAAGTTTGGACCATGGAGGATACTGAAGAAACATGATTCAGGAAATGCATATGAGGTAGAATTGCCTAATGAGCTAAATATTTCACTAGTGTTTAACATTTCAGATCTGACAGAGTATCATGAAGGAGGTGTTGAAGATGAGATTACAGTAGCACAGTGGAGTATTCCAGCAACTAGTTCAGACATGAAGGAGATTGAAGATATACTAGATAGTCGTGCTGGCAGAAGCACAAGGAACAGGACATATGAAGAATATCTGGTCAAGTGGAAAGGATGACCTGTTGAAGATTCATCATGGCTAACAAAGGAGGAGGTTAACCGTCTTGGTTTTCCTCTACACACCTGAGTCGTGACAGGGTCACTTCTCAAATTACCCTGGGTGTCTGATGCAGGAGCATCCTGGGTGTAAGAGCAATCTTGCATCACCCAAAAATATTTATGTTTTTATATTCAATAATGGTTATTTTGTGCAGAGCTGCTATTTATGGAAAGTTACTATTTTTGGTAATTTTCATATGTGCTTAGAATGATTGATTTCTTTCTTGGAGGTTCATTTTGGTTATATAAGTCTGCCAGTAAAGTTTCATTGCCAGATCAAGTGTATATTGGAAGATATTGAAGATTTTCGGTATTGGCAGCAGGGTACAAAAACTTTGAACTCAGTTTTGAAGGCTTTAGAGGCCCCGGATGAGGTCAAAAATTTGGTAATTTTCTTATGCGCTCAAAATGATCTAATTTCTTTTTTGGAGGTTCATTTTGGTCATATAAGTCTGCCAGTAAAGTTTCATTGCCAGATCAAGTGTATATTGGAAAATATTGAAGATTTTCGGTATTGGCAGCAGGGTACAGAAACTTTGAACTCAGTTTTCAATGCTTTAAAGGCCCCGGATGAGGTCAAAAATTTGCGTGATAGGCGCTTGCGCGGGGCAAGCCTGTAGAGCGCTTCGTGGCATTTCCTAAATGGGGTTATAATAGCTGATCGGGTCAACTAGTGATGACTTATGGTCTTCGGAAGTTGGGCCACCTGAAATGATGAAAAATAATATTTTTCAAAATTTCTGTTTGGGTTTCAAAGGTTATCTTGAGCCGACTATGATGTAATGAAATGTAAAAAAAGAAAAATTGTAAGTTTGGTCGGCCTTATTGGCTAAATTTCTGGAACCTTCCCAGGCGGTGAAAAATTGCCTATATAAGGAAGGCTGTATTATTGTCTTAGGCAGTTCAGAATAGTTCTGGGTAGTAGATCTGGGTATTGATTCGAGGCTTTGTCCTACAGAATATTATAAGGGAATGCCCATGTGGCTTTGCATATTGTAATTCTAAAAGTTTGTAATTCCACATTTGTGGAGATAATAAGAAGCCAATTTTCTATTCTTGCATATTGTTGTAGTTTCTCTGTTTCTGTTATGTGTTTGTGGTATTAAGGGGAGCACCCTTTATCAAGTGGTATCAGAGCAGGTTTTCTTGAGTGTGTAAACAGATCACCGACTGTGAGGCAGTTTGCACCACGACCGTGGTTAGGGTTTCAGCGCGCATCGCGAAAATGCCTCCACAAAGAGAACGTGGCGGAAGACCTGGTGCTGTGACACCTGAGGTTAGAGAGCTGCAGAGACAAGTGCGAGCATTGCAAGAAAAGATTCACAGAGGAATGAATCTTAATGTCAGAGACGAAAGCGAGGATGAAGCTGAAGAAGAATATCAAGAAGGAGAAGTTGAAATTGTGAACCAGGAGGAAGAAAGACTTTTTTGGGCGATTTCCAAGATTGGGAAAAGACCTAAGATTGAGGTTCATACATTTTATGGAAATCTTAACCCAAAAGAATTGATCGACTGGATCAATGAATGTGAGGAATATTTTGAGTATGAAGATGTTGAGGATCCTGATAGGGTCAAATTTGCGAAGGCCAGACTGAAAGGTCATGCGAAGATCTGGTGGCAAGAAATTCAATTGGAGCAAAATAGAAGGGGAAAGGAGAAAATCACGAGATGGGATCGGATGGTGGATAAATTGAAGCGACAGTTCATTCCTGTTGATTATGAGCTTGATCTACTAAAGAAAATGCAAAGTTTGAAGTAAGCAGGAAGATCTGTTAAGGAGTATACAGAGGAGTTCTATCGACTCCTCATCAAAACAAGCCATGCAGAAGCTGATAAGGAGAAAGTTGCCCGATACCTTAATGGGTTAAGGCCAAGCATTCAGGAGGAGTTGAATCTGGTTCGAATGAATAGTATTGAGGAGGCATACCAATTTTCCCTAAAAGTAGAGGAAAAGCTGAACAAGAAGTTTGAGATCAGACAAAATGGAAGAGGTCTCGGTGGATGATCTGGTGGCCGAAATGAAGATCCCAAAAATAAGGATGAGGCCAGTAGTAGTTAGAATCAGCGAGGAAATAATTTCAATCACTTCCAGGATCAGAATAATAGAGATCAAAGCGGAAGAGGAAGAGGACAAGGATTTGGAAGAGGTGGCTTCCGTGAAACATGTTTTCACTGTGGAGAAGAAGGTCACAGGGCATTTGAATGTCCTCAGCACCAAGGCAGAACAGATAGGAGAAATGAAGGCCAGGCCAGAGTTGCGCATGTCGACGAAGATGCTAGATCATCAAATTCTGAAGATGCTGAAAGAGGACCTATTCCCTGACAAAGGATGGAGTTCGACATAAGCTAAAACCATTGAAGGAGACTGAAGAAAAGGTATGTGGTACTGCAAGGATAACTTTTGTTGATGGAAGAAATTTCCTAGATGGTAGGAGGCATGAGCATGTATGTTTTGCTTTAATTCCAAAAGCTGGTAAAGAGGGAGTAGAAGATGTTCATGTAGAAGTTGCAAATTTGTTGAATGAGTTTCAGGATATTGTATCCGATAACGTGCCTGATGGATTACCACCAGTCAGGAAGATCAGCCATCAGATGGACTTGATCCCAGGAGTGAGTTTGCCGAACAAGGCAGCACACAGAATGACACCTGCAGAAAGTGAGGAGTTGAACAGACAAGTACATGAGTTGTTACAGAAAGGATTGATCTGTGAGAGTCTGAGTCCCTGTGTTGTACCAACGGTATTAGCACCAAAGAAGAATGGAGAATGTAGGATGTGTACAGATTCTAGGGCAATAAACAAGATCACAATCAAGTACAGGTTTCCATTGCCATGAATGGATGATATTATAGACTGTTTGAGTGGAGATGTATATTTTTCAAAGATAGATCTAAAAAGTGGATATCATCAGATTCGGATCAGAGAAGGAGATGAATGGAAGACTGCCTTCAAGACAAAGGAAGGACTGTATGAGTGGTTGGTCATGCCTTTTGGGCTAACCAATGCACCGAGCACTTTCATGCGGCTCATGAACGAGGTTCTGAAAGAATTTCTGGGTAAGTTTGTCATTGTTTACCTAGATGATATTTTGATCTTTAGTAAGACATTGGAGGAGCATATGATGCATATTCGTATGGTATTTGAGAAGCTGAGAGAAGAGAAATTGTTGATTAATTTGAAGAAGTGCAGTTTTGTGAAGAAAGAGTTGGTGTATTTGGGGTTTGTAGTTTCAGGAGAAGGTCTAAAAATGGACCCAGAGAAGGTACAAGCTATCCTTGAATGGCCTACGCCAAGAAGCGCTACTAAGGTAAGATCTTTTCATGTTCTAGCTAGCTTTTATAGAAAGTTTATCAAAAATTTTAGCAGTATTTGTGGACCCTTGACTAAAAGAATGAGAGGGGATAGAAAAGAGTTTAAGTGGACTAATGGGGCAGAAAAGAGTTTTCAATTATTCAAACAAAAAGTTATAGAACAACCTGTTTTAGCACTTTCAGATTTTAATAAGGTGTTTCAAGTAGATTTTGATGCTAGTGGTACTGCAATAGGAGCTGTTATGAGCCAAAAAGGTAAACCTGTTGCGTATTTCAGTGAGAAGTTAAATGATGCAAAGAGGAAGTATTCTGTTTATGATCAAGAATTTTATTGTATAGTTCAGGCATTAAAGAAGTGGAGACATTATCTGCTTCCTAAGGAGTTTGTTTTGTATACTGATCATCAAGCTTTGCAATATTTGAATAGTCAAGGAAAGTTGAATCAGAGGCATTTGAAATAGGTTGAGTTTTTACAGAGTTATGCATTTGTTTTGAAACATAGGAGTGAAAAGTCTAATAGGGTTGTAGATGCTCTTAGCAGAAGGCAACTATTGCTGACAGAAATGCAGATTGAAGTGGTTGGGTTCAAGGAACTCAAAAATTTGTATCCAGAGGATCCTGATTTTGGTGAAGCTTGGAAAGCTTGTACAGAACCTGTTACTCTAGACAGGACGAAATGGTTGGATTTCATCATCCAGGATGATATGCTATTCAGAGGGAGTCAGTTGTGCATTCCACGAAGTTCTATGAGGGAGAATCTCATCAAGGAGAAGCATAGTGGAGGATTGGCTGGACATTTTGGTCGTGATAAAATCGTTGGTTTGGTTAATGAGAATTATTATTGGCCACAGTTGCAGCAAGATGTGAAGAAGTTTGTACAGAGTTGTTGAGTATGTCAGATGGCGAAGCGAGTGAAGCAGAATATAGGATTGTATCAGCCATTACCTGTACCAGAGAAGCGTTGGGAGGATATCAGCATGGACTTTGTTCTTGGTTTACCGATGACTCAGCGGGGGCATGATTCAATTTTTGTGGTGGTTGACAGATTTTCAAAGATGACACATTTTATTCCCTGCAAGAAGAGTAATGATGCTGTTCATGTAGCAGAATTATTTTTCAGAGAAGTAGTGAGACTTCATGGTTTGCCAAAGACCATAGTTTCAGATCGGGACACTAAGTTTGTTGGATATTTCTGGCGTACATTGTGGAAGAAGTTGAAGACAGATTTGAAGTTCAGTTCATCACATCATCCACAGACTGATGGACAGACAGAGGTGATGAATAGGAGTTTGGAAAATTTGCTGAGATGTTTGGTTGGAGATAAGCCAACGGGATGGGCTTTGATTTTACCACAGGCAGAATTTGCATACAATAATTCTGTCAACAGGAGCACTGGTAAATCACCATTCCAGATTGTATATGGAAGTAGTCCAAGAAATGCATCTGAATTGAGGAAGATAGATAAAGGAGAAATAAGTAGTGCTGAAGCTGAAGATTTTACAGAACACTTGAAGAACATCCATGGGGAGGTGAGGAAGCATATTACCAAGATGAACGCACAGTATAAGGCTAAGGCAGAGGAGAAAAGGAGGTATAAGAAATTTTAGGTCGGTGATGAAGTCATGGTTTATTTGCGGAAGGAGCGGTTTCGAGTTGGTACATATAACAAGCTGAAAATGAAGAAGTTTGGACCATGCAGGATATTGAAGAAACATGATTCAGGAAACGCATATGAGGTAGAATTGCCTACTGAGCTAAATATTTCACCAGTGTTTAACATTTCAGATCTGACAGAGTATCATGAAGGAGGTGTTGAAGATGAGATTACAGCAGCACAGTGGAGTATTCCAGCAACTAGTTCAGACACGAAGGAGATTGAAGATATACTGGATAGTCGTGCTGGCAGAAGCACAAGGAACAGGACATATGAAGAATATTTAGTCAAGTGGAAAGGAGGACCTGTTGAAGATTCATCATGGCTAACAAAGGAGGAGGTTAACCGTCTTGGTTTTCCTCTACACACCTGAGTCATGACAGGGTCACTTCTCAAATTACCCTGGGTGTCTGATGCAGGAGCATCCTAGGTGTAAGAGCAATCTTGCATCACCCAAAAATATTTATGTTTTTATATTCAATAATGGTTATTTTGTGCAGAGCTGCTATTTATGGAAAGTTACTATTTTTGGTAATTTTCATATGTGCTCAGAATGATCTGATTTCTTTCTTGGAGGTTCATTTTGGTTATATAAGTCTGCCAGTAAAGTTTCATTGCCAGATCAAGTGTATATTGGAAGATATTGAAGATTTTCGGTATTGGTAGCAGGGTACAGAAACTTTGAACTTAGTTTTAAAGGCTTTAGAGGCCTCAGATGAGGTCAAAAATTTGGGTGACGGGCGCTTGCGCGGGTCAAGCCTGTAGAGCACTTCGTGGCCTTTCTGAAATGGGGTTATAATAGCCGATCGGGTCAACTGGTGATGACTTATGGTATTCGAAAGTTGGGCCACCTGAAATGGCGAAAAATAATTTTCTTCAAAATTTTTGTTCGGGTTTCAAAGGTTATCTTGAGCCGACTATGATGTAATGAAATGTAAAAAAAAAATAATTCTAAGTTTGGTCGGCCTTATTGGCTAAATTTTTGGAACCTTCCCAAGGGTGAAAAATTGCCTATATAAGGAAGGCTGTATTATTGTCTTAGGCAGTTCAGAATAGTTCTGGGTAGTAGATCTGGGTATTGATTCGAGGCTTTGTCCTACAGAATATTGTAAGGGAATGCCCATGTGGCTTTTCATATTGTAATTCTAAAAGTTTGTAATTCCACATTTGTGGAGATAATAAGAAGCCAATTTTTTATTCTTGCATATTGTTGTGGTTTCTCTGTTTCTGTTATGTGTTTGTGGTATTAAGGGGAGCACCCTTTATCAAGTGGTATCAGAGCAGGTTTTCTTGAGTGTGCAAATAGATCGCCGACTGTGAGGCAGTTTGCACCAGGACCATGGTTAGGGTTTCAGCGTGCATCGCGAAAATGCCTCCACGAAGAGAACGTGGTGGAAGACCTGGTGCTGTGACACCTCAGGTTAGAGAGCTACAGAGACAAGTGCGAGCATTGCAAGAAGAGATTCACAGAGGAATGAATCTTAATGTCAGAGACGAAAGCGAGGATGAAGCCGAAGAAGAATATCAAGAAGGAGAAGTTGAAATTGTGAATCGGGAGGAAGAAAGACTTTTTCGGGTGATTTCCAAGATTGGGAAAAGACCTAAGATTGAGGTTCCTACATTTTCTGGAAATCTTAACCCAGAGGAATTAATCGACTGGATCAATGAATGTGAGGAATATTTTGAGTATGAAGATGTTGAGGATCCTGATAGGGTCAAATTTGCGAAGACCAGACTGAAACATCATGCGAAGATCTGGTGGCAAAAAATTCAATTGGAGTGAAATAGAAGGGGAAAGGAGAAAATCACGAGATGGGATCGGATGGTGGATAAATCGAAGTGACAGTTCATTCCTGTTGATTATGAGCTTGATCTACTAAAGAAAATGCAAAGTTTGAAGCAAGCAGGAAGATCTGCTCAGGAGTATACAGAAGAGTTCTATTGACTCCTCATCAGAACAGGCCATGCAGAAGCTGATAAGGAGAAAGTTGCCCGATACCTTAATGGGTTAAGGCCAAGCATTCAGGAGGAGTTGAATCTGGTTCGAATGAATAGTATTGAGGAGGCATACCAATTTACCCTAAAAGTAGAGGAAATGCTGAACAAGAAGTTCGAGAGCAGATAAAATGGAAGAGGTTGCGGTGGACGATCTGGTGGCCGAAATGAAGATCCCAAAAAGAAGGATGAGGCCAGTAGCAGTCAGAATCAGCGAGGAAATAATTTCAATCGCTTCCAGGATCAGAATAATAGAGATCAAAGAGGAAGAGGAAGAAGACAAGGATCTGGAAGAGGTGGCTTCCGTAGAACATGTTTTCAGTATGGAGAAGAAGGTCACAGGGCATTTGAATGTCCTCAGCGCCAAGGCAGAATAGATAGGAGAAATGAACGCCAGGCCAAAGTTGCGCATGTCGATGAAGATGCTAGATCATCAAATTCTGAAGATGCTGAAAGAGGAGAAACGCTAATTAATAGAAGAGTCTTGCTGAGTGGTGAGAATGAACCTGAACAAATGAGGAGCCTGTTTCGCACTAGATGCAAGTGTGAGGGTAAATGCTGTGATGTGATTATCGATAGTGGAAGCACTGACAATTTGGTGTCAGAAGAGATGGTGACAAAGTTGAAGCTCAAGAGACAGAAACACCCACATCCATATCAGATTGTCTGGGTGCAGGATGACCACAAGGTCATGGTCAGTGAACAGTGCCTGGTAAAGTTCAAGATCGGCGGATACCAAGATGAGGTACTATGTGATATCATCTCTATCGATGCATGTCATATGTTATTGGGTAGACCATGGTAGTTTGACAGATGTGCTGTACATGATGGTCGTGCGAATACCTATTCCCTGACAAAGGATGGAGTGCGACATAAGCTAAAACTATTGAAAGAGACTGAAGAAAAGGTATGTGGTACTGCAAGGATAACTTTTGTTGATGGAAGAAATTTCCTAGATGGTATGAGGCATGAGCATGTATGTTTTGCTTTAATTCCAAAAGCTGGTAAAGAGGGAGTAGAAGATGTTCCTGTAGAAGTTGCAAATTTGTTGAATGAGTTTCAGGATATTGTATCCGATAACGTGCCTGATGGATTACCACCAGTCAAGAAGATCAGCAATCAGATGGACTTGATCCCAGGAGCGAGTTTGCCGAACAAGGCAGCACACAGAATGACACCTGCAGAAAGTGAGGAGTTGAACAGACAAGTACATGAGTTGTTACAGAAAGGATTGATCCATGAGAGTCTGAGTCCCTGTGCTATACCAGCGGTATTAGCACCAAAGAAGAATGGAGAATGGAGGATGTGTACAGATTCTAAGGCAATAAACAAGATCACAATCAAGTACAAGTTTCCATTGCCAAGAATGGATGATATTATGGACTTTTTGAGTGGAGCTGTGTATTTTTCAAAGATAGATCTAAAAAGTGGATATCATCAGATTCGGATCAGAGAAGGAGATGAATGGAAGACTACCTTCAAGACAAAGGAAGGACTGTATGAGTGGTTGGTCATGCCTTTTGGGCTAACCAATGCACTGAGCACTTTCATGCGGCTCATGAACGAGGTTCTGAAAGAATTTCTGAGTAAGTTTGTCATTGTTTACCTAGATGATATTTTGATCTTTAGTAAGACATTGGAGGAGCATATGATGCATATTCGTATGGTATTTGAGAAGCTGAGAGAAGAGAAATTGTTGATTAATTTGAAGAAGTGCAGTTTTGTGAAGAAAGAGTTGGTTTATTTGGGGTTTGTAGTTTCAGGAGAAGGTCTAAAAATGGACCCAAAGAAAGTACAGGCTATCCTTGAATGGCCTACGCCAAGGAGTGCTACTGAGGTAAGATCTTTTCATGGTCTAGCTAGCTTTTATAGAAAGTTTATCAGAAATTTTAGCAGTATTTATGGACCCTTGACTGAAAGAATGAGATGGGATAGAAAAGAGTTTAAGTGGACTAATGGGGCAGAAAAGAGTTTTCAATTATTGAAACAAAAAGT
>BSBK01007018.1:105000-200000 GCA_027943335.1 Chamaecyparis obtusa | reverse complement strand
ATGCTCCATGAGGTGTTGCAAACTCTACAACTGCATCTCCTATATCAACCTCATCAATAACATATTGATATGTATCAGCATCAGTAAGTGGTCCGAGGCACATATTCTTGCATATAATGCAAATATGGGGCTCACATATATGTGAACTCCGACGAGATGTCGATGCGCCAGCATCATCCACACTAGGAGGCAACACTGACCTGGTTTGCATGATCAACTGATCACTCAGTAAATGAATGGCCCTAATAGTCTATGAGGCAGCCTCTGCAATGATATCAGGATGCTGCACTTGAGGAGGGGGTGTGACATTAGTGGGGGGGACAAAGGTAGTGGCCTTTTTGCACTAGGCAAATGGCCTAGTCTGAGGAGCTCCTCCGCCTATGCCCATGTTGGGCCTCATACTCCAATAATCAACATGGTGACCAAGCACAAACTCAGCATACAATTTTTTTATGAAATAAAATGGGACCTCCAAATTTCTATGGGGTGGTTTATCAAAAACCATCCACCAGTGATCCCAAAAGTGTGTGCGCATTGTTTCATTTGTGCACCATTTTATTGATAATTTGGGCTTTTGGGGGTCAACTTGTATTCCAGTTTTAGGATTGACAAAAAGAGCGGCTATATCTTCCTTACTTATATTAAGGGTCGCAATCCCATCATGGTCAAGCCCATCATCAAATTGGGCATGCATATCATCACACCAATGTAGAGCAAAATTATGTTGTTGCATGAGTGTGTCAATATTTTCAACAATTATATTTAGTGTGGCAAGCATGGGACCTAATGTAGGTATATTTTGATATGTGTTTTGGAAACCTTGTATTGTGTTCAAATTATCTTGTATCAAATCTTGTAAAGATTGAGGGTTTAGATATGGGGGATTATTTTCAGGATCGTTATTTGGTGCGGGAGAGTTATTTTCTTCATTATTGTTAGTCATGCCTGATTAAATAAAAAACAAATCTAAATTTCAATCTATTTTATATATTATTACAAATATAAATACAAAACCCTATTTCAACAAAAAAAGCTACATTTAGCATGAAAATGAAATAAAATAATCAAAATATACAAATAATTTACTTACCGAACATGCTGGGGAGTTGAATTTGTTGTTGCCAAAATCAGATACCCAAAAATATATCATGTATATGATATTTCAAGCCATTTTCGCAAGAAAAAATGTGAAAAGAAATGAAAAAAAGGGCTTGCGAGTTTTGAATTTATGCCACAAGTATCTGGTACTCGATAACATATCGGGTACCCGATATGGTATCAGGTACCCAATTAGGCCTTTGCTTTGGTGTCAAGTTTGCCCAGGTGTACTAACACCCAGGCCTACTAAAAATTCAACAAGTGTTTTCATGCACTTTTGGACGAATGAAAAGTGAATATTTTTCACATCACCACTTTTTGGCCCCTCATGATCTTGCACATACCCTCCTTTTTTACTTTTTTATTTTTTTTCATTTTTAAGTGGATTGAAAGTTTGGAAACTTCCCCTTTTCACTTTCTCCTAATATTCCATAGTAGAAGAAAGTTCAACTGCATTGAGGTATTGGGACACTACGTTTTCATTTTAAAAGGTTACAAGGATGGTTGGTTCAATGGAATCCCATTCGATTAATTTCAGGTATATGAGGGTTAAAGGATCAATGCTTTGGCTTGGTTCGATGGGGTTTAAGGATAAGACCTTGTTTGACAGTTTGAACATTGTATCATTCAAGTCTATGACATGTGCCTCTTCTAAATGTTCTAAAGAAGTAGGGTCAAAATATTCCTCGCTAGACTCCTCTAAAGTTTTTGTTGGGAAAAAGTCTTGTGGATTGAACCTAACATTAGATCCCTCTATAGTAGGTCCCCAGGATGGTATGTAGGGTTCTCCTACCCATTGATTTATTTCAATTTCTAGAAGTTGGACTTCTTCTAAGATCACTTGGCTTGAACTAGAGGCTCGATTCTGATTTGGTGCTGATATTTGTTGCTTTCTTTTGCTAGGAGCATAAGTATGAATAACATCCACCTCCTTATCATGGCATGACTCACTTGATAATGAGTCTCAATCCCATTGGTTAGAATCTTCATCACTAGATGGGATTCTAATTGCAATCACTGATCATAGACTTAGTATTGTCGATAAATCAAATAGAAACTAAATGACCACAAATAGCAAATTTATTTAGCAAATAAAGAATAATTAAACACTCTATGTCTCTCTAACTAGGGATGTTTATGTTGAAGCTCTCAGCAAGCCTCCATTAATGACAATCCTAGAATAAGAAATGATATGATAAGCAAGCTAAAAATTTTCAATTCCTAATGAAATACAACTAATTATCTTTAATTTGTCTTTCTAGCTCTGAATTGCAAGAGGTTTTATGCTATTCTCATATTTGTGGATGATAATTGATTGATTTATGCCTTGCTTTTATAGATTTTGGCAAGGGTAGGGGGTGTAGTTGAGTTGATCATGATTAGGCTTGAGTTGAGTCTTTTGTTCCACTCTTTGAAGACATTTTAAATATTGTGTCCTCAAGCTTGGGACAAGAAGACAAGATGAGTGGACAAGATGCACTTTTGGAATGAGTGATTGAGATTGAAATTTGGCTTGATCCTTGTGAGCTAAATCCTCAATTCCTATTGGTTGATTGATTTTTCTCCCATTTGGTGGTTGAGAGAAATTAGGAATTAATCAATTGATTTTAAATGATTTATTTAGCCATGTGTACCCCTTGAATGTGTTGATTTGATTTAAATTGAACTATGTAATTAATTGGATTAATTACACAATTAATTGATTTATCATGTTTTATTTGATTTGAATTGATTTATAGGATTTTGATTTTCAATTGATTTTGGATTAAGGTTGAATTTCAATTTATCATTGATTTTGATCTTGATTTGATTTAATTGAATTGAATTGCCTTGATTTACCTTGATTTTCCTTGATTTGTCTTGATTTGCCATGATTTCTCCTACAAATAAGTTCCTAGTTTATGAAAGGAAAATCAATTTTAATTTTCTTTGTTAACAATAATAAAACAAGTCAAGTAAAAAATCATAAATTATTTATTTTTAATAAAAATATTATAATCCATAGACAAAATCTAAAAAAAATACAGTAGTTCACATTGTCTTCAAATTTGTTAATGATTTAATTGCTATATGTGTCAAAAAGTGGTAATTTATTTTAAAATGTTGATGTTAATGCAATAGTTAGGCTGAAATATGGGACAAACTATTTTTTAACACCCTAATCCAAATAAACACAAGAAGCTCTTGAGTTAGTTGTAGACTACTAAGTAGAGGCTACATTTTTTTGGATAAAAGGACATTTATGGGTTTAAGTTTTGTAAGATACCACATAGTTCATTAAACTCATGAATAGTGGTGTGTGCTTAATCATTGTATTTTATTCAACTATAAATATATTTCATGAATAGGTAGTGGTCAAATAGTTGAAGGATATCCATCCATTTCATCTTAAAATCAAGAGAATTTTCTAAAATCTTGTTATTTTATTTTTTACCATTGTGCACAATCCATTGTTACAATTATCTACAATATTTGTTGTGAGTCAATATATAAATTATTAATACAATAGATGTCTAGATATTATTGCATAACATATTTTATATTTTATTAAGTGTATGAGTTCTAAGTTATTGCATTGATTGCATCTACATGGGTCCTTAGCCAATTGTATCATTTATTGCATCATTGAACTCAATTTCTTATTGAAAGATATATGATGATCATATGTACTAGAACCCTCTCCAAATATTTATTCTTGAGACAATTCATAGATTCATTCTTGTATGAGAGCTTGCATTCATCTTCCATATTGTTTCATCTTTAAAGGGTCTCTATGAACATACTCTTGAACTTGTAGGGGATCGAAGTGTAAAAGAGGTTTATAATCCCTCTTCTTCATTAGCCTTCAACAATACCAATTTCAAGCATGGATGTCTTGTGTGAATGGTTTATAACACCATGGAGCTCTCTCACCCTCATTAGAATTTGTTCCCCTTTTGCTCCCTTGCCCATCACCATGAAAACTGTCTTACAAACGCCCACTCTGCTAAAACACCCCTCCTCATTTTTACCCATTTCAACTCCCGCATTCAATTCTACCTCAATCTGTTTAGCATTAAGCCCCTTGTTCATGATGCATTAGGATTAAAACCAACGGTAATCTAGAGCGGAGCCACACTTCTATCATTGAGATCCACCCGACGTGTGTGAGAAAGCATCCATCAGAAGAGCGCAATGACAAGAGAAAGGACAACTCAATATCCTTCAATGGCAATGCCAATTCCATTATTTGCTCTGCCGATGGACACTACTTGCTTCCGAAGGCTACAAATACTACCGTGGATGGATGTTGTTTGTCCAACCACTCTACCACATAGTTCCCTAACATATCTTCCATTGCTGCGTTGGTTTCTGGAAACATCAATGGACCAACGGAAATTGTTGGCTTTCCGTACATGCATTGAGGAAATCATCTACTTTACAAGCATGGAGACAAAGACCCTCCAACTTGGGCATAGTATGAGTTCTTGTAATTGCAGTACATTTGAGAAATTCCATGAATATCTATTAGTAAATAGAATAAAAAGAAAACAACATAATTGATATCTTACAATGTAAAGTAGGGAAAGGACTTACATGTCTTAGATGAACTTGAAGATGACCATTACAATATTGTAGAGATGTACTTTCAATCTTCATAAGAAACCAAAAAAACATCAAAAATATATATAGGGCTTATATAACGACACAATTTAAGGTGCTTTGTATTTTCCACTGATTATTGAATGTATAAAGCACCTTAAATTGTGTCATTATTTCAATCTTTGAGCTAAATACATATACATGGCTTTCAAGGTTACATGATGAGATGATTTTGAAGGATATTGGAGCAAATGAGATTATGGTGGGATGAAAGCATGTCTGACAGAATGGGTGAGGTTCGGTGTTGGAGAGATGAGGCACATGAGCATTGATTCGATTAGCACAACAACCTTTTTTGCTTACTTATTCATCTCGACATATGATAGGTGAAGAATGAATCTCCAAAGTTGTTTCTTTCACGTATGCCTACGAATTGGAAAATGTTCTATGCAATTTAGTCTTAGTGAAAAGATAATGGGTGTCACTCACAGACACATCACATGTCACATAGATAACCTGACTTGAGGACTCCTTTGTCCTTGTAAGGAAATCTTGACAAATTGGAGCCCACTGTCTATAAAAGTCCTTATTGAAAAGAATTGATCAATATATCACAAAATATCCTTATTATAACTTGATCATATATCTATATTAAATAATCATAAATAAAAATATATCATCTCATACCAAAACCGCCACATGGAAATCATAATAAGATGACTCCTAATTTTTCAACTTGGTGAAAAGATGAACAAACTCATCTTTGAAGAAATGTTGTGTGTACCATCCCAGAAACTCATCTTCCAAGAAATGCTATGTTGTGTTGTGTGTACCATCCCTTTGATATGTGTTGTGTGGTCTACACCAAAAACTTAGAAGACGTGGGTGGGAAAGTGAAGTGATTCAATTCCAATTCCGCAGGGGGTGTCAGAATTTTGGACTGTGAGTGGTCTTGAAAATGATGAATGCGAGGATGGTAGTCATCGGTGTAATAATCAAGTGTCATGTCGTGTGTAGAACAAAGTTTCCACACAAATATCTACTGACAAGTGTTTTTTTGGCCACTTGCATAACAAAGTCTCTGGTCAAGCCATGTGCAATGGTGAACCCACCTTTCATTGGCCACTTGCGTAACAAGTCTCAACAATTGACATGTCTACAAAATAATGTCAAAATAATGTAACAAAGTCTCTGGTCAAGCCATGTGCAATGGTGAACCCACCTTTCATTGGCCACTTGCATAACAAAGTCTCAACAATTGACATGTCTACAAAATAATGTCTTGCGTAACAAAATAATGTCAACAATTGACATGTCTACAAAGTCCCATCTCAACATGTAGGAGAATCATACATGCAAAATAGGGAAAAAATATAAATCATAAAGAAAATGATGAAGTTAAACCATCACTGTCCATACACATCAAGAAACATAAGCACGAAGATGACCTATGCATCCTATGGTGCATAGTCAAAAATGATTTTTCAGATCTACACATATGTAGGCTACAACCAAGAAAGCATTACATTATAAATACATAACTTGATACACATAAGTCACAATTTTTTTCCACCTTACCATGATTTTTTTTTCTTTTGAATCTTTTGGATAGAAAAACAACACTTTAAAGTGTAAAAGTGCAATTTAAGATGGAAAAATACTTTGTCTAAGTCTTGTCCTTTCTCCAAAGAAAATAAAAATTGAGTGTTCAAAATTATTATTTATGTAATTAAATCTATATTTAATAATGATAAAGTGTTTTTTAGAAAAGTAAGAGCGAGGAAAAGAACATCAGAATAAAAGAAGTGCAATACTTAACATGAATCATTGATTAAAAATGGGGCTTTCTACAGATGACTATGATTGCACACTTTCAATCCTCTCTATTTGTCACTTCTGGTTCATTCCCACCTCTGTGAAAACTCTCTGATTATTTTTCACTATATTTCTATATCATTGATGTGCATTTTCTTCATTTCATACTTGTCTTATTTGTATTTAATCTCTCATATATGAGTTTTCCATTTCATAATTGCTTTATTTGTATACTATCTCATATATGAGTTTTCCATTTCATAATCTCTTTATTTGCATACCATTTCATAATCGCTTTATTTTTATAATCTCTCATATATGATTTTTCCATTTCATACAATCACTTTATTTTCATACCATTTCATAATTGCTTTATTTGTATAATCTCTCATATATGAGTTTTCCATTTCATAATCACTTTATTTGCATAATCTCTCATATATGATTTTTTCATTTCATAATCACTTTATTTGCATGTACCATTTTATAATTTATTTCATTTCACTTCAACAAAAAATTATTATCTATACAACTATCCAAATATTGTGATATTGCTATTAGGATTCAACTTTGCAGATTTCAGAGTCAAACTCATTGACTCATGTTTCATGAGTAGTGGTTAACACAAACCCATCTCTCATGATAATAAGTGGAACACTTAGCACTCATTGGATCAAGGTGATTCTCACTGAGGTGAAGCATGGAGACTTCCCGGGAGGTCACCCATCTTAGTAATAGTCCATCGCAAGCACGATTAACTATGGAGATTCATCCATGGTTAAACCCACTCTTCTTGCAACTCCATTTTCAAAACCTTCACCAAGTGTTGTGCCTTATGAACCATTCATTAGAAATCCCCTTAAGCTCATCAATTAATAAGTAGGAGATATTTTCCATAGCAAGTCAAAATGTGATATTGCTATTAGGATTCAACTGTGTATTTTTTTTGAGTCAAACTCATTGACCCATGTTTCATGAGTATTAGTTAAAACAAACCTATCTCTCATGATAATAAATGGAACTCTTAGCACTCATTAGATCTAGGTAGTTCTCACAGAGGTGAAGCACTGTGGCTTCCCAAGAGGTCACCCATCCCAGTACTACTCCATCTCAAGTGCACTTAACTATGAAGTTTCCTCCATGGTTAAACCCATTGTTCTTGCTACCCAATTTTCAAAACCTTCATCAAGTGTTATCCTTTATGAACCATTCATTAGAAATCCCCTTGAGCTCATCAATTGATAAGTAGTAGATATTTTCCACAACAAGTCAAATTATGATATTGCTACCAAGATTCAACTGTGTAATTTTTTTACTCAAACTCATTGACCCATGTTTCATGATTCAAGTACTGGTATTCCCTACAACTGTCAATTTAGTTTCCACCAATTTTTTGGCTGGAAAAAATAATGAAGTGTGATGCTAGAATGAAGGCTTGCATTTTCATTAATTTTGATTCCTCATTAATTTCGCCATCCAAGGAAACCTTTTTCATACCGTGTGTGAGTATGATTTTGGTATCTCAGACGATACTCTCATCTTCCAACACATTCCAATCCCCACTGCTGTTGCTCTCTTTTTGAGAAGTGATGAAATTTAGAAAGAGTCTAAAAACTATGACTGACGTCACTAGTGGTAGATGGCTTAATATTTTATTTAAGACAAATAAGATATTTCATTGACAATACAACAACATGTTTGATTGGTTTTTTATAATGGTATAAGAATGAACACATCAGATTATTCTGATGGTCATCGTTCTCTATGCAAGACTGTTGATTGTTAGATCAAACAATCAACTCTTCACCTTCAAATAAGGAAACACCTTTGGCATAAATACTTGGTTTGGGATTACCTAATTTGATTTTCCTTCCTTGATGTTGTCTCATTGGTATGGACTTGTATAACTCATACCAATAAGAGAACCTCGAGTATCAATTCAGTCAGTCATCACTATCTCTTTCCATTTCATACAACACAACAAAGTATAGTTAACTTGAGGAATATCAAATGGATGAAATGCTCTCAATGGTCGTCCATTCCTCATGTTCAAATCTAAACCTTTGATACAAAAAATCCATTGGTGCATATCAAATAGAAAATGCCTTTGACATTATAATAAAACTAGCAATCGCACCTTGATGTACAATGAGTACATCGATGAGGTATGGAAGGGAAACTAAGTATTTGTCCCTTTTCTCATCTCTTCCTATCATCATCTCTCTATCTTCATATGTCTCTATCAATCTATCTCACCATCTATAACTATTTCTATCACTTCCTCTTTATCTGATCCTCTCTATGTCTTTTTCTGTATCTCCCTACATCTCTTTCTATCTTTGCCTCTTGATCTATCTCTATTTCTATCTCTCTAACTAATTTTATCTCATTTATATCATTCTATATTCATCTCTACCTCTATCTTCCTTTCGCCCCTCCATATCTAGAGACATCTCCCTCTCTCTATTTATCCATCTCTCTCCATCACCCCCTTCCTAAACCTTTAAATATCTACATCTCCATATTTATTCTCTCACATATTTCTTTGTCTCTATCTTGTTATCCATCCATCCCCCACCGCTCTCTCTCTCTCTCTCTCTCTCTCTCTCTCTCTCTCTCTCTCTCTCTCTCTCTCTCTCTCTCTCTCTCTCTCTCTCTCTCTCTCTCTCTCTCTCTCTCTCTCTCTCTCTCTCTCTCTCTCTCTCATTTACATTCTATTTATTAAACTTATTTAATCACTATTTACAAAATTAATTTTAAAAACTTGTAAAATACATATCCTAAATAAACTGATAATTCTTAATATCTACTAAAAAGTAAAAATATATATTTTCTATGAATTATAATTATGAAATGATAGACTAACTTTTTTAATATCTATTTATTTGTATTTATATTATAATATAAGCTATGTATAAATATAATTTAAATGTTTAATGAATATTTATAAAAAATGCCAAATATTTGAAGTATTATAAATCTTAATTTAATAATTAATATGGTATTACTATACTTATATGGTGGACAAGAATACCTCTTATATAATCCATGACAATTTTAGAATAATTCTTATCTCGAGTGGATAGAGATGAATCTCATTGGTCAATAGGAAGGGAGAGAGGAGAAACAATTATAATATTCAATAATATGCTTAAATTCAATAGTTCAACACTTATCATTCAGAATAATATCTATAGTATACATAATCTCTTAGATGTCAAACATCTAAATGTTGTTGAAGTTCAATTTGATAATATGAAATGTATATATAATAATATCATACTCCTATGGATTCTTTACACCCAAAAATTGAAGGAAGCCAAAATGAACAACCAAGATTTCTTTGATGGTAGTCCACTGGTTCTAAAAAATTTGCACTGATGATTTTATAATACATAGGAATATGTAATGAAGAGAATGTTTGAGGTCATTGCCAACTTATAATTAATTTCTATTAACTACCACAATAGTTGTAATAGGAAACCATAATGAATTCAGCGGTCCATATTTCTATTGGCACTCTTTTTTTTTTGCAGATAATGTAAATTCTTATTACGCTATTCGTAGACAAGATGAACGATTTGAAGTCATCAATAAGAAAGGGAAAGGGAACAACGAGGGTGTGACCAAAAAAAGGGCAAAGTTTTAAAAAAAATAAGATCATAAGAACAATTAGAGAAAATAATTTAGTGGAAAATTCAAAGAAACCATTTATATCATAAAAGCATAATGGAAAAGCATCAAATGAACTGGTACCTAAAAATGGTAAGATTTAATGCAATTATTAAAATTGATTAATGATCTTTTAAGGTCGTCTAGTGTAGACTTATAGGATACATGTGTACATTGCAAGGCTTGACTCGGTTCATCATCTTTTAGGTCACTTATCACACCCAAATTAGAACCATTAAAATATCCACCAGCTAATTTACTTGATTTGTTTTGTAAAAGTAAGATTTGGGACCAGTGATTAACTAATTCCTTGAAAAACCATAAATAAATTAGCAGGTTTTCAAGGTCCTTAAACTTTATTAAATATTGCAAAAACTAGTTTGATCTTGAGTTCTATACTTAAAGAAAAATGAGAGGAGTCGTCATTATCCGTGTGTATCTTCTTAAAGGCTCATTGAAAAACATTTTTTTTGAAACATGACACTAAATTTTGAGAGGAAAACTCAAGGTCTTTATTTTTCCAAAGCTTTAAAAAAAGGTGGCATAACCTATGCCTTAGATTGCAAAACTATGAAAAAAAACAACCTCAAAAAAATATTTGTAGTGAAAGAGGAAAGTACCAAATAGCCTCCTCCATTAAGAATAGGGAATGCCAGATAAAAATGGTAGCAAGAGAATTTGATGACAAGAGAAGCTATTTTTGAGTTATTGGTTAGTGCATTAAAATGACAATTGAGTAAATCTCTAGTTACTAGCAAAAATCTCTAGTTACTAGCAAAAGAGTGGTCGATTCTTAGGCAAGAGGAGCCAATCTAGGAGAGGAGGTAGGGTCTTGATTAGATTTTTCAAATGCTAGTATGTTAAAAAAATGTAATTGAATAGTCCTTGCGTAGTTTATATACCGTGTTAATCTAGGTAGCATGATTTAGACATCTCGATCATTTGATATCTTGGATGAGACCACTCATTGTCACCTTTATAACAAATCCAAATTATAAATTTCAAAAGTTTAATGATTGACATTCCATACCATTTAGGGGTACCTATGGAACACTATGGTGTAATTGTTAGTTTATTTAATTTAGATATTACATAGCAACATACAAGTTAAATACTAATATTTCATATAAAAAACAAACCACATTTAAAATAATTTAAAATTATTTCCATGGAGTAGCACAATTTGCGTTGAGATCGATATTCAAAAAGTTACACCTCTCTCTTGCCAATTGCCAAACGAGAAGAATGAACTTCAAAAAGTTATTAAAAAAATAATGTAAGAAAAAAAAAAGAAAAAATATCTACGCACTATAAATTAGTGCTACAAGTTTGTTTAAAAATTTAAAATTTAATTCTTTCTACAAATAAGTTCCTAGTTTATGAAAGGAAAATCCATTTTAAATTTCTTTGTTAACTATAAGAAAACAAGTTAGGTAAAAAAATCATAATTTTTTTTTAAAAAAAAATATTATAATCCATAGACAACATTAAAAAAAAATTACACTAGTTCACATTGTCTTCAAATTTGTTAATGATTTAATTGCTATCGGTGTCAAAAAGTGGAAATTTAGTTTAAAATTTTGATGTTAATGCCATAGTTAGGCTGAAATATGGGACACACTATTTTTGAACACCCTTATCCAAATAGATACATGAAGCTCTTGAGTTAGTTGTAGACTACGAAGTAGAGGTTACATTTTTTAATTTTGAATAAAAGGACATTTATGGGTTTATGTTTTGTAAGATAGCACGTAGTTCATTAAACCCATGAATAGTATTGTGTTTTATTCAAATATGACTATATTGCATGAATAGGTAGTGGTCAAATAATTGAAGGATATCTATCCATTTCATCTTAAAATCAAGAGAATTTTCTAAAATATTGTTATTTAATTTTTTACCATTATGCACAATCCATTGTTACAATTATCTACAATATTTGTTGTCAGTCTAAAAATAAATTATTAATACTATAGATGACTAGATATTATTGCATAACATATTTTATATTTTATGAAGTGTATGAGTTTTAAGTTATTGCATTGATTGCATCTACATGGATCTTTAACCAATTGTATCAACATGCGAAGTGTAGGTAACGATGACTCGTAATTT
Organism: Chamaecyparis obtusa; assembly: GCA_027943335.1. Taxonomy (NCBI): domain Eukaryota; kingdom Viridiplantae; phylum Streptophyta; class Pinopsida; order Cupressales; family Cupressaceae; genus Chamaecyparis; species Chamaecyparis obtusa. The sequence goes on along the minus strand of BSBK01007018.1, from coordinate 187,718 downwards.
TTGAGTTCAGTGAAAAGATGAACAAACTCATCATCCAAGAAATGTTGTGTTGTGTGTACCAGCCCTTTGATATGTGTCATGTGGTCCACACCATAAACTTAGAAGATGTGGGTGGGAAAGTGAACTGATTCAAATCCGCAGGGGTGTCATAATTTTGGACTGTTAGTGGTCTTCAAAATGATGAATGCGAGGATGGTAGTCATCGGCGTAATAATCAAGTGTCATGTTGTGTCGTGTCATGTGTAGCCACTTGCGTAACAAAGTCTCTGGTCAAGCCATGTGTAATAAAATTCAACAAACTCTATTGTCCTCGCCTGTAACAAATTTTTGACTGTTGATTTAGAAATGGAAGCGTAATAATCAAGTGTCGGTGTTGTGTCGTGTGTAGAACCCACCTTTCATTTCCACACAAATATCTACTGACAAGTTTTTTGTTGGCCACTTGCGTAACAAAGTCTCTGGTCAAGCCATGTGCAATCGTGAACCCACCTTTCATTGGCCACTTGCGTAACAAAGTCTCTGGTCAAGCCATGTGCAATAACATTTAACAAACTCTACTGTCCTCGCCTGTAACAAAGCCATGTGGAATGCTTAGGAGTCTTTGTTTTCTAGTCTCTAAATGACATTTAACAAAGGCTACTGTCCTCGCCTGTAACCAAGCCATGTGCAGTGGTCAAGAGTGATTTGTTTCTAGTCGTAACATATTTAATACCTACTTTCATTTCCAGAGTCAAGAGTCTCTTGTTTTTGTAGACTCTACCGTGGTCAATAGTGGCTGTTGTCGCGCTCACATGAAAATGGGAGGTAAGTTGCGTGAAATAAAGTTGACGAAAGTTTAGTTTGACAGAGAAAAAACCATAAACGATAAAAATGTGCAGGAAACTCGAATGTTATGCATCGTGACGGGGTAATTTGTTTGGAATCTAATTCAATTATTTGATTTTATTTTTTTTTTTAAAATTAATTAAAAATTATAATTAATAAAATTTGTATACCAAATAACAAATGGAAAAGTTGAATTATTTATAATTGAAAATTAATAAAATTATTGAAATAAATAAAATAATAAAAATATTGTTATGAGTTAAGTTTTATATAAGTAGCAAGGTTTTAAATTTAAAAATATTATTCAAAGTATTACAATACTTTAATTAAAAATATATTGTAGAGTTTAAATAACATATTATTACGAAGAGAAAAAAAGAATATCTAATATTTGTTTATAGTGATCTAATAAAATATATACATAGAAATATAATAATTTAGTTTTTTTGAAAAAGAGAACAAACTTAACTCATTTATGTTGTGATGTCTTTTTTCGTTCTATGAAATTACTTTAAATTACCAAAACTAGATGCTTATAGATTTCTATTGTTTTAAATTTGTATTTAGGTTCAAATGCAAGCGCAATCGCACCTTGGTGTGCAATGGGTACGCCGAAGAGATTTGGAGGGTCTATCTGAAATGAAATTGGTCTATATTTTGTATACAATTATGTAGCTAATGAGATCGATTTGTAGATTATTTAGTGTATTATTTTCATGTTTGTGCAAAAAATTACTCAATGGAGGAGTCATAGCTTAAATTATACATCCACATATAACGATCCAAACATGATTGAAAGAAAACCTCTAAATCTTTCAATTTTGGCAGACTATTCATAACTTCCCTTTAAAAAATATGTCAAGGTCATGACGTACATATATTATTATTATTATTATTATTATTATTATTATTATTATTATTATTATTATTATTATTAAGCCAAAGTGGGGTATCCACCATATTTATATTAATATAAACTGATTCAATGACTCCCCCATGGAAGAACTAGGAAGAAACCCTAAGATCATAGTCGTATACAAGTTAGGAAATATATCAATTTTTACATTTGGGTTTGCACATGCAAACCATGAATCCTTGGAGGATGATACATGAGAGAAAAAATGTCCCCAAAATTTTGGTAGACCAAACCTAGACTAGGGATAACATTTTATATGTTGATAATTACAAAATTTTAGAATAGGCCTATCAAACATGCCTATGAAATACAAAATGTGTACGACATTTTACTGACTTAATCAGTCATCCATGGGAGAGGATGATCACCAAGCATTTTCCCAACCAATAGGCAGAGCCAAGACATTGCCAACTTCCCAGCCATCGAGCATGATCCGATTTTAGTATTATTCTATAGACCTCTATGTGATTCTAGTGTTTGGAATATCATGTTTAAGCTCATCATTTTAGTGTTTTAGGCTATGTTTTAATTATTAGGTGGTGTAGGAGCACCTAAGGGTTGGTTCATCCAATCCATCTTTTATTTTGTTTTGTAGCCATCTTTGGCAAGTGTTTGATTTTCCTAAGGTCATGTTGACCAAAGTGTGAGATCCAGTAGGGATTAGAGGTCTAATAATGTCCTATGTCTTAGGTTTTTTAAATCTTGAGACTAAGGTGTTAGAATCTCTTTCTTGGTTAATTGTTGTTAGGTGATGTCACTATAATGTCACAGGCCTTAGGGTGTGTGAGAAGCTGGATTTGAGTCTAATATTGAGTCTATAACTCTATAGGACCTAGCCAAGGTCTTTGGTGTGCAAGATTGAAAAAGTTGTAAAAATATTGTAAAAGTTGCATAGCAACTTTTGCAACTGTTCAAAGTTGCTCGGGCATAGTTGTCTAAATGCCCTAAATCAGACTAGGAGTGCCCAAAATCCAACCTAAGACAAACCTCAGACTATTTAAGTCATTCTTGGGCCAAATCTCAAGGTTGGATACTTTTGTGTACGGATTTATAATTCGGGAAGTGTGAACAGTGTGTGGAAGTTTGATATATCTTTGTAATCAGTGAATTCATGAAGCATGTTTTGAGTTGTGAAATGGATTTTAATATGGAGTTATTAGCTTAGTGTTTTTCCTTTCAGTGTGTACCATTAGGTTAGGTATTTTTATTCATGTCTTTGTTCTTTCTTAAATATTTTCATTCTCCATGTTCATTGGTTCAAACCAGGAGGGTATAAGAAATGAAGATCTAACTCACTATCCCACTGTTCAATTTGTATGACCTCTTGGGGATAGTGATTAGACTCCATTTATATACCTTGTAAAGGATCATGGACCCTGGAAAGCTTGGGAAGATTTTATACAGTCTTTCCCTAGGTGAGCCTATGGTGAGCCCCACTAGGAGAGATTGAGACAAAGTGATTATAACTTGTAGAGGGGTGTATGAAACTATGAAATATTGATTGGAGGTCAAGGAAAAGGCATTCTTCAAGATCTATTCAAGAGGAGAGGGTCTAACCGATCCATTTGGTTTCCCTAAGCTTGCAAAAAAACCATGCAATCAAAGAATGCCTAAAACCCTCCCAAAACACCTATTTTTTATTTAGGGGATTGTAATGCAAGATGAAACCCTAAAACTTCCAAAATCCTTGAGAGGTTGTGTATTCAACTAAGAATCTGTAATCAAGTTGTAGGGTTCTTTGGCATCAATTGGGAGAAAACCCTATTTTCTCAGATTAGGAGGCCTAATTGGGGTTCTTCCTTGTAGCCCTATTTTGTGAAGGAACTAGGAGATCAGTAAGAAATATAATAGAAGTAAGACCTCCAAGACCTAAAAATAAATCAAAAAAGAAATGTTTGAGCCCCTCCTTCCCTCCGCAAGACTCATTTTAACATTGGAGGTGGTGAGCCCTTAGTTGGCATTAAGGGTCAATGTGTGCATGAAGAAGGAAGTGTACGAAGGACTTAGTTTGTCTTGATAATTGCTACTTGGTAGTGTGGTTGGTTAAATGGACCAAGGGATCAAGCCTCAAGGGGGATCCTATAGTTCATTTGGTGTCAGTAGAAGAACACCTCAAGGTCACTTGTGGGACCTAGAAAAGAGCTTGTGATTGGCTCTCCCAACCTCCCTATCAGATTAGTATCAAAGCCCCAAAAGATTTGGGAAGTAAGTGCATGTCAGAGTGTGAGTCCAATGGATCTTCTAGGATGGTGACCAATGTAGAGTTGGCCAAGAAGGTAGAAGACCAAAAAGAAGAAAATACATAGTTAAGGGAAAGAATAGATCTAAGTTAGGCAATAAATTGGAAGTAGTGGAAGATAGAACAAAACATGTGAATGAGAAGATAGATGAGAAGGAAGGGAAGGAAAAATTGGTGGAAGATGAAATTCTTGAACTAGATCCAATGGTGGAGCAAGAACCCTTCCTCAAAGCCTTGAGGGCCTTAAGTGGCAAAGAGCTAGAATGTGTACCATTGTTTTAAAGTAGAAAAATGGAGCCTAACTCAATCATTAATTGGATTGAGGGCATAGAGAATTACTTTGAATGTGATGGAACTAGTGAGGATCAAGAGGTGAGAGTAGCCAAATCAAGACTTAGAGGCTCCACTCTCACATGGTGGAAGTTCATTCAAACAAAGAGGGAGAAAGAAGGCAAAAACCCCATAGTGACATGGAAAGGAATGGTGGGAAAGGTTAACAAAGCCTATATGCCAGAGGATTATGAAATCCAACTACATAAAAGGAGACAAAGTCTAAGGAAGAAAGACAATGATGTCAACACATACACCGAGGAGTTCCAAAAACTATGTCTAAGGTATAAGGTGGTAGAAGAAGAAAGCATCAAGGTTGCTAGATACCTAAATGGATTGAAGTGGTCTATCCAAGATGAGATGAGTCCCCTAACCCCCAAGATAGTACATCAGTGCTACCAATTAGCACTAGAGACAAAAGAGAAAAGTAAGAGGAGACAAGATTCTAGTTCAAGAAATAGAGGTAGAGAAAGAGATCAAAGGGGTCATAGAGGTGGTCACCAAGGCAAAGGGACTGATCAAATAAGACAAGGAGAGTCCAAGCTTGTAGAGAAAATGTTAGAATAACTAAGAGGGGGGTGAATCAATTATCCACAGTCCCAAATACAAAATGTATATCCAAAAAAAATTTACTAAAACTTTTGCAGCTTGGTAACATAAAATAGTATTATGTCTATGCTTTTACCGATTACCAGTTAATAACATATAGTGATTACCAATCAAATCCTATATGCAACATGTAAAGTATGATAACAAAAAATCATCACAGTCAACACATAACATTAAAGATTTAATGTGGAAACCCTGTAAAGGGAAAAACCACCTGGGACTGACAACCCAAAATTGTTCACTCTTCTGAAGTTAGGTCGGTGAAGACCCAACCCTGTTAAAGGTTACAAACACACTATGAGGTGTGACCTTGTTAGAGGATTTTAGACCAACCATTATCATCCAACCAGCATTCACTATGGGGTTGATAGGATAACAAATGTACACTCTATGAATGACATTACAAGAATTTCTAGTCCTCTTTGTTAAGAGATGTATCTGTTTACAATGATTAAAATGTAACAGCAAGTGATCTGATTACAAGACAACTTCAATTGCAGATTATTAGATCTATGTTATGCTCATTCAAATCCTCTGATCAATATATCAATTATGTTTCAATCAATATTCAATAACTTACTATCTCTCGGTTATAGATTTTTAATGCTCGGTAATCTCTGTAGTTTGGTTCTCCTTAACCAGTCTGATCAGGTATGCATGAAGCTTGTTCATGTGATATCTCTGTAGTCTCCTTCTTTCGGCATTCGTTTCATCATAAAAACCTAATCTCTTAAATAGATAAGTAAACTATTTTCTTCTCATCCATCAGATTTTGCCACTTAATCTCCTTCATTGATTTTATTGCTTTAACCTTCCTAAGCTGATGTATCAGTAACACATTTTATTTCAATCCTTTAAATCTTCTTCGAATTATGCTAGGCATCGATCTTTGTAACAAACATTATCTTCAACACTGAATTTGAGGTACTTCCCATCTCATTAATCCTTATCAGCTAAACTGATCATTTAGTTCTTTTCTGCTGCTCGGTTAACAAAGAAATGTGTCATTGAACACGTGCGTAGTTTATACTATGCTCGCTATACACTACACTGCGTCAATGTATACTAAAATGATTCATTAACCGACCACACTACTTTATGCATTTTTCTCTATCCTTAATCATAGATGAATGCAACATAATCAAGTGAATAACATAAGGTCATAGGCTCATTCATAAGTTACCCAATGTATTCCTTATCCTCATTTGTCATCTCCATCTTTCTCATGTAGATATATTTGTTCTTCATCTCTTTTCTTCTTCTTTCTATAGATGTTTGGGTATAGTAACTGACAAGATAAGTACTATCAAAACTAGTTGACATCAATGACAACATATTACTAATTTAATCATCTTACATATCTAATCAGCAACTCAGTGATCTCAAATCATAGATCTTCAAGTCATATAGTTTATTCAAATCAGTTGTAGTTCATCAACCTCTCCCTTTGGCATTGATGGCAACACAAGCAATATGAAATATGTCATACACATACCAAACATGTATTCTACAACTCTGTCAACAAATGTTGTAACTCGGTACAAGCTCTCCATAGCTTAATATGTTTAATCGCTATGTTACATAAAAGTCTTTGCAAGTGCAGACTATCTTCCGTAGATATGATCTTTGCAACTCTTAGATTTTCTTTTGTTCTCAGTAACTGATCTTCAATGCTCTCCCTTACTTTCAAATTTCTCTCCCTTTGACATGTATTTCATTGAATATTCTCTCCCTTTGACAGCAATGCCAAAGAGCAATAGAAACATACAACTATGTAGTAGCCATGTAACTCTCTATTGTCTTGTGCATTCTCTATATCTTAGTATATTGATGTGCAAATCTGTTCTAGTTCTTCAACCTTTCACAACTTTAGACAAAAATCCAAAGTGTGAACTCTGACGCATCAACATGTATGATCTTCTAATAAGATTAGGCTGATGCAACCTCCAAATCACCTTAGTGACCGGTAGATAGGGGACGAACCCCAAGTCTAGTCCTCAAGTATTCATATGTTTCCTTCGGTAGAGGCTTTGTGAAAATATCAGCAAGTGGTTCTTTTGATGCAACAAATTCTAGCTTTAATTGCTTCTCCTATACTTGTTCCCTTAAGTAGTTCTACTTAATAGATATGTGCTTTGTTTTTTAGCTCATCACTGGATTCTTTGAAATATTAATAGCACTAGTGTTGTCACAATATATAATCACCGGCTCAGTGATTACCTCATTCATACCTTCCAACACTTGCTTGATATAAGAAATATTTGAACAATTAGTTGCAATAGCAACATACTCTACTTTAGTTGTAGACTGGTAAATGCAAGACTGTTTCTTACTTGTCCATGTAACAAGTCTTTCACCAAAGAAAAATGCTCCTCCGGTGGTACTCTTTCTATCATCCACATTGCCAGCCCAATTAGCATCAGTGTATACCTTAAGTTCAGACTTGCCTTCCTTAGGATACCATAGTCCATAATCTTCAGTTTTGTTCAGGTATCTTAAGATTCTCTTTGTAGAAACCATGTGTGATTCTCTAGGATTTGTAGAAAATCTAGCAACTATCCCAACAACATGTGCTATATCAGGTCTAATGTGAACTAGATACATTAACTTACCAATCATGGATTGGTATAGTGTCTGGTTTACCTCGGTAGTTCCATCTTCTTTAGTCAATTTACATCTAGTAGCCATCAGTGTTCCCACAAGTTTAGCATCTTCCATGCCAAATGTCTTCAATACTTCCTTTATATATTTAGATTGTGTGATGAATATACCATCATTCCGTTGAATCACTTCTAAGCCTAGAAAGAACTTAATCTCTCCAAACATAGACATTTCAAATTCACTTCTCATTTCATCAAAAAATGACTTACAGATGTGATCTTGTTCTCCAAATATTATGTCATCCACAAATATCTCAGCAATCAAAATTGTCTCATCAGACTCACCTTTCATGTACAGATTGCTATTCTCACTAGTTCTAACAAAACCAATACTCAGCAAATAGTTATGCAACCTTTCATACCAGGCTCTCGGTGCTTGCTTTAAACCATATAAAGCTTTATATAATCTACATACCATATCTTTATTGTCTGGATCCACGAACCCTTCAGGTTGTTCTATGTAGACTTCCTCTTCAAGTATTCCATTCAAAAAAGCAGATTTAACATCTATTTGGTAAAATTTGAAATTCTTGTGTGCAGCATATGCAAGTAACATTCTAACTCCTTCTAATCTAGCAATAGCTGCAAAGGTCTCACCATAATCTATCCCTTCCTCCTGTGCATATCCCTTGCATACTAATCTAGCTTTCTTCCTTGCTACCTCTCCATTCTCATTAAGCTTGTTTTTGAATATCCACTTAGTACCGATAACATTCTTGTCCTTAGGTTTGGGTAACTCCAGGTTTTGTTCTTCTTTATCTGTTCTATTTCCTCTTTCATTGCATTAACCCATTCATCATTTTCTAGTGCAACTTTTACATTCTTCAAATCATATTCACAAACTAGACATGTACCTTGTCTTGCTTTACTCCTTGTTTGCATGCTAGCTTGTTTGTCTCCAATGATTTTTGTCTTAGGATGATGTATTTTGTTAAATATTTCCAGTACATGATCTCTTTTCTATTGTTCATCCTGTGGAGGTTCTTTTGCTTGCTCGGTAGGTGCTTCCTGCTCATCAGTTTCTCTTTCATGTCTATTGGTATTATTTTCCTACTGACAGGTTGTCACAGTCTATGGTGTCGGTAGGTACTCTAGTTGTTCAATGTAAGTGAATCTACCATAGTCTTCTAGTTCCTTTGTGCTTTCCTCTACATTCTTATCTTCAAAATCATCAACCCAAACATTAGCACTTTCAATTGAATTTTATTAGTTACTTTGTTAAGACACTTGTATGCTTTACTTTTAGTGGAATATCCTAGAAATATCCCTTCATCACCTTTTGAGTCAAACTTCCCATTTCTTTCATCTTTCAGAATAAAGCATTTACTTCCAAAAACTCTGAAATAACTTATAGTGGGTTTGTGGCAAAACCATAACTCATAGGGTGTCTTATTAGTGTCCTTCAATTGTACTTAGTTCAAAACATAAGCAGCTATGCTAACTGCTTCTCTCCAATATGTCTGAGCAACATTCTTTTGTAACATCAGTGTCCTTGCGCAGTCAACAATTGACCTATTCCTCCTTTCAGCTATTCCATTTTGTTGAGGTGTCCTCGGTGCAGAGACCTATCGTTTAATACCTTGCTCATTACAAAAGTTAGTAAATTCATTAGAAATAAATTCACCACCTCTGTCAAATCTCAAACATTTCAATTCTTTACTAGTCTCTTTCTCAACTTTTTCTTTATACCATTTCAACATCTTAAATGCCTCTGATTTTTCTTTTAGGAACATGACTGTCATTAATCTAGTGTAATCGTCAACAAAAAGAATGAAATATCTATCTCCATAGTAACTTTGAGTTATCATAGGACCACATAGATCGGTATGCACTAACTCAAGTATTTTCTTTGTTGAATAATCTTTTCTTTTGAAACTAGCTTTAGTCATTTTACCTTTCTGACATTCATGACACATAACATCATCAGGCTTTGATAAGTTAGGCAGACCTCTAACCTTTTTCTTTTTACTGATCTTAATCATGTTATCAAAATTCACATGACATAACCTTTTGTGCCACAACCAAGCATCCTCATTCTTCATCATTAAGAAAGAAGACTCACCATTATCAAGATAAAACAAATTACCTTTTGATTGTGCTCCAGTTCCAACAAGTCTTCCTCCATCATCAAATATTTTTACTTTCTTTCTCTGAAAAGCAACTCGGTGACCAAAATTGTTCAGTTGTGCCACACTTAAAAAATTATAGTTTAGTCCTTCTACCCAATAAGCATTTTTACATTTTATTCTATCATTTATCATCAAGGATCCTTTTCCTCTAACCATACAAGGTGCATCATTACTCATCTTTATAGATCCTCCATTGTATTGCTCAAGATGATCAAATTTTTCTTCATTACCAGTCATGTGATGTGTACAGCCACTATCTATGATCCATGTATCATTTTTATTTACTTTAGAAATCAGTGTTGTTTCTACATACCTCTCTTCTTCTTTTGAATCATACTTCATAGCAACAAATACAACTTCTACATCATCATCTGAATCAATGTCATTATTATCTTCTTCCTCAACAATGTAACATACCTTTTTACCTTTATCATTATTGTCTCGGTTGTCTCTATTGTAGTGCCGATAACTTCTGTTGTCTCTTCTCCCATAGCTTCCTTCACCATATTAGTCTTTGTTTATGTCATCTTCCTTCCTATTTGGACATCTAGCAGTACTATGACCAACTTCCTTACAGTTAAAACATGCTAAAGGTAACTTACCCTTATATCTACCTTTACCTTTAGGTAATCTTCTGGCCATTAGAGCTTCAAGTTCATCAAGCTCATTATCAGTATTGTTATCATCATCATCATGTCTACTAATAGACTTACCAATCTTTAGATAACTAATGAAAGTAGAATCAACAATTAGTACAACACTATTATCATAGTTATTAAGCTCAAATGTAGTTAGCTTACCAATTAGATTGTCAAGTGTGAGAGTATTATTAGGTGCAGATCTCATTTCATGGATTGTAGATATTCTAATTGCATAAATTGATAATAAGGTTTTGAGAATTTTGCTTACCACTGTTTCTTATTCAATAACACCATCAGATCCTCTTATAGCATTAACAACTTCTTTTATTATGTTTGTATACTGCACTATGTTTTTACCTTCCTTCATCTTCATGTCATTGAATCTTCCCCTTAAGCTTTCAGCTTTGGCTCTTTTGACATTCTCATCACCACTATAAACCTGAGGAAGTTTATCCCACATCTGCTTAGTAGTAGTATAGTCCTTGACATCTTCAAATTTGACATCTATCAAGGCAGCAACAATCTCCATCATAGTAACATTATGCTCATGCATTTCTTTTAGTTGATCAAGGGTCAAGGGACCAGTGGGTGGCACAAGGTAGCCATTCTCCATTAGTGTGAGGGAAGAATTCCCAATTCCACATACATGCAGCTTCATTTAGCTTTTCCATATTGTGAAGTTATCCTTGTTTAGCTTTGGCACTTCCCTCTTATACATTTTGTGATATTTTTGCTGAAGTCCTTAAAACTCTATTCTAAGAAATCAATGCTCTGATACCAATTGTTATAATAACTGAGAGGGGGGTGAATTAGTTATCCACAGTCCCAAATACAAAATGTATATCCAAAAACAATTTACTAAAACTTCTACAACTCGGTAACATAAAATAGTATTATGTCTGTGCTTTTACCGATTACCAGCTAATAGCATATAGTGATTACCAATCAAATCCTATATGCAACATGTAAAGTATGATAAAAAATAATCATCATAGTCAACACATAACACAAGAGATTTAACATGGAAACCTTGTAAAGGGAAAAACCACCTGGGACCAGCAACCCAAAACTGTTCACTCTTTTGAAGTGAGGTTGGTGAAGACCCAACCCTGTTAAAGGTTACAAAAACACTATGAGGTGTGACCTTGTTAGAGGATTTTAGACCAATCATTATCGTCCAACCAGCATTCACTATGGGGTTGATAGGATAACAAATGTACACTCTATGAATGACATTACAAGACTTTCTAGTCCACTCTGTTAAGAGATTTATCTATTTACAATGATTAAAATGTAACATCAAGTGATCTGATTACAATACAACTTCGATTGTAGATTATTAGATCTATCTTATGCTCATTCAAATCCTCTGATCAATATATCAATTCTATTTCAATCAATATTCAGTAACTTATTGTCTCTTGGTTATAGCTTTCTGACACTCGGTAATCTTTGCAGTTCGGTTCTCCTTAACTAGTCTGATTAGGCATGCATAAATCTTGTTCACGTGATATCTCTGCAATCTCCTTCTTCTGACATTCATTTCATCATGAAACCCTAGTCTCTTAAATAGACAAGTAAACCATTTTCTTCTCATCCATCAGATTTTGTCGCTTAATCTCTATTTATTTTGCCACTTTAACCATCCTCGGCTGATGTGTCAGTAACATGTTTTATTTCAATCCTTTAGATCTTCTTTTAATTATGCTAGCCATCAATCTTTGTAACAAATATTATCTTCAACACTAAATTCAAGGTACTTTCCAGCTCATCAATCCTTATCGGCTAAACTAATCATTTAGTTCTTTTCTTATGTTTGGTTAACAAAGAAATGTGTTGTTGAACACATGCTTAGTTTATACTATGCTGGGTATACACTTTACTGCATCGGTGTATACTAAAATGCTTCATTAACCGACCACACTACTTTGTGCATTTTTCTCTATCCTTCATCATAGATGAATGCAACATAATCAAGGCAATAACATAAGGTCATAGACTCATTCATAAGTTACCCAATGTATTCCTTATCCTCATCTGTCATCTCCATCTTTCTCATGTAGATATATTTGTTCTTCATCTCTTTTCTTCTTCTTTCTACAGATGTTTAGGTATAGTAACTTACAAGATAAGTACTGTCAAAACTAGTTGACATCAATGACAACATATTATTGATTTAATCATCTTACATATCTAATCAACAACTTAGTGATCTCAAATCACAGATCTTCAAGTCATATAGTTTATTCAAATCAATCATAGTTCATTAGAAAATTGGTGAGAAAAATTATAGAGGAAACTATGGTAGAGGTAGAGGTAATCAAGGAGGCTCTAATAGGGGAAGAGTTCTAGGGAGAAGAAATTCTTATTTTTCTAGTATGAAGTGTTACAATTGTGGGTAGATGAGACATATAGCATATAGGTCTCTAGAAAAGGCATCTTCCTCCAATGCACAAAAGAGAGTGGTTTATGATAAAAAAAGACACATCAAGTGTCAAGTCACCAGAGGTCACCAGAGGTCAGTCACATAGAGTCAGAGATGGGAGAGAACCTCATATTTAGGAGGGTCCTCATTAGACAATCAGTGAAAGAGGAACAAAGAGGAGAAGATCTCTCTTTAGAGTGAGATGTAAAATCATGGGCAAATTATGTAAGGTGATTGTGGATTCTGGATCCATAGATAACATCATTGTAGAGGAAGTAGTCAAGAAGATCAATCTAATGAAGACACGCCATGGAAACCCCTACAAGGTGACATGGTTGAACAAGGGACAAAGTGTCAAGTATTAAATGAGAAAGCAAGGGTTGAATTCTCCATTGGAGGATACAAAGATAAGTTTTTGTGCGATGTGATACCCATGGATGACTGACATCTTTTATTGGGAAGACCATGACAATATGATAGAGAAGCCATCTATGATGGGAGAGGAAACACAATTACCTTCAAGTAAGCTGGGAAGACATTCAAGATCCAATCTTTAATAGATGATGATGAAGTGCTTACAAAAACCCCTAGTGTGTTCTTGAGTAGTGGAAAAGAGATACTGCGTACACTTCAAGAAGAAGACAATGAGGGGTATGCTATAGTTGTGAACCCTAAAGAAGGAGAGAAGCCTAGTCAAGCACCCATACCAGTGGAGATCCAAGAGTTACTTGGAAAGTATAAGGATATAGTGAGTGATGGGACACCATAAACCTTACCTCCTAAGAGGTCTATAAGTCACCAAATAGACTTTATACTAGGGGCCTCATTACCAAATAAAGCATCCTACAAGCTCACACCAGAGTAGCACCAAGAAGTGGTAAGGCAAGTGCAAGATTTTCTAGATCAAGACTTCATAAAAAAAAGTAGTAGTCCATGTGTAGTACCAGTGGTCCTAGCATCCAAGAAAGGTGGTAAGTGGAGACTTTTCACTGATTCAAAATAAATAAATAGGATCACTATAAATATAGGTTCCCTATACCTAGGATAGAGGACCTAATGGATTTCCTAGGAGGAGCCCAATTCTTCACTAAGTCAGATCTCAAAAGTGGATACCATCAAATCAAGATAAAGGATGGGCATGAGTGGAGCCTTCAAAAACACTGAAGGGTTATATGGGTGGCTTGTGATGCCATTTGGGCTTACTAATGCCCCTAGCACATTCATGAGATTGATGAATGAGGTGCTAAAGGACTATACGGGAATATTTATGGTGGTATATCTTGATGATATGCTCATCTTTAGAAAAACAAAGGAGGAACATCTAGCACATTTGGAGGTTGTGCTTAAGAGACTCCATGAAGAACAGTTAGCCATTAATTTGGAGAAATGTTAGTTCCTCAAGAAAGAATTAGCCTACTTTGGATTTGTAGTTTCTAAGGGCACACTGAAGATGAATCCCAATAAGGTGGAAGCCATTCTAAACTGGCCTACACCCACCACAGGGACAAAGGTTAGGATTTTTATGGCCTAGCCCAATTTTATCGGAAATTCATAAGGAATTTTAGTGGCTTATGTGCACTAGTGCTAGGCACCATCAAAGGTGAAGTGAAGACCAAATGAAAATGGACACAAGAAGACAGCAAGGCATTTGAAAAGTTGAAATAATAAGTGAAAACCAAACCTATCCTCCTACTACCAAGCTTTGATAAGTTAGTCACCTTGGAGTCTAATGCAAGTGGGATAGCAGTTGGAGGAGTATTAAGTCAAGAAGGTAGGCCCATAGCCTTCTTTAATGAGAAGATCAATGAGGCTAAGAAGAAATACTCAGACTATGACTTGGAGTAATATGCTTTAGTGAAATCACTTATGAAGTGGAGGCATTACCTCCTTCCTAAAGAGTTTATGGTGTTCACATAAAATCAAGCCTTAAGCTACATCAATACATAGTAGAAGTTAAGCAATAGACACCTAAAATGGATGGAGTATCTACAAGCCTTCACCTTCACTATCAGGTGTTGGAGATTTTCCAGTAGGCCAGTACTGACTGTATGTTTGTCATTGATGACAACATATGGAAAGTAGCATGCATGGAAGTCTTATGAAATAAGCTTTTAGTATATGTAGCATGGACATGATATCAACATGATATCATGGGCGCAGAGGTTAATTGTTAGTACAGACAGTTATATAGCAGCTTGTGTCAGCAGTGTTCCTTATAGAGTAACAAGAAGTGTTCTATGTATGGTTGTCTGTACAGTTATCATGGAGCCTTGTGCACTTGGATATATGTTGAAGACATGTTAGTGATGTTTTAGTTATGGATGCATAGTCTGATATTTAGTAGAAGTGAAGTTATGCGGTTGTTATTCGCCAATAGCATTTTCTTGTGTTTATTCAAAAGAGCCGATAGAGATTTTATTGGTTCTTGAGTTGCGCCCATCTTTGGGGTATGCGCCCTTAGATTTAAGCTTGGAGAAGAGTTATTGATGTTTGGTTAAGAGTGCATGAAGTAATTCAGCTTGAGGAGAAAGATCCAGTTGTTTTGGTAGAGCCAACAATGTGTAGCGTGTGTCTACAATTATCTTATTTGGACAGGTCCCATAATGAGTTGTGTGCATAGTAGAGCTGACAGAATGTTTATATAATTTTGTTATGGTTTCTCTAATATGATTTCAAGGTGGTTCTAATAGGATGACTTGATTATATCATTTAGAGGAAAGATATTTATAGGTAGTCATTTGTGATTTGTGGAGTGTGGTTCATGGTTGATTAAGAGGAGCAGAGCAAAGTGTGTGAAGTGTTGAACCATCAGAGGAAGGTCTATGTGACCAAGTAAAGTAGTTGTGCTATACATTGGAACTGATCCAGATAGAAAGTTAAAGCATAGTTCACCAAGATCCAGATATAGTGTGTATCTGTTAATCAAAAGGTTGTAGCCTTCGCCCCTTTGAGAAATGAGCTCTTGGACAATGCATCCTCTCCCCTCATAGGGACTATTGTAAAAGACTCCTAACAAGGTCTGACCCTTGACCAGGTCTACTATACTTAATATATTGTAAAGCTACTCCTAACAGGGTAAATGATCTTCTAACAAGGATCATAATACACTAGTACAAAATATTAGTGGGTGTCAATTCCCACCGGGGTTTTTACCTATTTGGGCTTCCCCGTAACTAAAATATTGGTGTTGTGTTCATGTGTTCTTTTATTGTTTTTATGCTTTATGTTTAAGTATACTTAATTGGATAAATAATTGAATCTTGTAGATAACTCATTCAACCCCCCCCCTCTCCACCCCCCCTCTCAGTTATCTCTTGGGACTATTCCTAACATCAACCATAGGAAGGGGCAGATGAACAAGGTGGAAAATGCATTGAGAAGGATATTGTTGATAGTCAAGGAAATTCAACTCCAAAGTATTGGCATAGACAACCTCAAGGACCTTTACAAGGATGATGAAGACTTCTCAAAGGCTTACAAGGTATGCTCTGATTCTCAAAACCATTTTCATAGTCAGTTTGCTGAATACACCTTGCAGAGTGGACTATTGTTTAAAGGGAATCAATTATGTGATCCCAAGGGGTCAATGAAAGAGAATCCCATTCAGGAGAAGCACAATGGCGGTCTTAGTGGCCATTTTGGAATCAACAAGATAATGGAGTTATTCCAAACATTCTACTATTGGCCTAAACTACCTAGGGATGTGAGGAGATATGTGGAGTAGTGTGTCATATGCATGAAATCCAAAGGAGGAGAAAGAAATGCAGGCCTATACCAGCCATTACCCATTCCCAATAGGCCATGGGAATGCATCAACAAGGACTTCATAGTGGGGCTTCCTAAGACCAATACATGGTTGGATAGCATCTATGTGGTGGTAGATAGATTTAGCAAGATGATGTTGGCAAGTTGACTATATTGGTGTATATGACTTAATATAGTGTTTTCATTATGGCAACAAAGTCATATGATGTTTTGGAGTTAGTGCTCAAGATAAGAAGATCAAAAATTGGCTAAGTGTTGAAGACTGGATAGTCTACAGAGTACCTGAAGGTCAGAGCATCAGTGCACATGCATATGACAAAATTATGGTATGTTCCCTAGAAGTTAAGTTGGTAATACCATATTCATGCTAATTATAAGAGCACATAATCAAAAGATTCGGTATGAGGAAGATATACAAAGTTTAAGTTGCATAGACAGTAAATGCCAGAGAAGAATAGAGCAAGTAGCCGACTATTGGTATTTTTGGTTAGTGGTTATATTATTATGTTTTAAAGGCTATGTTGTTGGAAAGTTGACTATACTAGTTTATATGCCTTAATAAAGTTTTTTCATTATGGCAACAAAGTCATATGATGTTTTGGAGTCAACGCTTATAATAAGAAGATCAGAAATTGGCTAAGTGTTGAAGACTAAAAAGTATATAGAGTACTTGAAGGTCAGAGCATCAGCACATCTACATATGATAGAATTATGGTATGCACCATAGAATTTAAGTTGGTAAGATCATATTCATGCTACATCTAAGAGTGCATGATCAAAAGATTCAATATGAGGAAGATATAGATAGTTTAAGTTGCACAAATAGTGAATGCCAGAGAAGAATAGAGTAAGCAGTCGACTGTTGGTATTTTGGTTAGCGGTCATATTATTATGTTGTAAAGGCTATGTTCCTATTGTAATTAGGTTTTAGACATATCATTATGTTTTATTGTAAACACTCTTGACCCAATTCAATTGGAAGCATTGTATGTAATCAGTTAAAGGGCGGACCTAGTTAATTATTTTGTATGTGCATATAAATATTAGATGTGTTGTTGTAATTAGGTATGAGAGTTGATATAGATTTGAAACAAGAAGAGAAGAAGTATGTGAATAGTTGTTGAGATGTAGTAGAGCTTTGCAAGAGGTCAAAGCATTAGTGCATCAAAGGAACTGATCAGACAAGTAGTGTCACGGTGCTAGTTCATCTAGCAGATATAGTGTGTATCTTAAATCAGAAGGTTGTAGCCTTCACCACTTCAGTAGTGAGCTCTAGGACAGTGATTCCACACCCCTAACATGGTTATTGTAAAAGAATCCTAACAGGGTCTGACCCTTGACAAGATCACTGTACTAAATACATTATAAAGCAACTCCTAACAGGGTTAAGGATCTTCTAACAAGGATCATAAAAAACTAGTACAAAATATTAGTGGGTGTCAATTCCCATCAGGTTTTTGACCTATTTGGATTTCCCCATAACCATATTGGTCTTATGTGTTGTGTTCTATCTTGTTTATGTTAATGTTCATTTCAGTACTTAAGCATTCAAGTTAAGATTAAAGAGCTAAGAAAAATGATTTAGTTAAGTGAACACTGACTCACCCCCCCCCCCCCCCCCTCTCAGTGTTCCCATTCCTAAAAATTGGTATTAGAGCTCTGGTCCTCAGCAAAGAAGTTTAACCACTAGAGGAGATCATGGATAAAGCAAAAATGAAACATTTGAAAAGAAATCTTGAAGCTTCTCTTGAAGACCTGGACAGATTTGAAAAAGAAATTGAAGAGCTTAAAGAAAAAGTTAGTGATGCTCAAGCAGTCATCAAAAGGATAAGAAAGGATTTGAAAGAATGCTCTACCAATGATTTAGGGATAATGATCAAGAAGCTCAATGAAGAAAATTCATCCTTGAAAGAACAAATTAAAGAATTGGATGATAAGCTGACTAACAATCAGGAAGTCTATGATGAACAAATCAAAGAGAAACTTCAACTGAATGAAGAATTGAGGCAAGCAAAAAATTATACACAGGAAAGGATCTAATTGAATTTCAGTTGTATGCTCAAAATCTTAAAGGAGATACTAGTGACATTGGATTTAACGAAGCACAAAATCAGGTTGACAACATGCAAGCACTAGAAGACACCTCAGATGCTAAGGAAATTGGAAGTCAGACTAAAGATCATGTTGAACCATCCAAGAACGAGTGCAAGCCAGTAGATCAAACTTGTTATGCATGTAACAAGCATGGACATGTAGCAAGAAACTATAGAGAGGTAAGACCTTTCAATGGTTACTATTATTCATGCAATAAATTTGGTCATAGAGCTATGAATTATAAGACAAGTCAGAAAAACAAGACTTAGCATAATCAGATAAATCAGAATCAGTCAAATATAAGAAGTTTTTAGAATGTTACATGTCAGATATGTAACTATAATGGTCACTTAGCTAGATAGTGTAAAAGGGTAACCCATGTCAATGTGTCAAGGAATATAAGGCCTCCAATCATTTTTCACTCTTGTAACAAGGCTGGAAACATCTCTAAGTTCTGTAGATCAAGGATGCAAAGTCGATAAATTCATAAAAATCTAGAAGAATCAATACTGGATACCGAAGGAGAAGTCAAGTTTTTGAAAGCTTCAGAAGATGGGAGCATGATTTGGTCAGAGGTGAAGAAGAATAAGGTTGATGAGCATGTATTTGATGCATCCATAGTGGACGCACCCTCTACATCTAGATGAATGGCCCTCAGGGTCATAGGGGGAGCTAATTTAGCTCTAAACCCCTGCGCGATCGGTATACTCACCCTTAGAGTATGAACCTTTGGACTTAACCTTTTGGAGACTAGCAAAACCTATATGCAAGAGTGCACTAGCTGATTGAATACATAATGAAAGTTGGAAATTATCAGTGACAACCTGGTTTACGCAACAAGCATTAATGGAAAATTTTTTATTTTAAAGTACATAGAAGCCTTTAGATCTCTCATTTCATTCAAACTCGGAGTGATTGAAGAGAAGAGGATCCCTAGTATTTGATAGTAAAGATTGCACATTAATTCACTAGTGATTAAGTGGTGCATTTGATCAATTGTGGAAGCCCTAATCTGTCACACTGATTCAAAAATCCTTGAGGTCATTTGGAAAGTGATATACAAGTAAACAATGGCTACTCCCATTGTATTTGATGTTGTAGAGAAGAAGAGATACATTTTCAAGAGGCATCCCTTTAAGTCTACCCTAGATGACTTAGAAGGTGCATTCTCCTGAACCCCTATGGGTGTTATGCATGTCAAAGACATCTGTGCATATATTCACTATAAGAAGGAACCAATAGATCTTGATAGAATTATAGCACACATTGAGACTATGATGAAACTAGATAAAACCTTCCTTGATGAACTCACATAGTTAGAGAATCATCCTATTGTTGAATTTGCTATGGCAGATGAGTTTTATGAATCTGAATGGATCAAGATCCTGTTGAGTAGAATCCATGATGACCTATTTTAGATAGGTGAAGTCCCAGTAAGAATCATAGGAGACCTAATTCATGAGATGGAAGGCCTTTCTAAGACAAGCACCATTCTTCCAGTGGGTAAGGATGTGAGGAAACAAGTAGAACAATCATGCAAGTCAAGAAGTGATAGGTGCGGTATAACTATTGAGCCTATAGAAGAGAAAGACATCAAATTGATGTCTACAATACTTGGGTACAAGTTTCAGCACACCAACAAGATGAATAGTGTGTCTATGACCACTATTCTTGCAGCAATAAGGATTGTTAGAGAAAATGGAGAGCTCAATTTGTGCGAGATCTTTCACACACAACTGATAGACAACGTTAAGGCCATCAAACATGACAAGACCAAAATATTCAAGTTTGGGTCTTTTATCATTTACATGTACTTTCATATACTTGGAAAGGTTTTAGATCTATACCTAGACAAAGATATACCTACAATGCCTCAAATATCCTTTAAGGCATCTACTGATAGTTCATTGGAAGATTACATGGGGATAGAATTGAAAACATTCAGAATCAAGATGCAGATGAGATATAGAATACCATAGAGTATTGTAGAGAAATACAAGGATGGTATTTGTTTCATGGTAGAGACTGACACAACATGCATGGAGGTTGTTGAACCAAGAACAAAGTGGATTCATCTAATGGGATATGAAGTTGAAGACCCTATTCAAAAAATCTTATGCTCAAGTTCTATTGTCAGCACCTAAGGATCCCAATGAACATAGATGGGGGACTTATGAAGAGAAAATAAGAGAAGTAGATGATGTACTGAAAAGCACAGCAAAAAAAAAAAAGTTGCCAAGGTTACTTTAGAGATTTTGATAATTCATAGAGTATCTCAAGAAGACCTAGACAAAGTAAGGCAAGAGAATATTTCTTTGGAAATAGAACGCGTAGCTGCAACAAGACAAAATCTGATGATCCAAAGATGAAGAAGGTGAAAATTAAGAAATCAGATGTTCAAAAGGAAAAAATAGATGATACCCCTTCTGTGCCCAAGGAAACCATTGACCTTACTGATCCTCCTGAGTATAAGGCATTTCCCAAGAGGAAGAAAGATACTAGCACCAGTCATCCATCCTTGTGAGTAACAAGAAATAGGAAGAATACTCAAGCACCTCTAGAGGTAGGTTTTAGACCTAGTCTTCAAGTGTTGAGTAAAAGGATTATTAATGAAGGAAGGATTGATTAGATAAGGAAATTTTATGATAAGTATAGTGAAATAGATAAGTTAGAGATTCACATCATGATTATCAAGTATATGCTTAAGTTTAAAAAGACAGTGCTAGAATTGAAGACTGTGATTCCAAAAAATGTTTGGAACATTTTAGACTTCTTGAAGAGACGAGCATTAGAGGAAGATCTGATAATAAGAGAGAAGATCTTAGATGAGATTCTACCTATATGTTCTCTAGAGGAGAAGACCTTATTGTTGGATCTGGTAAAGCCACATCTTGGAACAAAATCAAGGACTTTTCACATTATGGACAAGAACTATGATCTAGTTGCAAAGGAAACTGAGAAAGCATTTAAGACAGTCTTTCTAAATAGGCACATGTTCCCTCCTACTATGCCCATAACACAAGTGCCCACAAAGGTTACAAAAGAGTCAGAGACCATAAATATACCATCTACAGGTCCACAGGATTTAGTGCATACAATTGATGCACCCATAGAGGTAGAAAAGTCTACGCCCATGACAAAGACACTCAAAGATGATACAATTCTTATTGATAATGTAAAAGTTACTATGGCGGCCACAAACATGGACTTGGACAAGTTTGAAGAAGCTTTTGTAAGCACACTAGAGGTTGAAACTCTTTGCAGTAATACTCCTCCCAATCAACAAGAAGAAGTATTGATAGAGGATATAACAGATGAAAAAGAAGAAAAAGAGATAAAAAAATAAACAGAGAAAGATAAACAAAAGATAGAAGAGGAGAAAGGAGAAGAAGAGGTAAAAGGAAGTGAGCCAACAGAAAAGCCATCTATTAAAATGCTAATCAAAGTAAAATAAGAAGTAATAGATAACACTCCTATCAGTCCAACACCCTCAATAGAAATGTTGTCAAGTTTGACACCTGACACAACTAATTTGGAGTCATGGGGAGAAGAAGACTTGATCAAGATCAGTGTCTTAGCTATGGAAAAGGCCAAGGAGAAATAGGTAATGAGGAATCCCCTCTTTGTAGAATCAGTAAATATCTTGAACAACCTATTACCAGCTGATAAGAAAGTGTCCAAGGTACACTCTGTTGATGATGTAAGTGGCATTCTTTCACAATTCAAGAGTAATTTCTCTAACTTGGAAGAATTTGCATCATTAGTTGCAAAGGAGAAGTATATGAAGAAAATAAAAAATGAGTTAATCAGTAACTTCTCACTAGACCTTAGTTCACTCAAAGTTGGACAAGCAACTTTGAAAGAGTTTGCAACAAAAGGAAGGAAAATTATTGTTGATTGTATGAATCAAGATAAGCTGATAGTCGATCACTACAAGAAGATTCAAGAAGTAGAGGACATTATTGAAAAGGTGAAGAATTCAGCATAAGATCCCTCTACTGATGTAAACATGTGTAACAATATATATCAAGGAAAAATTGACAAAATTGAGAAGGAAAAAAAAGAGATGTCAAAGATAAGGGCTAGGCAGACTCAGCTTAGAAATGCTCTTGCACCCTCCCTAGATGTGCTGAATTAGAATATCAAGGAGATCAATGCCACCATTGTGACATATGATCAAGGTCCTAGTTTAGACTTGGAGAAGATGGAGAATCTATAGTATGCATTATGCACCCATCTCCAGATTGTTAATTCATTGATTACATTTTGGAAGAAAGAGATCCGCAACTTACAAATAGCATATCTGGATGTTCTCACACTATAAGTACTTGTATAGATTCAGTTTTGTAACACATTTGTCATTAATGTCAAAGGGGAAGTATGTATAGAATATGGGGCTATAGTTATGTAAATAAAATGTATAGCAAGAAGATATAAGGGAGATATAAGATAGAGTATGATTAAGCATTTTTGTATTAAGGGACAGTTAGTCACTTTGCCATATTCCTTTGTTGCCATCAATGAAAAAGGGGAAGATTGTTTGAAAGTTGACTATACTAGTGTATATGACTTAATATAGTGTTTTCATTATGGAAAAAAATTCATATGATGTTTTGGAGTCAACGCTTATAATAAGAAGATAAAAAATTGGCTAACTGTTGAAGACAAGATAGTATATAGAGTACCTGAAGGTCAAAGCATCAGCGCACGTGCATATGACAAAATTATTGTATGTGCCCTAGAATTTAAGTTTGTAAGATCATATTCATGCTACATATAAGAGCACATGATTGGAAGATTCAGTATGAGAAAAATACAAAGAGTTTAAGTTGCACAGACAGTGAATGCCAGAGAAGAATAGAGTACGCAGCCGATTGTTGGTATTTTGGTTAGCGGTCATATTATTATGTTGTAAAGGCTATGTGCCTATTGTAATTACATTTTAGACATATAATTATTTTTTATTGTAAACACGCTTGATCCAATTCAATTGGAAGCATTGTATGTAATCAGTTAAAGGGCTGACCTAGTTAATTGTTTTGTATGCGCATATAAATATTAGATGTGCCATTGTAATTAGGTATGAGAGTTGATATAGAGTTGAAACAAGAAGAGAAAAAGTATGAAAATAGTTTTTGAGATGTAATAGAACTTTACAAGAGGTCAAAGCATTAGTGCATCAAAGGAACTTATCAGACAAGCAGTGTTATAGTGCTAGTTCATCCAGCAGATATAGTGTGTATCTGAAATCAGAAGGTTGTAGCCTTCACCACTTGAGTAGTGAGCTCTAGGATAGTGAGTCCACACCCCTACCAGGGTTATTGTAAAATACTCCTAACAGGTTCTCACCCTTGACAAGGTCACTGTACTAAATACATTGTAAAGCAACTCCTAACAGGGTTAAGGATCTTCTAACAAGGATCATAAAACACTAGTACATAATAATAGTGGATGTCAATTCCCACTAGGGTTTTTACCTATTTGGGTTACCCTATAACCATATTGGTGTTATGTGTTGTGTTCTTCTATCTTGTTTATGTTAATGTTCATTTCAGTACTTAAGCATTCAAGTTAAGATTAAATTCAGGGAACACTGATTCACCCCCCCCCCCCCCTCAGTGTTCCCATTCCTAACATATGAAACTATTTTAATTAGGTTGTAGACATATAATTATGTTTTTTTTTAAACATGCTTGAGCCAATTCATTTGGAAGTGGTGTATGTAGTCGGTTAAAGGGCCGACCTAGTTAATTATGTTGTATGTGCATATAAATATTAGATGCGCCTTTGTAATTAGGTATGGAAGGTGATATAGAGTTGAAGTAAGTAGAGTAGAAGTATGCGAAGGATTTTTGGGATGTATTAGAGCTTTTTAAGAGGTCAAAGCATCAACGCATCAAAGGAACTGATCAAACAAGCAGTGTCACAGTGCTAGTTCATCCAACAAATATAGTGTGTATCTGAGATCAGAAGGTTGTAGCCTTCACCACTTGAGTAGTGAGCTCTAGGAAAATGTGCCCACACCCCTAACAGGGTTATTATAAAAGACTCCTAACAAGGTTCGATCCTTGACAAGGTCACTGTACTAAATACATTGTAAAGCAACTCCTAACAGGGTTAAGGATCTTTTAACAAGGATCATAAAAGGGTAAAAGTACATAGTTGTGTCACACTAGAGGACATTTTTAATGGTTCCAATCGAAATGGTTCCGACCAGAACAGGTTTGGCCAAACTGCTTTCGGCCAAACATATGTGGCACACACAAGGTGCTATGTGGTATCGATGTGGTGGGGGAGTTTCGACCAAAATAGTTTTGGTCGGAACGGTTCTGACTGAAACCATTCCATGAAAAACTATATAAACCCCAAAAATAGGTTGGGTAGCTCATGCACAAGATCATGTTTGGTCACCCAAGGGTTCGGCCAAACCATGTTCGGCCGAACCTATCTAAGTGGCATCCCATGTGGCAGCCAAATAAGCAAAAAAAGGTGACTCTTAGCAGTTCTCACTTTTGGACCTGAATTCTCTATCAAAATTTACCTTTCTGTAAAATCTAAAAATACCGTTTTGTAGAGCTCGAAGTCAAGATTATGGTCATGTAATTTTTATTATGTTTTGATTTCATATAATATATTATAAGTTGAAAATACTTCAAGTAGGTATTTTAACATTTAAGAACACGCTCATTTGAAAAAAATTAAAAATAAGAAATCATGTCAGAAAAATTTAAACTTTATATTTAACACTAGAGGAAAGAGTCCTCTTCAAGAATATATAATTATTTTTTAATGGTGTAGATTTGATAGGGAAAATTTGACGTGAACAAAAAACTATTGATTTCGGGTAACACTGACTTTGGATAGTTATAATAGACAAAATATATACCAAAATCCAATCTTTCTTTTTTTATGCACTAGCTATACATGTCATCTAAAACATATTATGAAATCAGAGGAAAAAAATATTATTTGCATATAGTTTTTTGACGTGAACTAGACCCTAGATTTGCAGCATATTTTAGCAATTAAAAAATGGACTTCAAAAATTAAAAAAGTATGTCATTTTTTGTTCAATTTAAAGAAAAAAACTATAAGCATAAACTTCATCAAATTTTACACATTTCATTAGTTTACATCATCTTCAAATTCTAAACACAAATGCCACTTTTATGTCGTTAAAGTTGAAAAATTTGCATGTTGTCATCCTTTTCCTTTATAAAAGTGTGACATAGGTTTGTACTTTTACCCAAAACACTAGTATAGATTATTAGTGGGTGTCAATTCCCACTGGGGTTTTTACCTATTTGGGTTTCTCCATAACCACATTGGTGTTATGTGTTGAGTTCATGTTTCTTATTTATGTTGATGTTCATTTTAGTACTTAATCATTCAAGTTAAGTTTAAGAAGTAAAGAAAAAAGGTTAAATTAAGTGATCCTGCACATACCCCTTTATTAACAACAAAAATAGTATAATGATTTCATAAAAGTGTAAATATAACAAAAGGAAACGTTCTTATATCATCACCCAACCAAGATCATGTTCAAACACACGTATGGATTCACTATTCTATTCATTGTTCCATGGGACAGTGGATTACCAGCATTGTAGATAATTTAATCTTTTATTGATATTCCTCTTATTCTTTGTTTCATACATCTTGATGCAGAACCCTCTACTATCACCTTAAGGAGACCAACTCAACTCGAGGATTCAACAAGTAACTTGGAATCCACTCAAGGAATTAGCCTCAACTCAAGGATTAAGTAGAGTTCCTTGACTTTGTTAATCACTTCCACAACCCTTCTACACAAGTTCACTTCCTCATTTCTTGACAATTCCTCCTAGCACCATCTCCATCCTAGGCCACCTAGTGCACCTAGTGCCTCCACCATGTCAAAACCTCAACTAGGATTTTCACCTTGATCCTAACATCAAGTACCATCTCATCATGGTCTATTTACCATGTTTCAACACCCCATTCACTCTGATGTATTCAACTTACACCAGTCTTCTTCTACAACCCTTCTAGGCCTGTCTAGTAGCCCTACACACACAGAAATTAGAAAATTACACCCAAAGTCTCCAAAAAACTTGGCAAAGTACTTACCTTTTCAAATACCCTTTTCAGAGTTACTAACCCCATCTCAATCTCAATCTTCCATCCTTTGACTGGTGAATACTTCCATCCCCAAGTCCTCTTCTCCCAGGCCTAACTATCCCTCACTCAACAAAGCAACTCCTATTTCCACTTGTCTCCAAGACTCAAAGGCTTGAAACTATCTTTGTTTCATGCATATGTGGTAAAAATTCATGAGATACTAAAGAAGACCTGCTATTTGTCAGACAAATCTTCATTGTCCCCCACAAAAAACTAAGTGATAACTACTCTACACTTAATTTGTTTAACAATGCACCATATTAGATAAAGTAGGTTCTATCACACATAGAACATACTCTCTTCAAACTCCAATACGTTGCATGTGTAGTAAAAAACTCATGAGATTCTAAAGAAGGCCTCACTCTTAATTAGCCAAATCTTCCTTGTACCACATAAAATTCAACTTTTCTCTAATGTTGTAGTTGCAAGTAATGAATTTTAAATTTTATTTTCTTATATTCAATTAAAGGCACTCAAAATCAGTGAAACGGTCATTTTTAATTTCCATGAGCTGCGAAGAGGGCACCGTGCGTGAAGAGGGAAGAGGGCACTGGAATTTTTCTTGTGAGTTATGATAATTATTGTAAACATGTCATTGGTTCAGTTTTGTAAATTTTTTTTGTGTTTAATGCATTTAAAATAAAGGTCTATTTCTGTAGACTACTAGCACGAAGGAAAATTTGACCTAGCTAAATAAAGGTCTAATTTTGTAGACTATTGGTTAGACAAATCTTCATTGTCTTATGATTGTCTTCTTTATATACTAGCATGTATTAATTGACTGACAAATAAAGAAGCATTGAGACAATTGGAAGACAATGAAGATAATTTTAAATGCATTTAACACAAATTTTTTTTACAAAACTAAACCAATGGCATGTTTACAACAAAGAAATAGAGTGCTAATAATATGTTGAAAATTGTATTCTATTTAATACATGCCAAAGGACCAGTTCTAACAATTCTTAAACATACTTTATTTGATATGATGAATTCTTAAATAATTAAAGTTGGAGTAGACATAGTTATCACACATTTTTTTGTATGGTACAAGGAAAATTTAGTTGATTAAGAGTGAGGCCTTCTTTAGAATCTCTTGAGTTTTGTACTACACATGCAACATAATTTGAGTTTGAAGATTGGGATTATATCCACCTCAGACATGGTAGTAGGCTAAGCTTTCCTATTCCTTCTGTTTGGTCTAGAAGAATCTACCTTGGAAGTGAATTGAATATTTTAGATCCTTAAGGCATACCTTTGTGTTTAATGCCCTACATCTTCCCTTTAAGTGAATTAGAAAGATTAATTCCTCATGATTTATCTTCGTGTTTAAACTTTAAAGTACTTTTTATATGGTTCTCTCCCAAGGATTAGTTAATGCATATGTAGCCTAGTTTGGAGCTGACTTGACATCCTCCATTTCTACAAGGGCTGCTTGGGATTTTCTCATGTTATCTCTTTTATTTTCCTTGTGTATGCCATGGGAATGGAGACAAGGTTAATGATTGATCAAAGATCATATGAAACTATGTAAACCACTTTTAGTAATAAAAAATGTAAATTTCATGTATATTGCCAGTCTCTACCATAGGTGTACAGTTGGAGGGTTCATTGACAAAATGATCCTTTGAATATGAATGATTTGATATAGCATATTTCTCATTTTACTTGAAGTTTGGAATAGCTTGTGCAAGGGTGAAAGTACTTTTGATCATTTTGGTTGTGACTATTCCTGTACACAGTCAGGAAATGTAATTGTCTAATGATTATATGTAATGTTGAATGGATTAAATGATTTATTCTTGGTAGAAGTGAATGGAAGGAATAGTTTTGGTGTTAGGTTTCATTTATTATTGAATTCAATGGTTTCCAAGATGTGTTGAGGAGTTTTCTCATTATTTAATGTCAACTGTTCATGCACAATCCACTCATACAACAGTGAAATGCTATGTGGAAGGGATGGTTGATAGTGTTCTTTGAGGGAAGGGGGATTGTGAAAGACTTTTTATCATTGTATTGTGTATTTCCAATATGTTTGGATGTAGGACAGACCAGGAGAATGAAGGATCAATCACTTATTGCATGATAACCTGATTTTGAAGGGTCACTGGTTGAGGGGATAGTCAAGGTTCACATGATTGGGCCATTGGAGGACCCTATTTCTATTTATTAATTTCTATTCAAATTGGATGCATGGATTTCTTGTGAATTATCAGCTGCTATGTATCCTGCAACTGCATCTATAAATTTGCAGATACTTCTCTAGGGTTGTAAGCCACTTAGGGATCAAAATAGAGAAAATAAATCAAAATCCTTCTTTGTCCCATTTCCTTTTAACAAAGTCTCAACTATCAATGATACAATACATTTGATGCCCTAAGCTATTAATACAAATGGCACCTAGCTAGAAGCTCACAGACTATCCATTTGATAACCACAATCAACATTTCAAAAAAATTGATATCCTTGAGCACAAGCACCAATAACATCAAATAATGGAGTTAAAGTATGGGATAGGGCATGAAACCAATAGAATACGGTCATTTCAGTGAGCATCTCAGCAATATACAATAGCCTCATTAAACATGCCAATAATATCAACAAATGTGAATCCAAACATTTCAAAATAGTGAATCGATATCCTTGAGCACAAGCACCAATAAAATCAAATAATAGAGATAAAGCACGGGCCAGGGCATGACACCAGTAGAATGTGGTCATTTTAGAGAGCATTCATGATCAAATAAAATGCAATGCATTTGAAATTTGCGGTCGAATATGATGCCAGAGGCTCAAAAGATGTTGCCCATCAAATATACCAATCAAAGATGAAGAAATCACATACCTTCTCTCACGCTAATCTTTCACCCGCTCATTTTCTCTCGCTCCTTTTCTCTATAATTGAAATAGAAATGATTTGGGAATTTCACTTTTTTTTTCATCTATACCCTGAAACTGTCAGAATTTCAATGGTCTATTTAAAACCCATCAGAATACCGACACCATCGGGGCCTATTACAAAAAAAACACCAAATTCATAAAAAAAAATTATCCATCAGAAGTTTTTGTCGAAATTTGGCCCGAAATGGAGTAGTGATTAATTATTATCACGCAACCTAGGTTCGTTCACCCTTTTAGGGTTTTGATCTCCTTTATAAGGATTGATCTCTCTTGTAATTTTATTTGAGAAACATTCATTTTATTGAATTGTAACTTTTGTTTTTGCACATCAAGAATGTCTCCTCTTTCATGAATCCATGCATTCAGACCTATCTAGCTTCTTGATTCTCTCTCTCTCTCTCTCTTTATGTGATAGGTGTTTGCATGCAGGTGTTCTTGGAAGCTGTGGGTTGTTTACACATCAACTCTAATAATGAAGACATTTTATATCTTGTTGAATGACCCAAAAACTTTATGGATATTATTTACATTTAGTAATAATGGCATATCATAGAAGGTAGTGATATTAAAAATTGTAAAAATTTGCCTAAGGAAAAGAATGAAAATGCCAAGATCTAGAAGCTCAATTGATAGCACAAGAGAGACAAATATGATATGATAAATGATCAAATAATAATGAATAATAGATTGATTGATTACATACAATGTAGGAATGCCTAAATATATAAGAAATGTGATAAGACTACATGATAAGGAGATGATAAGCTATCTACCACACTAGGTGGAATCACATGTCCACCAAAGGTGGATCATCCTCCATTGTACATCAAATTATATGCAACATGTGAAAAAATGAGATAATGATAATGTGATAATAGCACTAAATATGGAGCTCACACACAAAGAGGTATCTGATGACAACTATCACCATCTAAAGTGGAAATTATCCTAACCATGTGCTAAAATGAAATGCAAACTCCTAGGTGTCTCAATGAAAACTAATATGCAAATGCATTATCCTAAGTAAATTTAAGTAAAGTTTAACTAGTAAATACTTAATTAAATGAACAGCTCCCCTTAAGTGCAACTCAGGGAAATTCACTTAAGCTCACAATGCATGATGGGTTCCAGCTACTAGGCCATGCTAGGTACCCATGTATAAACTGCAAGAATAATGCAATCTCTCATAAAGAGGAGAAAGAGGGAAACCCTCATGGGAAAAACCCTCCCCCAAAAAGAGACATGAATACAATAATAGATTATGAGAGAGAATACCTCATGTGAGGAAAATATCCCCCCATAAGAGAGAAGGGGAAGAGAGACCAAGTAGCCCCCCCTTAGTGTAGAATGAACACCAATGGTAGATGCTCCAGGATCGATGTGGAAACTTCTCCAGGAGTGTAGAAAAAAATTATTCCCCTTAGGAGGTAATAAGACCAAAGGTGTATATATGAAGCCTCCTCCCCAACTGTAGGAAGAAACCTCAAAATATATGGAATCTTTGAAACCTTCTCAAGTATCCCCATGTCAATGTTGAAAGGTGCCTCCTCCAAATCATGTGTATTAAGGCACTCTGCTGAAAAAGACAAATCAAGATCATCTAAGGATGTATGTAGAACATGTGCCAAAGACCCAAGTGTCTCCTTTGAAGATAAAGTGACCTCCTCTAACTGTTGTATCAAAGTATCCACAATCATGTCACCCTCGAAAGAATGATCAAGTAGAGAATGAAGATGAGAGTTGGCAAGCTCCCTCGCAAAAATTGAAGAAGGATCATCTTCACCAAAGAGAAGATGAATGTCATCAATAATGTCTCCCAATATGAAATCTAGGACTTCACAAACAAACTTGCATTGTCTATCAAGTAGTCATCCCATGGAACCAAGACTAGAAGACAATGAATATCCTACTGCACTGAATCACCTAAACCCATGGTTGTATGAATGCAAGCATCATTAGGAGAAAGAGTATAAGTAGTCTCAATAGGAGGAGACAAAATTGAAAGCTCAAGAACTTGATCATGAGTGAGAATAGCCAAGTTCAAGTAGTTGAAACTCTCCTCAAAATCTGAATCATCACTGTAAGTGTGATCATATGTTGAATAATCACTTTCATCAAGAGGAAAAAAATCTATAAAGGAGTACAATTGAGAAGATTGATCCACCATTCCAATAGTAATAACTACTCCACTTTCCAATTACTTGATGAAAACTAAATCATGTGTAAATTCCACACTCTTCTTTGTAGCACCATTTGTGATTTGATAGATAGAAATAAGGTTATTGGTCAAGTGTGGAACACACAACACATCATTGAAGTGTCCTCCCTAACATCAATACTTCCTTTCACAATCACATTCATGTAAGTGTGATGATTTCCCATAACAACGGGTGGACCTTTGTAAGGCTCAAATGATGAAAACATGGACTTTGAAGAAGCCATATGATGAGAAGCCCCTTCATCTAGAATCCATCTACTTGAATCGGGACTTGAAGAAGCATATAAAGCTTGTCCTTTTTGTGTGACAAATGTTTGACCCTTTCCTTTATCTTTTTTCTGAAATTTGTGAAGAAGTTGAGGTAGACATCCTTGAATGAAAATTGATCTTGTTCTTTACAAGAAGATTCTTCAATTCATCCATGTCCTTCTAATAACAAAAGTGTTCTTCACATCCATACTTTCTACAATATGCACAAAATCGCTTCTCCTTCTTTGAAAATTCACCCTTTTGAGGTGATGTAGAAGTTCCATGTTGTGTGGAAGTTGATTTTGCACTTTCTTGTTGAGACTTAGACTTCCAATTCTTCTTCTTTTGACTTTGATTTCCTTGATTCTTATGATTAGCCACTAATGCCTTGGAAGTTTAAGACTTGAGAATCCCCATACTCATTAATTTGGTTTTCTCCAACATCAACATTTCTCCAAATGCCTCAAAGGAGGGTGTACTAAAGGCACTTCCCATGTTCATCTTGTGAGTATTGTAACTTGACACAAAGGCTGCATATTTTGAAGAAAGATTGCCCATCATATGATGAATCAATTGTGAATCCTTGATAGTGATTCCACAATCCTTAAGTTGTTCTCTCAACTCATTGGCTTTGTTGATGAAAACTTGAATTGTCTCAAAGTTCTTAGGATCCAATTTGAGAAGTTATTCTTAAATTGTGAATCCCTAATCCTCATCCACCTTACTATACAAATCTTCAAGTTTATCTTAAGCATCCTTGGCATTGCCCAAGGAGGAAATGTGAAACAAGAGATCTTTAGTAACACATGTTCTTATAATTCCAAAAGCTTGAGAATCTTTAACTCTACAATCAATTAATTCCTTATCATCCACATTAGATTCTTTAATTGTTCCATCCACATAATGATTTATTCCTTTTACCATTAACTTGATCCATACATTTTTATGTGAAGTTAATGATGGAAATCCATAAGCAACCATAATGAAAAAATGAAAGAGAACTAGAGAGAAAGAGACACAGCCACACAAGGCACCCCCCCCTTCCCCCCCCCCCCCCCGCCCCCCCCTCCAAATCACTCAATCAAAGAACCCCACAAAATAGATGATTTGGGCACTTTATATATATTGCATGCAAAATTGTCACTTGTCAAAATGGACCAAAGTGGACTTCTGATTTTGATGATTACAACATAAAATATGAAGCTATAGCAGACTCAAGAAGATAAGACACGAGATCACTCAAAGATCTAATCAATTACAAGTGCCAAAAGAGGCCAAAATAGACCATATTATGAAAGTACTATGTCCACTCAAAATTTCTCCAAATTGATACCAGATCTGGAAAGTAGATAAAAAATCATGCACTTTCAAACAAAATTGCACCTAAAAATGTGTTTGCATGAGCCCGAATGAAGCCTTTGAAGTTGCAAAAATAGGGATTAGATAGGTACACTCACCAAAAACTATAATTTATGGAAAATCCATGCACCAAAACTAGAAAATATCTGCAGTACTGAAAATTTCAATAAATTCTACCCAAATTAAAAAAACATTGCACTCAATTTGGAGTCTGGATGACCAAGTTATGGTCTCCCAAAGTTGGACTACCAAATCAAAACTACATATGGTGAGGGCTGCAAATTTTTCAAACTTAATGATGTCAGCAAAGTACTGTCTTAAATTTGATGGTCAAATGGTCGTCAGTACAATTCAAAAATACCTAGAATTGATGGTCAAATGGCCGTCAATTTTAATCTCATGAAATAATGATGCCACCACAAGATGAAATTTGACGGTTAGATGACCGTCAAATCAAAACAAAAAATGCACTACTGACAGCTGGACTACCTTCAAATTTAACATAGGAAAACTACCGTAAAATGTAATTTTTTTTTTTTAAATACTAGTTGTATGGGCCGCCACATGTCACTTTTTGATTTGGTTGTCCTACTGGCTAGTTGATTGTGTATGGTCTATGTGGCAATGCTTTATTGGGTAGGGTGGTGGGCACGGAGGTGGCGGGCTCATTGACCGAGTTGGATGGGTCCTCTGCATGTGAGGTGGCAGGATCATTGACCGAGCTGGACATAACAGTCAAGCAGAGACTTCGGCTCACCAAGCTAGGGCTTTAGTTCACCGAGCTTGGTGAGTGTGAGTTGGGGTTGTGGGGTACATAAACCTCATTTGGTATACCTAGGGTGTTTAAAAACAATGGCCCGCAAATGTTAATTCAAAAGAGTTGTGCGCTGGCTCTTCCCGATGAGTCTTTGAGTCAGACGTGTCGGTTGGTTTGGTTTGAATGCTGATGCATGCATTTCGTACATGTATGGGTGTGACTAGGTGGTACTATGTGTAATTTCCCAAATTTTCCTAAAATATACTATCTGACAAACACAGGGGTGAGGACCCTAAAAACAACCCCAATATTTTGCAAAAAAATATAATTGCCTGGATTTGGAAAAAATAAAAAAAAAATTTTTTTTTTTTGAAAATCTGTACCATACCACAGATCAGACTATCCAAGTCTGATTTGAAATTTTTTTTTCCTCAAATTTGACTTTTATCTAATATAGGCAAATTTATAGTCAAAATTTATGGAAACGGCCACCCGAATGCAATGGTGAGGTCATATCTTTCTCTAGATGCTCCCAAAAATCATTGATATCTAAGATCTGAATCATGGCCCTCCAAAAGTTGAGGGAACAATGACTCTCAAATGGCTATGCAATGAAGACTCCTATAGCTCTGATACTATGTAAGAATTTCCCTAAGGCAAAGAATAAAAATACCAAGATCTAGAAGCTCAATTGATAGCACAAGACAGACAAATTGATATGATCAATGATCAAGTAATAATGAATAACAGATTGATTCATTATATACAATGTAGAAATGCCTAAATATATAGGCAATGCGATAAGACTACATGATAAGGGGATGATAAGCTATCAACCACACTAGGTGGAATCACATGTCCACCAAAGGTGGATCATCCTCCCTTGTACATCAAAGTATGTGCAACAATGAGAGAATGATAATGTGATAAGAGCACTAAAGGTGGATCTCACACACAAAGAGGTATGTGATGACAACTATCATCATCTAAAGTGGAAATTCTCCTAACCATGTGCTAAAATGAAATGCAAACTCCTAGATGTCTCAATGACAACTAATATGCAAATGCATTATCCTAAGTAAACTTAAGTAAAGTGTAATTAGTAAATACATAATTACACCAACACAAATTAAGGGAAGGAAACTTTAATTAGATCACTTAAATAATAAGGAGAAAAGCCCCACAATCTAAATAACTACGAGAAGACTTTGATGATAACATCAACGATGGATCTCAAAACTTATTTGAAGCCATGCAAGTGGTAGAATCTTGTAGAGATAACATTCTACCTAGGAAAAATGAGATTTTTTTATTAATATCTCCTCATTGGTTGAGAAAACCATATAAAGACTATTGGAGAAAAGTTCCAATTTTCTTTTCTTAGCATTGATACAATAGTAGTATTAAATCCAATGCATTTCCACAGAGAGGAGGGGATGTACATGTTTTTAGTATCGGCGAGATAAATCATATATATACATTCAAAGTGTAAAATAAAGAACTCCATCAAAGAATACAATCTAAAAAAGTGGCAATAGATGTGTCCAATGTATTTTCCTACATTCATTGGAATCACCAAGAACAAAAAATATCATCCCCATTTCTAAGGAGGGGCATGTGAGTGGATCAAGATCTTATGAAGCTTCTATGGTTAGATACAACTTAGACATGTGCCATTGACACTTTCATTTACTATGTTTCTGATATTTTGTATATCATTTTAAGAACCCCTCTTTTTTTGTTCTTCCTTTGTGTAAAGGTTTACTATATATTTTTTCTACATCTAATCTTTTGAGTCTTTATATCTAAATGAACTTTCATTAATAATATGATAGTGACATTCATTACCATTCCACTTTAAATATAATGTCTAGGTGGGTGCTCTTACAAAAGAATGGTAGTACATGTGTTGATGTTATGTGGTAGGTGGGATATATATCCTAACAAGCTAACTTCCTACTAGGACTTTCACTTTCATACAATGTTTTAACATTAAAAAAAATTATAATATTATTAAATTCACACTTGGATGGAGCTTCAACCATTGACGTATCCTTTGTGTGAATTATAGTTAGGAGATTTTAGATATCATATGAGAGACACATGTGACAAAGAAATGAAATTATAAAACAAGAGCTCATTATGTTCATGAGACCCCCTAAGAAATTCTATTGCTTCAGCTCTATGGAAAAATATCACTTAGGTGTAATAAGTCTTAAGTGGACCATTCATTCTCATGAAAAATAGATTTACATGAACCACTACTCATGAAATTTAGATTAATAAAGATAAACTTAAAACTACTTAATTAAATCTAATAAAAGACCATGAGGGTTTTGTTTCCCTAAATATGAATAATTTAAAACCTTCTCTTAGTCAATATAAATTTATCCTTATATTTTTATTTGAAAATTTACCTTTTGAAGATCCACCATACATACCTAGCTGTGAATTAAAAAAATTAATTTGATACATGGATAACAAAAACAATATTTTGACAATGACTAAGCTTATGTTCCTATTATTGACTATCATTTCTATTATGTACCTAATGATTTTCTTAAAAAAATGTTTAAAAGTACACAATTTTCTTTTTAAAAACTTCTACATGTTCCAACTCTAATCTATCTAAATTGAATCAACACTTTCACATTTAAAATTTAAGTAATTTTTAATAAATATTTAAAATACTAAGATATTGTTGATTTATAAAATTATTTACAACTGCATTTCCAAATTGGAGTGAAATCAGAGACAACTTTACTAAAATAATAATTATTAATATACTAAAAAACTTGTAAATACAAAAGAATGAATTTAGAATTAATCGTTTGATCAATCAACGTCCATTGCCAAGTAGTTGGGTGTAGATGGACCATTTTGGCATTATTAGTTCATGCCATAGGTAGGTAACTATTGGAATCATTAGATGCCTAAAAAAATCAAATGGACCGATCAGATTTAAATATTTTTTAAGACTTTTATTTCCCAAAGTTTGATAATTTTTACATATTTAAGAAATTTAAATAATTATATTTATTTGTATTTCTATTGGCTATAATTGAAAAAGGTAATGAGAAATATCAAATTTTATATCTGGGTATGTGCAAGATCATAAGGGGCCAAAAAGTGGCAATGTGAAAAATATTCACTTTTCACTCGTCCAAAAGCGCATGAAAATGCTTGTTGACTTTTGAGTAGGCCTGGGTGTCAGTACACCTGGGCAAACCTGACACCAAAGCACCCGATTAAGCTTGTTCTTTGGTGTCCACAGGGGTCACTTGAGCATTCCAATGTTCCAATGTGTTGTACAACCCCTTAGGACACACTTGAGCATCATAAGATGTACTAGGACCCCTTTTGAGACATTTGAATGCTCAAGTGTGTCCAAAGGGGTCCTAGGACCCCTTAACACACACTTGAGCATTCCAATGTGTCAAAAGGGGTCATGGGGACTTCCTAGGGGTCCTAACGTGTGATAAGGCAAACTAGGACCCCTAGGGGGTCCCCATGACCCCTTTTGACACATTTGAATGCTCAAGTGTGTCCGAAGGGGTCCTAGGAGGCCTTAAGACACACTTGAGAATTCCAATGTGTCCATAGGGGTCATGGGGACTTCCTAGGCATCCTAACGCATGATAACATGCACTAGGAACCCTAAAGTGTGTCCAAAGGGGTCCTAGGACCCCTTAAGACACACTTGAGCATTCCAGTGTGTCAAAAGGGGTCCTAGGAACTTCCTAGGGGTCCTAACGCGTGATAAGGTGTACTAGGACCCCTAGGGAGTCCCCATGATCCTTTTTGACACATTTGAATGGTCAAGTGTCTCTGAAGGGGTCTTGAGACCCCTTAAGACACACTTGAGCATTCTAATGTGTTAAAAGGGGTCATGGGGACTTCCTAGGGGTCCTAACGCGTGATAAGGCATACTAGGACCCCTAGGGAGTCCCCATGACCCTGTTTGACACATTTGAATGCTCAAGCATGTCTGAAGGGCTCCTACGACCCCTTAAGACACACTTGAGCATTCAAATGTGTCAAAATGGGTCATGGGAACTTCCTAGGGGTTCTAACACATGATAAGGAATACTAGGACCCCTAGGGAGTCCCCATGACTCCTTTTGAAACATTTGAATGCTCAAGTGTATCCGAAGGGGTCCTAGGACCTCTTCAGACACACTTGAGCATTCTGATGTGTCAAAAGGGGTCATGGGGTCTTCCTAAGGGTCCTAACGTGTGATAAGCCATACTAGGACCCCTGGGCAGTCCCCATGACCCCTTTTGACACATTTTAATGCTCAAGTGTGTCCAAAGGGGTCCTAAGACCCCTTAAGACACACTTGAGCATTCTAATGTGTCAAAAGGGGTCATGGGGACTGCCTAGGGGTCTTGACGCAGCATAAGGCATACTAGGACCCCTAGGGAGTCCCCATGACCCCTTTTGACACATTTGAATGCTCAAGTGTGTCTGAAAGGGGTCCTAGGACCACTTAAGACCCCTAGGGAGTGCTCATGACCCCTTTTCATACATTTGAATGGTCAAGAGTGTCTGAAGGGGTCCTAGGACCCCTTAGGACACACTTGAGCCTTGCAATGTGTCAAAAGGGGTCATGAGGACTTCCTAGGAGTCCTAACATGTGATAAGGTGTACTAGGAGCCCTAGGGAGTCCCAATGACCCCTTTTGACACATTTGAATGCTCAAGTGTGTTTGAAGGTGTCCTAGGACCCCTTAAGACACACTTGAGCATTCCAATGTGTCAAAAGGGGTCATGGGGACTTCCTATGGGTCCTAACGCATTATAAGGTGTACTAGGACCCCT
This sequence comes from Chamaecyparis obtusa, assembly GCA_027943335.1. Taxonomy (NCBI): domain Eukaryota; kingdom Viridiplantae; phylum Streptophyta; class Pinopsida; order Cupressales; family Cupressaceae; genus Chamaecyparis; species Chamaecyparis obtusa. The sequence goes on along the minus strand of BSBK01007018.1, from coordinate 148,620 downwards.
AGGGAGTCTCCATGATCCCTTTTGACACATTTGAATGCTCAAGTGTGTCTGAAGGGGTCCTAGGACCCCTTAAGACACACTTGAACATTCCAATGTGTCAAAAGGGGTCATGGGGACTTCCTAGGTGTCCTAACACATGATAAGGCATACTAGGATCCCTAGAGAGTCCCCATGACCCCTTTTGACACATTTCAACACTCGAGTGTGTTCAAAGGGGTCCTAGGACCCCTGAAGACACACTTGAGTATTCCAATGTTTCAAAAGGGGTCATGGAGACTTCCTAGGGGTCCTAACACATGATAAGGGATGCTAGGACCCCTAGGGAGTCCCCATGACCCCTTCGGACACATTTGAATGCTCAAGTGTGTCCGAAGGGGTCCTAGGACTCCTTACTTGAGAATTCCAATGTGTCCATAGGTGTCATGAGGACTTCCTATGGGTCCTAATGCATGATAAGGCATAGTAGGAGCCCCAGGGACTCCACATGACCCCTTTTGACACATTTGAATGCTCAAGTGTGTCCAAAGGGGTCCTAGGACCCCTTAAGACACACTTGAGCATTCCAGTGTGTCCATAGGGGTCATGACAACTTCCTATGGGTCCTAATGCGTGATAAGGCATACTAAGACCTCTCTCTCTCTCTGTCTCTCTCACTCTCTTCACCCTCTCTCTCTCTCTCTGTCTCCCTCTCTCTCTCTCTCCACCTCCAGTGAACTATTCTTTGAAGCCTCCATTTTTGTGTAGCTAGGGTTTACGGTGCCTATAAAAGGTACATTTAATACAAATATTTAGCCAATCACCTTTAAAGACCTAAAATAAACAAGAAATAAATTTAGGCCAAAAATACATACTGTATTTTTGTATGTAGTACTGTAAGCTTCAACAATCCGGCCAACTTCCTCTACTAAGGCACGAAGAACTCCATTAATGTATGCTCTAGGAGGAAGATTATAATTTCCATATTTCTGCAAGAGATTCTCCAAAATTTGTATACAAAGGCATCCTATAGGAAAAAATGAAAATTTTCCAAGACAATATCCACAATTCGTATACAAAAGCATCATACAGGAAAAATGACAAAAAAATAATAGCTAAAAGGTAAAATTTATCATTAACACTGGCAGTACCAAGGTCATATCCATTGTCAAATCCTAGCCTATGATGTGCAAAATGAGAAAACCAAGTGAAATGAAAGGGAAGGGATTGATCAAATAGTGAAGGTGCATCAAATCAGATCAATATCATAATAAATGCAAAAAATACTATTACAGACAAAAATATTTGCATATTAATTCATTACACCTTTCCTAAGCTTCTATACCTTGCTACATGATTAGACATTTTCGTTAGCAGAACTTGATTTTTAGGTTAAGTTTTACAGTTCATCTTTTTGATTCAAAGGACACAGATCGACTACTATATCTTCCTTAGATAGTTTGATTCTATTTCTTTGCTATGTTTTGCTAAAATGCACAGGCAATTACATCCAGAATACTAGAAAGAATTATTTAAGAGTCCAATCCAGATTCTTTAATGCTTCTAGTGAATCCAAATTTAGTTGTTATAAAGATGAGATGTTAGTGAATGACTTCTTGCTAATACTACTCTTCCACTAGATCTAGATTTCAACCCTTTTGTGGATCTACAAGCTCAATCATGAGCCCATGGGATTGGCCAAGAGAAAACTATGATTTTATATCAACTTATTACAAAATGTTCAGTTGAGGAGAAAATATTGCAATGATCAAGAAGAAAATTGGCTATGGAAAATATAGTTATGAATTCTGTTAAGAATGAAACTATTAAGGAATTGCATGATATATTACTCAATGGTGCAAGGAATATTCTTGATGAACATGGGATTGTAGTTACATCTATTAAATATACAAAGGAAGATATAGAAAATCTTCTTAATAGAGAGATTTTAATGTGAGAGAAAAGGACATTTCAGAAGAAAATGGTTATCTTGGTGCCATCCAAGGTATGCCAATTACTCAGGACAAAGAGTAAAAGCCCACAGTTAATGGGAAAGAGTGGGAAGAGCTTCTTGGACCCATGATAAAAGTTACAGATAAGGAGGAAGAGCTAGGAAGGGGAAAGTGACAAAGGAAAGAAGTAAGATATGTATGTGAGCCTATGTCAAATGATGATGATGAGTACTCACCATCTGCTAGTAGCTCAAGTAGTGACAAAAGCTCTTTAGTGCACATGTACACTATCACAAAAAAATCAGATAGAGAAGTAACAAGTGCTGTGGAATTATCCACAGAGCAATGTGAAATGAAGCCTCAAATTGGTTCCTTAGCAGGCAAAGAATTTGGTCATGCACTTCATTCTAGCACCACAAATATTTCTATTAGAAATGCTTATTCGTCAATGACCTTGCATTTATGGGACTTGGGAAACCAGGTTACTCATGTTGGGAAATATCCCTCAAATGTAAGTTCATTGCCACCCTTGGCAAGGCAGTCTCACTCCTCATTTTACAATAAAGGGCAACCATCTATGGTCCAAGGTTTTAATTCAGTTGACAAGTGGAGAGCTTCTCAAGGTACTGATCTCTTTCATAGAGAAGTTCATGATTCATCTCAAGGTTCTCATTTAGGTGACCAACTCCTTCGAGGTCCACAAATAGACCCATTAATTTCCCAATTGGTAAAAGGGTAGATGCAATTTTGGAAAGAGTGTCCCAATTGAAGAGAAATGGAAATTCTAGTGAGCATAAAGTTATTGCAGATCCAATGGGCGTATCTCCTCCACTGACAAATATAACTGCACTTCCAAAGACTTGAGTTTAAATGGAGACTGTTTGTTCCCAAACATGCCCCAGTCTAGCAGATGAACCCAATGTTGCTTGAGTAAAGAAGATACTGGTTTATTAAAGCATTTGCATTATCCCACTTGCTATCAATTACCACTTTTTGAGCGGCTTGCCAACTACTTCTATGCAGGATTCTTGTAATATATAATGTACTCATGCAAGTACATGCTAGTTTTTGTAAACATTTTCTATTCTAAACGGTTAGTGAGCAATATCAAAGAAAAGTTTCTTGCATCTGTTATTTAGACACATCAATTTTAGGAAACCATTTTTCTCCCATTACATGGTAGAAATGCCTAGATTCACTTTGTTGGTATCAATAGGTAGCAAGATGAGGGAAGAAATATATTTGTGAAGAGGAAGTACAAATGTTACTGTCTAAAACCATTTGGAGGTTTTAATATTCTTCTCCTGATTGTAATAAGAAACTCAAAATGTAGAAGACACCAAATAGTTGGGGCATTTATTTCCTATGACCTATGTCAATTTCAGTTCAATTCCTAAGGATGATATTCTCAATGTGTAAAAATAAACTGATGTGTTATTTTAAAATGGTGTTGACTGAAATTTATGAACATATGTCAAATATCCATTTTTTCCAGAATTTGAAATAGAACCAGCGGCAATATAATCAAATTTGTGAATTTCACATCCAATCATTGGATGTTACTCAAAAGTACAACACAGTAATATTTTTGAACCGATAAACAATCTTAGTCTTACTTCAAACCTACTCCTGTGTATGTGGGTTCTTGGAGGTATCTACTAAACAATGTGTGGATCTGTAATGTCCCTATCCAGGACCTTACTCACTTTTCTTAAAACTCCTAATTAGAATTTGGATTTCTAATGCAGGTGTTGTGATATTATTTAAGTTTGTCTTGCTCCTTACTGATTAATATTGTAATGAATTGGTTATCCTTCCCCTTCTCTCTCTCTCTCTCCTACTCTCTCCCCTTCCACCTCTCTCTCTCTCTCTCTCTCTCTCTCTCTCTCTCTCTCTCTCTCTCTCTCACCTTCTCACTCTCTCTCTTCCTCTCTCAGCCCCCGCCACCTTCTCACTCTCTCTCTTCCTCAATGGCCACCCATGAATTTTTTAAATGGTTGATTAATTTCCTTTGCTTCTTTCAATGGCCATCCATGATTTTTCTACAATCTTCCAACCTTTCGTACATAGTCGTAAAATATATATTAATATATTATACATATAAAATATATATAATATATGATATATAATGTAACATATAATATTTTAATATATATTAAATAATATTTAAAATGTAAAATGTATATTATATAATATTTAATATATAATATTATATATAATGTATAATCTAATATATATCTAATATATAGTTTTTGATATATAATATATCATATGAAGGATGGAGAAATAGGAGGGAGAAAGTGGAGGGAAAGTGAAAATTCAAAATTCTGCCATCATTTTTCGAGTACCTAAAAATATCGGGTACCTGATTAGGCTTGTTATTGCTTTGTGCACCAAACCTACATGGTCAACTATTGAAATGTCTCAAAAATGTGTTTTTCCCCTATTTCTCTAAGTTCCAGACTTCGACCATGTGGCTGACGACTTTTTTTCACCCAAATTTGATAAAACAAAAAGGGTATCTTAAGGAGATTATCAGCTTTCTATCGATATAATTGTTGTCAAATTTTGAATTCGACAAGTAATTATTAGTTATTTTATAATTGAGTTACCTCTAAAGTATTGATCTATATACTGATTGAAAAAAGACTATAACTTTTAGATGGTATAACATTTTTGAAATCCGAAAAATGTGTCACATTCTATGCTTCATCTACTATAAGGAATTTTTTTTTTTTTGAATTTTGTTTAAATTTTTGAATGAGTTAAGGTGGTCAAACACGAGAGTTTTTTTATTCTAAAAATGTTGTAGCAGAAAATTCATAATTAATTATTTTTTTGGAATAAAATTATAAAAAAATATGCGTCACATTTGGGCATGAGTCTACCAATATATAAAATCTTATAATAAAATATTATCATTTGATTATGATTAAGGTGGTCAGACATACACCTACTTCTTATTTTTTCCTAGAAATTTTTGTACTGCTACATTGAAATCTATACTTTTCACCAATCATACTAATTTTTTTTCAAAAAAGGCCTAGTAGTTTAGAAACTACATTCAATTTTCTACAGATTCTATTCTTACAACTTTTTGATATTAGGTTGATAGCTAGTTGAAATTTTCATGTCAAGTTGACTAACCCTGATTTGCTAATTTTTCATTGCTACTTACGGGCATAGTTTGGCCCGTCATGATCTTGCACATACCCAACTTTAATTAGGAAGAAATTAAAAAAGTCACATGATCCTTGGGCTATTATGTTATTTAATTCAAATTTATTGTTGGTGGTACAAGATCATTAAACCAACTTAAATGCTATAGTTTATCTCTCCTTTATCTCGTTCTTCACAGTCTGTTTGAGACATTGTCATCCCTCAAGAAATAGAGGAAAAGTAGATTTCTGGTGGCATTGAAGGAATTTGGCATTGTATGCTACTGTAACCTTGCAGCCTATTTTTAGAAAACCCTTGTTTTGTAGTGCACGCCAAGACATTTATGTTTTTCATTGTTTTATATTTATTTTGGATCCTACCAGTGTTAATAGGTTTGAGTTTTCTATTTTTCCCTTCAAATTAAGACCACTTGTGCATATTTTTTTTTTATCTTAAATCTACCATTTTTTCCTCCCTACAGTACCCAACACAAAACGGATAGAATTTTGACATTCTTATGGCATCAGGGCAAAGAGTAGTAACTATGAAAGGGCTTTGATAGGTAAGGTTTTTAGACTGTTCTTCTTTCTTTTCTTTTTCTTTTTTTGGTTCAGTTAGAAATTTCTTTCTTTTTCTTAATATCGTGTTCTTTCATCATAGTCATCTAGAACTTGCCTATGCTGCAATGAATTGTGAGGCAATAGTAAATGATCATTAAGCCTATTGATGAATATAATTTTGTTTTCATTCTGCCTATTAATATATTGAAAAAATGAGTAATTTGGCTCATAATTTATGCTAAAATTATGAAATGGTTAATTTTGTTCATGATTTCTCTTGAAAGGGAAGTGTGTGAAGAGGATTTTGAAAGGTTCATGTATGCATATATCCAAATATTGTGAGTCCCATGAATTTAATTGCGAGCTCTGTTTACATCTTTTGAAAATTATTCCTTAGTTTTTGTGGCTTTCAATCATTTCTTTGTAGAATTTTAATATTTTATTTGCTAAATGCAATTCAATGTTATGGGTGTCAACAATTTTGATACTTCTCAGCGCACTTGTAGAGATTGTTTAGGTTTTTTTTTTTAAATCTTACAATTCATTTGAGGCTTATTAGGGGTTGTTTGTGATGTTTTGGTTTCATTTGGGAAAATAACACTAATTTCACTTGTCAAAAATCTTTAACTATATGTTAGCAAGAAATATTTGTCACACCTATGAAATGAATTTGCTTGAAAGTTACTAGCCCTTAAACAAAATTCATTGTTCGCATACCCTAAATTAATGTGTTGTAGGAGTTAACTTTTCTTTGAGGCATCATGTCACACAATCCCCATAATTTTTTGAGCTTTCCCACTTAGTACGTATGTCGACCAAAGCATTTTTCCATAGAAAATTATGTCTACAGCCATTGCTTTTTGTAAGATTGCATATTGGGGCATTTTTTCAAATAGACCATGCTTAGTTTGTCCACCTTTAGCATGCATATCTACCAGAGCATTCCCAGTGGTGGAATTTGAGAAAAAAATGACCTTGCACTTGTGGTTATTCTCACACCATTTTCCTTATTCCATTTTAGCACATGTGGCGAAGATGCTGGGAAACATCTTTGAACTAGCGTTATACCTATAGTTTTCAATTTTTCAGACTTTTTGTTTTCATATCTCTGGTGCATATGCTCCAATCAACACAATTTGTGAGACTGGATGCCTTTGAGGGATACTAACATGAATTTGATGTGCGTTGTTAAATGTTTATACACTTTTATCTTAGCAATTTAAAATTTGTGGAAAATTTTGAATTCTTACTTAGAAGGCTGTTAAATTTTTTCCCTTTTTACAAATTTTTGAACTTATATATTTTTAAGATAAATTTGTAGTATGTTTATATTATAATTATTAATATAATTTTATCTTGGGTGCTTTGTTGATCAAAAAATTATGTTTAATTGACTATGGAGTTTTGATATGATCATTGTGTATCTGCCTCATATAAATAAATAGAAAAGAAGGAGACAATATTATTGGGAAGAAACACCCTCACGATTTGGCATTTTCTTTGCACAAATATGACACAGAGTTATTGAAAGTCAAATGTAGTAGCACAAAAAAAACTACTTTTTCAATTTTAATTTCGATATAAGTAGGTTTTTATTACATTGATTAGGATGGATTGTATTTATATCTTTAATTTAGTCATTCTCTACAAATTTGATGCTTGAACTATGATGACCTCAAGCCAGGAATCCTTCAACCACTGTAGGTATATAAATTATCAAGCGTCAATGGACATGACAGAAAAATAAAACATTATTGAAGTTTTTTCTTTTGTATTTTGTGCTTCAACAATGCATCATTTTGTAATATCATGTTGGAGAATTAATGTTGAATTATAAGAAGTGAACTATTTTGAAAGTTCATTGTCAAAGTCCAAAAATATTTCATAAAATATTTCATGCTATAATATATAGAGAATTGTTGAAATAGGATAATCTTTGATGTCATTTAAGCCAGAATGATTTGTACAATCTATCAAAAGAGAGTATACTACATACTTTTATAAAATTATTTCAATAAAAAAGTAAAAACTATTTTTAAATATTGAATAAATCAATAGTCAAAAGTAAACTTTTGAGTTTCAATAAATAACTAAAAAGTCTTTATAAATATTGAATACTTTAACAGTTAGAACTAAATTTTCATTTGTCTAACTCAAGATTTTATGTACTCAGACTTACCATCACCAATAATAGTGTACCTAAGATAAAATTATTATGTTTTGAACAATTTGAAAGAAGATCTTTCATTTTGTTCAACTATAAATTCTTTTTTTTAAAAGTAAGGTCCTTATACTACAAGCATAGAAACCTGATGCAGCCAAAATTCCTTTAACAATTAACATAAACATAAGAGAGACAAAAAACATAGAATATTTTTTAGAATTATAATCCTTCTTTATTATTCTTCCAAATACCCTTCTGCTACAATGAGAGAAAACACTAATTTAAGTACAAATCCAAAATTACCCTTTTTGGTAGTTTTTTCATAAAACTATTTTTTGCCATTTTTGGTAATTTTTAAAACAACTCGAAAAAAGCTGATTTTTTGTGTGAAGCTTCCTAAAACTAAGATAAGATGAACTGTCAACTAACCTTCGAAATTGGAAATAATATTTTGAAGTTATTATAAAAACAACTTTCTAAAAAAAAACTAAATAAAACACTAAAATCTTAAAAAGCCACTAAAAGCTCTGCATCATTCTCCTCTGGCTGAAAGAACACAGCTCCTACAAGTTATTTTTGAATTCATGCTTCTTTTCTAGATCTAATCATTCCCATTATACCAGATATTTATTGTATTAACCCAAAGAAGAGAAAACTGAATCCCTCTGGAATGCAAGTCTACTCCTTTTTCCTGGTCTTCCAATTCTTTAACAATTTGTTCATCTTTTCAACTATCCTTGGATCCCTCTTCCTCTTATTTTTCTTAAACCATCTCCTATTCAGTGCCAGCTCAACTTTTAGATTCCAAAATTTAATTTCATGTACATATACTTCAATAGCATCATTGTTTATGTCTTCATCATATAATATAACATCATATTCTCCATTACCATGATTTTCATAATACTTTTGAAAATCTACATATGCCTCATTAACAAACAAATTAGAAACATCTTCACTATCAACCTTATTATCAATAGGAATTTCCACTCGCTCAGTTTGAACATCATATTCAAATAATTGAAAAGGATAGGAAGACTCATCTACAACGGTGTTTACTTTGTCTTCTTTAATTCTTGATGTCAAAACAATCATAGGTATACTCACCATTTCATTTTCTACCTCTTCCTCTATTATTTTTGTCCTTTCTTTCATTTTCCTCTTTTGAATAATCTTTCTAATAGGCCATGTGATCTTCTTCTTAACTGGTAGGTGCCATTTTTGCAACTCTAGGAAAAATCTTGTTGCCAATTCTTTTAATGCTTGATCCAACCTTTGTACCTCCTGCTTGAGATGTTCTAAATTTTCCTTTCCATATTCCTTCTTCTTCACACTTTTGTCTTTCATCTTCTCTTTTTTTTTTTTCTCTTTTTTCTTCTTTAGTGAGCCCTCACTCTGCAAGCATCTCTTCAACAAATCCATCTCTTCAAGCAAGTCCCTTTGACCTTGCTTCCACTTTGTCTTTTGCCTCACCTAGGTCTTTTCTCTTCTCTACCTAGTATTTTGGCAACGAGGTTCTCTTTTCAACCTGCACAAACACAAACACACAAACACCAAACTCCTTTTCCCAAACCTTTTGGGCTCTGATATCAGATGATGCAACCAAAATTCCTTTAACAATTAACATAAACATAAGAGAGAGAAAAAACATAGAATATTTTTCAGAATTATAATCCTTCTTTATTATTCTTCCTAATACCCTTCTGCTACAATGAAAGAAAATACTAATTTAAGTACAAATCTGAAATTACCCTTTTTGGTAGTTTTTTCATAAAACTATTTTTTGCCTTTTTTGGTAATTTTTAAAACAACTCGAAAAAAGATAATTTTTTGCGTGAAGCTTCCTAAAACTAAGATAAGATGAACTGTCAACTAACCTTCGAAATTGGAAATAATATTTTGAAGTTATTATAAAAAAACAACTTTCTAAAAAAAAACTAAATAAAACACTAAAATCTTAAAAAGCCACTAAAAGCTCTGCATCAAAACCCTTAGTATCTAGTTAAAACACAAAGTTCATTGGGTTTTAAAGAAAGAGGTCGTTTGCATTGTTACCAACTCCCAAGCACTGGCTGCATTTTCCAAGTCTCTGCATGTTTAAACACAAAATTCCACATTTTCAGACCAAGAAAAAATACTGTCAATAAAATTAAAAATATTTTTCTTCAGAACTATACCTCCATTGGAATGGAACCTTGGAGGATATAAATGAATAGCAGCACCACATTTAGTTAATAGCATGGATTTCCCTTAACTTGTTATTAGATTGCAGTAAATCATAGATGGAATGAAATCCTTGCAGATATTCAATTTTGTTCGACTTACACTAACACCCGGATCACTTTATTAGACAACCCACTTAATAATTTGTTGTCTTTCAATTTTTATAATGATGTTTCATTCACCATTGATTTGCATGCAGATTGATATTGGAATCATATACACATCCTTTACCTAAGATGTTGGGTCTTGTTGCAATATTTATATTATAAAATACCTTCACAGCTACATCGTTATCATGCTCTTATATAATAATATCTGGATCTAATTTATACATGTACCTTTTCTTTTCTTTTTCCAATATACTCATATTCTCATTCCTCTTGTACAAAATTCCTTCACTACTAAACCCTTATCAATATTCTTACATACTAAGAATTCATATATTCTATTTATTCCATGTATCCTTTATCTCTTTTTCCTATATAATAATTTTCCACACCTTCACAACCGCAACCTTATCAATATTTTTATATACTAATCCCAACTCTTTTATTTCTCTATATACAGTTTCATGATTGGATTTATACATAATGTAATTGTACTTCTAATTATTTATTTTCATGTGTTTATACATATAAATACATGTCTGGTTATTTATATATAAAATTAATTTGCATGTGCATTTTTATATCTATGTTTTAATGTATTTAAATATGTATCTTTATTTATTTTTTCTAAATATATGTCTTTAATCATTTCTTTTTAGTTTTGTTATTTATTTCTAGATTTTTTTCACATATAATATATTCATTCTATAATTCCCCTTTACCATAGTGTGTGGATCAAGATTCAAACTTAACAATTATGACTAGATTTGCAATGAGGGTGACATAAAATATATTATAACTTAAGGTTCATTCCTGTTATTACCATTTAATTCTTGAACTATAGATTCCTCATAGCAAGGCACTCCCATAATCTATGATAAAAATATCTTAAAAGATAACTTCAATTGTCTGCAAAACCAGCAAAGACTATCAATGAAATTAGACTATGGGGGGATATATTTTTGTATTCATTGGCTAGCTAAGTGGTTAAATATACAAATATGTGTCTAGATAGTCATTAACAAGAGGAAAAATTTACTTGCACTTCAACAAATCTTTAGATACAGAATCATACTCACTACTTTTCCATGATGCTAATCCACTTTCTAGACATTTTGAACCCCTCGTACATTTTGAAATGCAATATGCAGAAAAGCAAAAACAAAGAACTTTTCAAGAGCTCAAAAAAATAGTAAGAGATAAACATAACGTGCAAAGTACAATATTCACAAACGAAGAAAATTTAACTAATCCACAAAAAATCCAAATACAAATAGACATGGACTGCAAAAAACAAGACACATCAATGAACATAACTCTTCAAGGGCAAAAAAAATAGAAGCAATAATGAACACGAATCAATGGAAAACACAATTTCCTTTGAGAATGATTGCATTGGCTTACTATCACATTGGAAATAGTTTTCAGATAAGAATGATTTTTAATCCTACATTTGATTTATTTAATGTTTAATTTATGTTTTCTGAGAAAGGGATTACTCTTTCTGACACCCAAAACTAGTTTTTATTTACACTTGCCACATTTAGTTTAACGGCTCAGTACTAAATATATTTGTAGCATATCATTCAATCTACTTGTAAGTCAAACAAACACCTATCCAACCCAACCCAAATTGTATCTATAGTGTACAAACTAGGTTTAATGTTGCTGCTCAAATTTACATAATTTTTTTAACTTAAAACCAAAATGCACCATTCAATATGACTAAATATATGACTTCCACAGCTTAGGTGCGGCGAATTTGTTCACTCTACCTTAACCACATTCTCATTTCACCATCTTTACACCAAAATCCATTGCACTATAGACATGAACTTTGACGCTTGTGTCCCTTGTTATCTACGAAAAAAATTAGCAAGTGGGCTGGGAATCTTTTATTTGTCAATTTAAAGTCTAAAATATATGGAATGGTCACTGCGCTGTCAAGTAGTGTTTTTGTTTCTGTTTGATTGACGATATTAGCATTTTGATTAAATCTCAACAAAACACTATATACTTTTTTTTTATTAAAGATGAATAATTTAAGATCTTATATTACTTAGTCTGAAATTACTTAATAATTTTGTTTTAAATTTACTTTTCAACGATCTAGAATAGCTACTTGGTTGTAATTATAAAAATAGATAATAAAAGTGATCTTCCGAAAAGTGTAAATTTTGCCGGCCTCTAGCATAATATTGGTCAACTGTATGTGTTGTCAAAAGAAAATGAGCAGGTGGGAATCTTTTATTTGTCAAATGAAAAGAAAGAAAATAACTGTGGAGCCGGGGAGAGCAGTATATATGTCAAGAAAATAAGGAGAAAAATGCAATACAAAAACAAATTACAATTGTATTTTATTGTGCATTCTTATTAACTATGGAATATGAGAGGAAGAAATAACTCTTGACGCCCCTAAAATATATTTTGAAGACTGAGAAGTCAAGTCTTTCTTGTGAAGGGTAATAAAGAGCCTTCCATTATGTTTTTATCATTTTAATACTTGTTTGGACATAAGTTTGAACAGAGTGTTCCGTTGGAATTCCATGATTAGGATAAAATAAGTTTTGAAGTTTTAACAGATTTGCATGATCAGTATGGAATATAAGTGGAAGAAAGAATTTCCAATTTAGTGAGAGGCGTTTCTTGTTAACTTTATCTTTTGGATGACAAGTAGTTTTTTCATAGCGTTATTCATGGATGTAAACTTATTTCAATTTTTCTTCGTGAATGTCACTTTTGCAAACAAATAAGTTGCTTCAAGACTGAAAAGAAATTACATATTCTTATGGATGCTAATTAAGTGCCTTCCATCATGTTTTTATCATTTTAATACATTTGAAGAGAGTGTCATCTTCCACGATCAGGAAGGGATGCATTTTTTAATAGATTGGCATGATCAGTATAGAATATGTGTTTGAATAATTCTCTTACAAATGTAGAAGGAAGGAAGAATTTCCCATCCAATCTTAATGTGAAGCATTTTATTTATAATTTATCTTTTAACCCACATTTAATTATAATAATGTTTTATATTTATGTAAATTTATTTCTATTTTTTAAGTGAAAGATCTAAGTTTTTATTGTTTTTTATTTTCTTCTTTGCTAAGAAGTGAACTTCAACTATTTAGTATTAGAAAAATATAAGATATTTCAGCAATCAAAAGAAAATATTATTTTGATAATTAATGAACATTTCATTCAACACTCATCATGCTTTTGTTTCACATAAATAAATAAAATGTTATTTTATTTCTTGATTAACAGTGTGTACATATGTAGGCACAAGTGTCTGTATAACATCTATAGGTATAATCAATCTAATTAGTGATATTCTTTGACTAATTTGTTTTGAAGTGAGAAACATTTTTTTATCTTTAATCTTGTTATAAAAACTGAATGATGTTATTCATTTTCAATACTACGAAATAATTGTTGGTCTCTCTTATTCTTATATATGTAAGTGTTACATGTTACAATTAATATTATAATAGTATATGGTTATCTATTTTAAAAGAGATGTACTTATATGATCATTAAATTTGATTATATCAATGTAGGTAAAAATGGCTTAAACCTTGTCAACGAAAGTAACTTCATTTTAGTGTTCTAAGTAAAATTTGGTATTATTATACTTATTAGATATTATTAAAGGTGGATTATATATTAATGGTTAGCTTTCCTTGAAAAATATTTTTTAAATTTTTATTAAGAAAATTAATTTTGGCATGAAAAGACAACCAAGTAATTGAGATGAAAATTCTCACCAAAAGCACTAGCTACTAGCTAGTCAAGACTTCATATGATTCACCTATATTATTACATATATTAGAGATAGATAGATATGAGATATAAAGGGAAAGAGAGAAAGAAAAGATAGACCAACCTTTGTCAACCATGTTTTTCTAACAAACTAAACTTGCGACACACACCAACAAAAAAATAGAGTGCATAACATAAAGAGAAAATATAGAGGAGAAACATAGGGATATACAAAGAGGGAAAAGGGAGATAAAGAGAGACATACACTAATTGATAAGTTGGAGTTTCTAAAGGAGAGAGAGCCAAGGTAGGAAGGCACTTGCAAGTTGTATATGATATGTCAGTTTCATTAAATATGGACTAAGTTAAAATTTAACATTTGACTCCCTTGCAACTAACCCAAAATATCTTCTTTCTCACTTCTCTTGTTTACACCTTTTTCTCACCTTTGAGAGTCTTAGATTTTTTTATGGCATTAATTTCCTCATACTTGCTTTTCTCTACTTAGATATACAACCTTATGACTATGTCGATACTATTTGAATTATATGCTCTTGAATGATGAATTATTTTGAGGTTAAGCCCTCTAAAGCCCATAAAATCTCACACCCTTCTGAATGTTGATACATTTTGAGGTTAAGCCTTCTAAAGCCCTTAAAACCAAACACCCTTCTAATGAATTTTATGTGTTGATTGTCACATTCTAAAATAAATGAACCATATATTTAATTTGACTTGCTTAGTTATATCTATACATCGTTTATAAATTTAATTATCAATTAAAAGAAATTATTTCTATAATTACAAAATTATAATAGCCTAACATATAAGTTGCCATATAATATTAAATAGAGTTGAAATAATTTTATTATCAATTACTAATTTAACTACAATATAATATAATGATATAATAATTAATATTAATTTAATATATTATTATATAATATTTATTATTAGTTAATAATTTAAATATAATAGAAATAGATAATAATTGTTATTTATATAATTATATTTTTAAAATAAATTATCAAATATCAAATAGAATTTAAATAATATTATTATGATTCATAATTTAAATCTAATTTATAATTATAAGAATTATTAATACACATTATTTATAAATCACCAATTTCTTCTTTTGTAGATACTATTTTTATAAATATGTGTTGCAGTTCTATATTTGTCAGCGAAGACACCAATAATAACTCTGTCAGCGAAGACACCAATCGGTGGTATGCGAAAAATGGTGAATAGAACGCAAGGGTCGTTTTAATCTGTAACTTTTAATTTCTCGATTCAAAATAGTGTTTCGTGGATGTGTAATAATCAAAATATTGGGAGTCCACGCAATAGTGTTCCGTTGATGTGTAATAATCGAAATATGATAGCCCTTTGACGAAAGAACCAGAGATGTGAGGTAGTGGCTATCCAGCCACGAAAATCATTTTTTTTATATAACCTTTTGCAAACTTTTGAAAAAAAAACTAAATGTTTCCCCTTCGTATGGTTAAAAATTTCCTTGGCTGCATAGCCGCTGTCGAGATGTGAGAGCTAATAACGATGACACGTGAAAGAGGACAAACAACTACCGATAAAATTTTGAATGGTTGAGAGTAGTTGGATGGCCGTGCTTCCCTTTCCGTGTACTGTACGTCGTCTGGTGGAAAACAGAGCTCGTACTGCATGTCTACATTAATGCGGTCAACAATAAACAATTCGATGGGCCAAATGATTTCAATGGCACTGGCCAAACCGTTCGTGCCTGTGACATGCCGTTTTAATTGAAATTTATTTTTGTTTAAAAAGAAAATACAGCCTCATCGAAGACAAGTTTAATGGCATGTTATCTTACAAAGGGGACACTTGGTAGTATTTGAAAAAAAATAATTTTATAGTTAGGATTTAGTTTGATAGTTAACTTTGTAAAAATTATTAAAATTATACTTATATTGACATGTATAATAATACATTAATAAATATTATTTGAGTATTTGTAATTGTATATAAAATTATTTTCAAGTACATATATAAACCTAAAAATCACAAAAACTTGTACATAATATAAATTTATGATAATCTAATAAATATAGTTATATTAACAATATAAATAAATTTTTTTAAAATAATTAATAATACAATTAAAAATACTCAAATAATATTTATTAATGTATTATTATACATGTCAAAATAACTATAATTTTAATAATTTCTATAAAAAGTTAACTATCAAACTAAATCTTAAATTATAAATAAAGTTTTTAAAAAATACTAAGTGTCCCTTCGTAAGATACTTAAACTTGGCAACGATGTTTTTTAAATAAAAATAAATTTTAATTAAAATGGATGCACATTCGTTCTGTCCACAGATATCTACAGTGATATAGATGGTTTGGCAGGCACTCGCTGATGGGGCCGGTATAAATATTCGGCTATTTAGCCAGGGAGCTAGTTATGCAGCCGACAATTTCCCCCAGCCCCCATGCAATGTGGCCTCACCATCCCACTCCATACATCCATGGGATCTCCAAATTTTGTGTGATTCTGTGCATGTCAGATGTGAGATGTGCTAGATTTTAGTTGATTTCAAAATCATTATTTTATATATTGGTTAAGAGTCAAATATATATATTGGACATGTTATCTATACGTTAAGTGTGTAATATATATTTTTTATAATATATTTTTGTGATGGTTAATATAATAATAATAATAATAATAATAATAATAATAATAATAATAATAATAATAATAATAATAATAATTAATAATAATAATAATAATAATAATAATAATAATAATAATATAATAATAATAATAATAATAATAATAATAATAATAATAATAATAATATTATTATTATTATTATTATTATTATTATTATTATTATTATTATTATTAAAAAATCGCTCGATAATAGATTATTTTATTAATATATTTTAAAAGAGTTTACAATAAGACCTTAACCCAAAAGGTCGCTCTGAAGTTAATGATTACAAAATCCATTTCAAGGGTTGAAACTATAATAAAAACATAAAGTAAATCACTGTAGACCAACTATACATAATACGAACATATACAAAATAAGCTCCAAAAGAAGAAATCATAGCTAAACAACCTTTTACCACGACCGCTCTGCTAAGGGAAAACCCACACCTAATTTCTCAAGACTCCAGAAATCAGGGCATCCCAAACACAAAAATCAAAGCTTCAAAAATTGTCCAACACCATTACCATCCTCTAAGCATGTCAAACATCTACAATCCTTCTAGCTTGCCTAGGGAGAATCATCCGAGCTTGACGAGGTAACCACCAGAGTATGCACCTTTTCCATCTACACATGAACACCCTCCAAATTAGCCCAGATTTTAGATTTCATCTTTTCCCAATCGACTCTTCTTTCCATCTTATAAGCCTCCTTATCTAGTTTACCAATCCACCTTATAAATGGAATGAGGCCATATTCCATTGCTTCTTCACGATCCTCAATGCTCTCAGAGATGTTTGTTCCTACACCTGACACTGCCCATTCTGAAATGGAATACGGGCCAAGTAGTAAATCCTTTACAAACAAAGCCTTAGTCACCCATTCAACTGTGTGAATTGGTTCATCCAACTCAAGGCCCTAGGCCACAACCATTGAGATAATAATAGTATTATCCCTATGCATTAGCTTGAATTCCTAAAAATGAGGCCCTAAAACCAATCATTGCCGACACCATTGTTCTCATCTTTATTTTGAGGAGTCCTGCAACACAATCTCAGCTTGTTGCACCTAGGAATGACTTCATCTACCACTTGGTATCCACCATAAAGTTAGCATGCATCTTCACTACCACCAACAAAACCTGCAAACAAAGAAAAAACCATGCCCAAGACACAGGAACAAAAGAAAATTTGGTGAAAAAGGGATTCCCAACTACCTTAAAAGACCACCATAGAAAAACACTAAAACTTGTGTCGTCAGCAGGATGTCCTCTTAATCATGTCACAATTAATGTCAAATTTGCAGACATAACACCAAACTCACATCCGGCCACTACCTGCGTGTGACACATATTTTAAATAAAGATCGCTCGCATTTCTAAATCGAGCGCCACCGCTTTCGAAATGAGCTAGCTATGGTAATCATACTGTACTACCATCAAGGCTGAGACCATCTCGACACTGCACGAGCCCGTTATAAAAGACATCAGCAAAAGTTGACTCAACACTCAAAAGGGTCCATGTTAGTCACCACGATCTCTAGAGCATTCATAAGAAAAAATGGGAAAAGGAATGCCACACCCCTATTCGCCTGCCATAGAAATTTAAAAAACTTCAAAGTTAACACACTCCATATTTTCCATCCTTAATTCTCCAACCTGATCAAAATTTACGACCCATTTAGACAAAACATCTACCTCTTTATTTCCTTCATGATAAATATGGCTGATTTTAAATTCCTGAAAGGATTCAACTAATTCAACCACTGAGTTCATAATAGGTTGAAGGTGCCAAGCATTTGTGTTTCTATTTTTACAAGCGTTAATTAGTACTACAGAACCTCCTTCCAAATGCAACCTCTGGACACCTAACATGACCCCAAACCTAGCTGCTAGTAATGCCACATAACCTTCAACAATATTATTAGTTCCTGCCCTCAACTTTTGAGCTCCATAAGCTATAATTGACCCATTATGATCCCTTAGAATCACAAAAGCTCCTGAAGGACGCAGGTTTCCTCTCAAAGCCCCATCGAAATTCTATTTAACCCAACCTATATCAAGAGATGACCACTTTACACCTTCCCGCATCATACACTTTTTCACAAGCCTCTTACCAATATGATTACTATTTTATTTTAAACCTGGCCATGCCCTCTGCAACTGCTGATCCAAAACTATAAAAGGAGTGGATATAGGGAGACATGAAGATCTGGCATTTACTACTTCCTCAATTATATGATTAATCTTGAACTTGAATCTCTCAATACTTTTAAACTTCCCTTGAAAAAGTCTCTGATTACGCTCCTTCCAAACTTCCCATATTAGGATGGAAGGACTACCATTCCAGATTGAAGAAAAATTTGTCCTGAAAGGAGAAGATGGCCAACCACAAAAAACCTCCATCAAACTATTAGGTGATTTGACATGAAAGAAAAAGGTGATTTGCATCTTCCTCTTCACTCTCACAAAGAAGACACCTTGTAGGACCGAAAATTCCAAATTTCCTACGCCTCAACCCAATTAAAATCCTTTCCTTGACTGCTAACCAAGCAAAAGCCTTTGCCTTAGGCAAACAATTCTTACTCCAAAGAAGTTTTGAGGGCCAACATCTTCAACCTCTACTATGTCCAAAAGTTGATATCCCACTTTCACTGAATAATTACCACTACTAGTTGCACACCACTTAATCACATTCTCCTTTTGATTAACAATCACACCCCTACCATAAAAAATATCCTTCATACACATATAGTGTTGAGCACTAAGCCCCAAATCTTTCAATGTTTTTCCACTCCAAAACCTGGCCCAGAGGTCCAACTCACAATTCCACATAATCACATAAAAATTCTCCCCAACAATCTATAAATAAATCCTTTAACTCTTGATAAGCTGGATTAACAGAAAGCACTAGAAATCCACTCCAAGAGTCATCCCAAAATTTGATACTCTATCCATTACCCACTTGCCAAGTAAGATGTTCAGTGATGAGAGGTCTGCAACTTGAAATAAAGTTCCAAACAACAGATCCCTTTGGAAGGTTTGATGTTGTGAGAATTCTGTAATTGTCCATAGAGTCTAAATACTTTGATTTTAACACTTTAACCTAAAGTAATTTTGGATTTTGGGAAATACAACATACTAATTTGGCTCCCAAAGCTTCATTTATTAAACTCCAATCTCTCAAACCAACACTGCCTTGGAAGTTGAAGACTTGAGAATCCCCATACTCATTGATTTGGTTTCCTCCAACACCAACATTTCTCCAAATGCCTCAAAGGAAGGTGTAGTAAAGGCACTTTCCATGGTCATCTTGTGAGTATTGTAACTTGACACAAAGGCTGCATATTCTAAAGAAATATTGCCCATCATATGATGAATCAATTGTGAATCCTTGATAGTGATTCCACAATCCTTCAGTTGTGCTCTCAACTCATTGGCTTTATTGATGAAATCTTGAATTGTGTCAGAGTTCTTAGTATCCAATTTGAGAAGTTGTGCTTGAATTTTAAATCCCTTATCCTCATCCACTTTACCATTCAAATCTTCAAGCTTATCCCAAGCATCCTTGGCATTACCCAAGGAGGAAATGTGAAACAAGAGATCTTGAGTAACACATGTTCTTATAATTCCAAAATCTTGATACTATTTAACTCTCCAATCAATTAATTCCTTATCATCCACATTAGGTTCTTTAATTGTTCCATCCACATAATGATTTAGTCCTTTTACCATTGGCTTGCTCCATACATTTTCTTTCCATGTAGCATAGTTATGTGGAGTTAATGATGGAAATCCATAAGCACCCATAATGAAAAACTGAAAGAGAACTAGAGAGAGAGAGACACAACCACACAAGGAACCCCCCACCCCCTCCCCCAAATCACTCAATCA
The DNA here is from genome assembly GCA_027943335.1 of Chamaecyparis obtusa. Lineage (NCBI taxonomy): Eukaryota > Viridiplantae > Streptophyta > Pinopsida > Cupressales > Cupressaceae > Chamaecyparis > Chamaecyparis obtusa. Next base: position 128,121 of record BSBK01007018.1, on the reverse strand, counting down.
AAGAACTGCCCAAAATAGATGATTTGGGCACTTTATATATATTGCATGTACAATTGCCACTTGTCAAAATGGACCAAAGTGGACTTCTAATTTTGATGATTACAACATAAAATATGAATATATATTAGACTGAAGAAGACAAGACATAAGATCACTCAAAGATCTAATCAATTAGAAGTGCCAAAAGAAGCCAAAATAGACCATGTTATGAAACTACCATGTCCACTCAAAATTTCTCCAAACTGATACTAGATCTAGAGAGCAGATGAAAAATCATGCACTTTCAAAAAAAATGCACATAAAAATGTGTCCGTATGAGCCCAGATGAAGCCTTTAAAGTTGCAAAAATAGGGATTAGACAAGTACAATCACCAAAAATGATAATTTATACAAAATCCATTCACCAAAACCTGAAAATATCTGCACCACTGAACATTTCAGGAAATTCTACCCAAAATTAAAAAAAAATGCACTCAATTTGAATTCTAGATGACCAAGTTATTGCCTCCCAAAGTTGGACTGCCAAATAAAAAATGCATATGGTGAGGGTTGCAGATTTTTCAAACTTGATGATGTAAACAAAGTATTATCTTAAATTTGACGGTTAAATGGTCGTCAACACAATGTAAAAATGCCAATAATTGATGGTCGAATGGCCGTCAATTTTAACCTCATAAAATAATGATGCCACCACTAGCTGAAATTTGATGGTTAGATGGTTGTCAAATAAAAACAAAAAATGCCTTGGTGATGGTTGGATGACCATCAAATTTAACATAGGAAAACTAGAGTAAAATGTTTTTTTTTCAAAAAAGACCAGTTATGTGAGCCGCCACGTGTCACTTTTTGATTCGGTCATCCTACTAGCTAGTCATTTGCGTATGGTCCACATGGAAGTGATTTATTGGGTAGGGTGGTGGGCATAGTGGTGTGGAGGTGGTGGGCTCATTGATTGAGCTGGACGGGTCCTCTACGTGTCAGCGGGCTCGTTGACTGAGCTGGACGGGTCCTCTGCGTGTTAGCAGGTTCATTGACCAAGCTGGCCATAATAGCCAAGCAGAGACTTCGACTCACCAAGTTGGGGCTTTAGCTCACCGAGCTCGATGATTTTGAGCTGGGGTTGTAGTGTTTAATCCCACAGGCACCCCGTTTAGTATACCTAGGGTGTTTAAAAATAAAGGCCCGCTGATGTTAATTCAAAAGAGTTATGGGCTGGCTCTTCACGGTGGGTCTTTGAGCCAGGCATGTCAGCTATTTTGTCAGCCGGTTTGGTTTTAATGTTGATGCATGCCTTTCATACATGTACGGGCATGAGCGGGTGGTACTGTGTGTAATTTCCTGAATGTTCCTAGAGTATACTATTTGATAAACACAGGGGTGGGGACCCAGAAAACAACCCCAATATTTTGTAGAAAAAATACAATTGTCCAGATTTGGAAAAAATAAAAAATAAAAAATAAAAAAAATTATGAAAATCCGCACAGTATTGTAGATTGGACTGCCCAAGTCCGATTTGCAAAAAAAATTGCCTCAAATTTGACTTTTACCTAATACAGAAAAATTTATAGTCAAAATATATGGAAACGGCCATCCAAATGCAATGGTGAGGTCAGATCTTTCTCTCTAGATGCTCCCAAAAATTATTGTTATCTTGGATCTGAATCGTGGCCCTCCAAAAGTTGAAGCAACAATTGCTCTCAAACGGCTATGCAATGAAGACTCCTATGGCTCTGATACCATGTAAGAATTTGCCTAAGGAAAACATTGAGAATACAAAGATCTAGAAGCTCAATTGATAGCACAAGAGAGACAAATATGATATGATCAATGATCAAATAATATGATATGAAAAATTGGAGACCCATTACCCTTTTGAACCTTTCTTACAAGATTCTGGCTAAAGTCTTAGCTAGGAGAATTGCTCCTCTACTATGCAATTTCATCTCGAATACACAAACTAGATTTATTCAAGGAAGATACATATTAGAAAATTTAGTCACCAGTTGGGAAGAAATGCATTGGGCTCATGCTGATGGACAAGAGGTGGCTATGATCTTGTTAGATTTTGAAAAAGCATATGATAGGGTAGAATGGAAATTTTTGCTTGGAATGTTAAAAGCTTTTGGTTTTCTTGAATATTATTGTAAGTGGATTAGCATCTTATTTATGGACTCTTTAACATTCATTGATGTAAATGGATCTCTATCAGATCCTATAATACTACAGAGATCTATTAGGCAAGGGTTTCCTATAGCCCCTTCATTGTTTGTTATAGCTGTAGATGCCTTGTATTATATCCTCAGGACACAAAGTTTGGGTCCTCTCATCAAAGGTATATGTCTCCCCAACAAGGAAGAAATAATTAATGCTTAGTTTGTAGATGACACAACACTTTTTCTCAAAATATCAGAAGGTAACTTTGACATTGTGGTTGAAAGGCTTTAACTCTTTCGTAAAGCTTCAGGTTCTTAAGTATCTCCTCATAAATCTATTGTTCTGGGTTGGTCAGATGAACCCCCTAATTGGTTAATAGTAAAAGGATGGCAATGGGCTGGACCTAACAATATTGTTAGGTATTTGGGTATACCTTTCTCTGTTGAGCCCAATATTGGTAGCATGTGGAATTGGATCTATGATAAAATTAATAAAAAACACATAAAATAGAAGACTCAAACATTTTCTATTGCTAGCAGCATGCAAATTGTTCAAAAGGTTCTCTCTGCACATCATATGTATTATGCCTCGTGATTGAGGGCACTCCCCTTAATACCACAAACACATAAAAGAAACAGAGAAACAACAACAATATGCAAGAATATAAAATTGGCTTCTTATTATCTCCACAAATGTGGAATTACAAACTTTCAGAATTACAGTATGCAAAGCCACATGGGCATTCCCTTACAATATTTTGTAGGACAAAGTCTCGAATCAATACCCCGATCTACTACCCAAAACTACTCTGAACTGCCCTGAACTACCTAAGACAATACTACGGGCCTTTTTTATATAGGAAATTTCCACTGCCCGAGAAGGTTCCAGAAATTTAGCCCTAAGGACCGACCAAACTTAGAATTATTTTATTTTAAAATTTATTACATCAAAGTCAGCTCAAAATAAATTTTGAAACCCAAACAGAAATTTTGAAGGAAAATCATTTTCCGCCATTTCAGGTAACCCAACTTCCGAAGACCACAAGTCATCGCCATTTGACCCAATTGACTATTATGACCCCAATTTGGAAAAGGCGCGAGGAGCTCTACAACACTTGAATCAAGCAAGCTTCATTTAGATGAAGTTTTGACCTCATCTAGGGCCTCTAAAGCCTTCAAAACTGAGTTCAAATTTTCTGTACCCTCCTGCCAATATAAAAAATCTTCAATATCTCCAAAGCTAGACTTGATCTATCAATGAAACTTTACTGGCAGGCTGATACGATTGGGATGAACCTCCACATATGAAATCAGAACATTCTGAGATTGTATGACCAACTTGCTAAAAATAGCAAGTTTCCATAAATAGTAGCTCTACACAAGACAACCCTTATTGAATACAAAAATAGAAATATTTTTGGGTGATGCAAGATTTCTCTTACACCTAGGATGCTCCTGCATCAGACACCCAAGGTAGGAAAAATTTTGTGAATATGGATTCACAAAATGAAGTAGCCGCTGCTGATTTTTTCTTTTTCTTCTCTTCCAACACCTTGCTGGAACAAGTATCCACTGCTAATAATACTCCTCTACAATCAACTTCATCCATCTGTAACTCTCATTCTCCTCAAAATTTATATGATCTAATACATCTGTAGTAAACTCTGTAATACCATACAAATCTTCTATTGCATACCAAACATCACTTGCAAGGTCCTCACATAAACCAACATCATTATATTTCAAATCCATCTCAAAGATAGCATCCCATGATTCATAAAAATTTACCTCTTTCATATCTTCATCTTTGTTTTCTTCGTTTGTGCCTTCAACAAGGCATGTAATAGCTTCTTTCTTTTGATCTCCTACCAATGTATTCCACTCTTCCCCTACTGCTGCAATCTTAATTAATAAATCATCTTCATCATCTTCAGGTTCATGAATCTTCACATCTTCATGCTCTACCTCTTCTTTTGTACTGCTTTCCTAATACTCCACTTTATCTTTTATCTTTCCTACATCCAAAGAATTATCATCATCTCTTTGAATCACTCTTCTCTTTTTCAGCTCCGCTTCTAATTCGACCACTTGCTTCTTCAAATCTAGTATTGCAACTCTTGTCTCTTCCTAATATCTCTCTCTAATTTTCTCAAGTCTAGGAATTCTAAGAATCCATCCAATCACAAAAGTCATCTTCTTCTTTCTCTTGTCCATACTCGCATCGTCTGAAGAAAAACTTCACCCAACTCAAGGTCCTAGTGAAAACTGCCTCACATTCGGTGCTTTGTCTACATAGAAACCCTAAACCATGGTCCTGGTGCAAACGACCTCACAATCGGCAATCTGTTCACACAAAAACTCTAACCCACGGTCCTGGTGCAAACTGCCTCACAATCGGAGATCTATTTACATAGAAACCCTAACCCATGGTCTTGGTGCAAACTGCCTCACAGTCGGCGATTTATTTACACACTCAGGAACTCTTGCTCTGATACCACTTGATGGAGGGTGCTCCCCTTAATACCACAAACACATAACAGAAACAGAGAAACAACAACAATATGCAAGAACATAAAATTGGCTTCTTATTATCTCCATAAATGTGGAATTACAAACTTTCAAAATTACAGTCTGCAAAGCCACATGGGCATTCCCTTACAATATTCTATAAGAGAAAGCCTCGAATCAATACCATGATCTACTACCCATAACTACTCTAAATTGCCCTGAACTACCTAAGACAATACTACGGGCCTTCTTTATATAGGCAATTTCCACCACCCGAGAAGGTTCCAGAAATTTAGCCCTAAGGGCCGACCAAACTTAGAATTATTTTATTTTTCAATTTATTACATCAAAGTCAACTCAAAATAAAATTTTAAACCCAAACAAAAATTTTCAAGGAAAATCATTTTCCACCATTTCAAGTGACCCAACTTCCAAAGACCACAAGTCATCACCATTTGACCCGATTGACTATTATGACCCCAATTCGGAAAGGGCGCGAGGAGCTCTACAACGGTTAAATCAAGCAAGCTTCATTCAACCAAAGTTTCGACCTCATCTGGGGCCTCTAAAGCCTTCAAAACTGAGTTCAAAGTTTTTGTACCCTATTGCCAATATCAAAAATCTTCAATATCTCCAAAGCTTGACATGATCTGTCAATGAAACTTTACTGGCAGGCTGATACGACTGGGATGAACATCCACATGTGAAATCAGAACATTTCAAGATCGTATGACCAACTTACTAAAAATAGCAAGTTTTCATAAATAGTAGCTCTACACAAGACAACCCTTATTGAATACAAAAACATAAATATTTTTGGGTGATGCAAGATTGCTCTTACACCTAGGATGCTCTTGCATCAGACACCCAAGGTAGGAAAAATTTTGTGAATATGGATTCACAAAATGAAGTAGCCACTGCTGATTTTTTTTTTTCTTCTCTTCCAACACCTTGCTGGACCAAGTATCCGCTGCTGATAATACTCCTCTACAATCAACTTCATCAGTCTGTAACTCTCATTCTCCTCCAAATTTATATGATCTAATACATCTGTAGTAAACTCTGTAACACCATACAAATCTTCTATTGCATACCAAACATCACTTGCAAGGTCCTCACATAAACTAGGATCATTATATTTAAAATCCATCTCAAAGTTACCATCCCATGATTCATAAAAATTTACCTCTTTCATATCTTCATCTTTGTTTTCTTCATTTGCATCTTCAATAAGGCATGTAATAACTTCTTTCATTTGACCTTCGACCAATGTATTCCACTCTTCCTCTACTACTGCAATCTTCATTAATAAATCATCTTCATCATCTCCATGCTCTACCTCCCTTTTGTACCGCTTGCGTGATACTCCACTTTATCTTCTATCTTTCCTGCATCCAAAGAATTATCATTATCTCTTTGAATCACTCTTCTCTTTTTTAGCTCCGCTTCTAATTCGACCACTTGCTTCTTCAAATCTAGTATTGCAACTCTTGTCTCTTCCTGATATCTCTCTCTAATTTTCTCAAGTCTAGGAATTCTAAGAATCCATCCAATCACAAAATTCATCTTCTTCTTTCTCTTGTCCATACTCACATCATCTGAAGAAAAACTTCACCCAACCCAAGGTCCTAGTGAAAACTGCCTCACATTTGACGCTCTGTCTACACATAAACCCTAAACCACGATCCTGGTGCAAACTACCTCACAATCGGTGATCTATTTACACAAAAACCCTAACCCACGGTGCTGGTGCAAACTGCCTCACGATCGGAGATCTATTTACACTGAAACCCTAACCCGCGGTCCTGGTGCAAACTACCTCACAGTCGGCAATCTATTTACACACTTAGGAACTCCTGCTCTGATACCACTTGATGGAGGGTGCTCCCCTTAATACTACAAACACATAACAGAAACAGAGAAACAACAACAATATGCAAGAACATAAAATTGGCTTCTTATTATCTCCACAAATGTGGAATTACAAACTTTCAGAATTACAGTATGCAAAGCCACATGGGCATTCCCTTACAATATTCTGTAGGACAAAGCCTCGAATCAATACCCCGATCTACTACCCAGAACTACTCTGAACTGCCCTGAACTACCTAATACAATACTATAAGCCTTCTTTATATAGGGAATTTCCACTTCTCGAGAAGGTTCCAAAAATTTAGCCCTAAGGGCCGATCAAATTTAGAATTATTTTATTTTACAATTTATTACATCAAAGTCAGCTTAAATTAAATTTTGAAACCCAAACAAAATTTTTGAAGGAAAATCATTTTCCGCCATTTCAGGTAACCCAAATTCTGAAGACCACAAGTCATAGCCATTTGACCTGATTGACTAATATCACCCCAATTCAGAAATGGCGCAAGAAGCTCTACTACGCCTGAATCAATCAAGCTTCATTTAGCCGAAGTTTCGACCTCATCCGAGGCCTCTAAAGCCTTCAAAACCGAGTTCAAAGTTTCTGTACCCTACTGCCAATATCGAAAATCTTCAATATCTCCAAAGCTAGACATGATCTGTCAATTAAACTTTACTGGAAGGCTGATACGACTAGGGTGAACCTCCACATGTGAAATCAGAACATTTTGAGATTGTATGACCAACTTACTAGAAATAAAAAGTTTCCATAAATAGTAGCTCTACACAAGACAACCCTTATTGAATACAAAAATAGAAATATTTTTGGGTGATGCAAGATTTCTCTTACACCCAAGATGCTCCTGCATCAGACACCCAAGGTAGGAAAAATTTTGTTAATATAGATTCACAAAATGAAGTAGCCACTGCTAATTTTAATTTTTTTTCTTCTCTTCCAACACCTTGCTGGAACAAGTATCCACTGTTGATAATATTCCTCTACAATCAACTTCATCCATCTGTAACTCTCATTCTCCTCAAAATTTATATGATCTAATACATCTGTAGTAAACTCCGTAACACCATACAAATCTTCTATTCCATACCAAACATCACTTGCAAGGTCCTCACATAAACTAGCATCATTATATTTCAAATCCATCTCAAAGTTAGCATCCCATGATTCATAAAAATTTACCTCTTTCATATCTTCATCTTTGTTTTCTTCATTTGTGTCTTCAACAAGGCATGTAATAGGTTCTTTCCTGTGACCTCCAACCAATGTATTCCACTCTTCCTCTACTGCTGCAATCTTCATTAATAAATCATCTTCATTCTTCAGGTTCATGAATCTTTGCATCTTCATGCTCTACCTCTTCTTTTGTACCACTTGTGTGATACTCCACTTTATCTTCTATCCTTCCTGCATCCAAAGAATTATAATCATCTCTTTGAATCACTCTTCTCTTTTTTTAGATCCGCTTCTAATTCGGCCACTTGCTTCTTCAAATCTAGTATCGCAACTCTCGTCTCTTCTTGATATCTCTCTCTAATTTTCTCAAGTCTAGGAATTCTAAGAATCCATCCAATCACAAAAGTCATCTTCTTCTTTCTCTTGTCCATACTCACATTATCTAAAGATTAACTTCACCCAACCTAATGTCCTAGTGAAAACTACCTCACATTTGGCTCTTTGTCTACACAGAAACCCTAAACCATAGTCGTGGTGCAAACGGCCTCACAATCGGCGATCTGTTTACACAAAAACCCTAACCCACGGTCCTGGTGCAAACTGGCTGACAATCGGAGATCTATTTACAGAGAAACCCTAATCCATGGTCCTGGGGGAAATTGCCTCACAGTCAACGATCTGTTTACACACTCGTGAACTCCTGCTCTGATACCACATGATGGAGGGTGCTCCCCTTAATACCACAAAAACATAACAGAAATAGAGAAACAACAACAATATGCAAGAACATAAAATTGGCTTTTTATTATCTCCGCAAATGTGGAATTACAAACTTTTAGAATTACAGTATGCAAAGCCACATAGGCATTCCCTTACAATATTCTGTTGGACAAAGCCTCGAATCAATACCACGATCTACTACCCAGAACTACTCTGAACTACCCTGAACTACCTAAGACAATACTACGAGCCTTCTTTATATAGGCAATTTCCACCGCCCGAGAAGGTTCCAAAAATTTAGCCCTAAGGGCCAACCAAACTTAGAATTATTTTATATTACAATTTATTACATCAAAGTCAGCTCAAAATAAATTTTGAAACGCAAACAAAAATTTTGAAGGAAAATCATTTTCCACCATTTCAGCTGACCCAACTTCTGAAGACCACAAGTCATTGTGATTTGACCCGATTGACTATTATGACCCCAATTCGGAAAGGGCACTAGGAGCTCTACAACATTTGAATCAAGCAAGCTTCATTCAGTTGAAGTTTCAACCTCATCTGGGGCCTCTAAAGCCTTCAAAACCGAGTTCAAAGTTTCTGTACCCTGCTACCAATATCCAAAATCTTCAATATCTCCAAAGCTAGACTTGATCTGTCAATGAAACCTTACTGGCAGGCTGATACAACTGGGATGAACCTCTACATGTGAAATCAGAACATTCCGAGATCGTATGACCAACTTACTAAAAATAGCAAGTTTTCATAAATAGTAGCTCTACACAAGACAACCCTTATTGAATACAAAAACAAAAATATTTTTGGGTGATGCAAGATTTCTCTTACACCCAGGATGCTCCTGCATCAAACACCCAAGGTAGGAAAAATTTTCTGAATATGGATTCACAAAATGTAGCCGCTACTGATTTTTTTTTTTTTCATTCTCTTCCAACACCTTGTTGGAACAGGTATCCGCTGCTGATAATACTCCTCTACAATCAACTTCATCCATCTATAACTCTCATTCTGCTCCAAATTTATATGATCTAATACATCTGTAGTAAACTCTGTATTAAAATACAAATCTTCTATTGCATACCAAACATCACTTGCAAGGTCCTCACATAAACCAACATCATTATATTTCAAATCCATCTCAAAGTTAGCATCCCATGATTCATAAAAATTTACCTCTTTCATATCTTCCTCTTTGTTTTCTTCATTTGCGTCTTCAATAAGGCATGTAATAGCTTCTTTCCTTTGACTGCCGACCAATGTATTTCACTCTTCCTCTATTGTTGCAATCTTCATTAATAAATCATCTTCATCATCTTCGGGTTCATGAATCTTCCCATCTTCATGCACTACCTTTTCTTTTGTATCGCTTGCGTGATACTCCACTTTATCTTCTATCTTTCCTACATCCAAAGAATTATCATCATCTCTTTGAATCACTCTTCTCTTTTTCAGCTCCGCTTCTAATTTGGCCACTTGCTTCTTCAAATCTAGTATCGCAACTCTTGTCTCTTCCTAATATCTCTCTCTAATTTTCTCAAGTCTAGGAATTCTAAGAATCCATCCAATCTCAAAAGTCATCTTCTTCTTTCTCTTGTCCATACTCGCATCATCTGAAGAAAAACTTCACCCAACTCAAGGTCCTGGTGAAAACTGCCTCACATTCGGCGCTCTATATACACAAAAACCCTAAACCACAGTCCTGGTGCAAATGGCCTCACAATGGGTGATCTGTTTACATAGAAACCCTAACCCACGGTCCTGGTGCAAACTGCCTCACAATCGGAGATCTGTTTACATAGAAACCCTAACCCACGGTCCTGATGCAAACTACCTCACAGTCGGTGATCTATTTACACACTCAAGAACTCCTGCTCTGATAACACTTGATGGAGGGTGCTCCCCTTAATACCACAAACACATAATAGAAATAGAGAAACAACAACAATATGCAGGAAAATAAAATTGGCTTCTTATTATCTCCATAAATGTGGAATTACAAACTTTCTGAATTACCGTATGCAAAGCCACATGGGCATTCCCTTACATGTTCTGTAGGACAAAACCTCGAATCAATACCCCGATCTACTACCCAGAACTACTCTGACCTGCCCTGACCTACCTAAGACAATACTATGGGCCTTCTTTATATAGGCAATTTCCACCGCCCGAGAAGGTTCCAAAAATTTAGTCCTAAGGGCCAACCAAACTTAGAATTATTTTATTTTACAATTTATTACATCAAAGTCAGCTCAAAATAAATTTTGAAACCCAAGCAGAAATTTTGAAGGAAAATCATTTTCCACCATTTCAGGTGACCCAACTTCCGAAGACCACAAGTCATCGCCATTTGACCTGATTGACTATTATAACCCCAATTTGAAAAGGGTACGAGGAGCTCTACAACACCTGATTAAAGCAAGCTTCATTCAGTTGAAGTTTCAACCTCATCTAGGACCTCTAACGCCTTCAAAATTGAGTTCAATGTTTCTGTACCATGCTACGAAAATTGAAAATCTTCAATATCTCCATAGCTAGACTTGATTTGTCAATGAAACTTTACTGGTAGTCTGATACGACTAGGATGAACCTCCAAATGTGAAATCAGAACATTCTGAGATCATATGACCAACTTACTAAAAATAGCAAGTTTCCATAAATAGTAGCTCTACACAAGAGAACCCTTATTGAATACAAAAACATAAATATTTTTGGGTGATGCAAGATTGCTCTTACACCCAGGATGCTCCTGCATCAGACACTCAAGGTAGGAAAAATTTTGTGAATTTGGATTCACAAAATTAAGTAGCCACTCCTAATTTTTTTTTTTCCTTCTCTTCCAACACCTTGCTAGAACAAGTATCCACTGCTGATAATACTCCTCTACAATCAACTTCATCCATCTGTAACTCTCATTCTCCTCAAAATTTATATGATCTAATACATCTGTAGTAAACTCTGTAATACCATACAAATCTTCTATTGCATACCAAACATCACTTGCAAGGTCCTCACATAAACCAACATCATTATATTTTAAATCCATCTCAAAGTTAGCATCCCATGATTCATAAAAATTTACCTCTTTCATAGCTTCATCTTTGTTTTCTTCATTTGCGTCTTCAACAAGGCATCTAATAGCTTCTTTCCTTTGACCTTTGACCAATTTATTCCAATCTTCATCATCTTCAGGTTCATGAATCTTCGCATCTTCATGCTCTACCTCTTCTTTTGTACTGCTTGCCTGATACTCCACTTTATCTTCTATCTCTCCTGCATCCAAATAATTATCATCATCTCTTTGAATCACTCTTCTCTTTTTCAGCTCCACTTATAATTCGGCCACTCGCCTCTTAAAATCTAGTATCACAACTCTTGTCTCTTCCTGATATCTCTCTCTAATTTTCTCAAGTCTAGGAATTCTAAGAATCCATCCAATCACAAAAGTCATCTTCTTCTTTCTCTTGTCCATACTCGCATCATCTGAAGAAAAACTTCACCCAACCCAAGGTCCTGGTGAAAACCACCTCACATTCGGCACTCTGTCTACACAGAAACCCTAAACCATGGTCCTAGTGCAAATGGCCTCACAATCGGTGATCTGTTTACATAGAAACGCTAACCCACGGTCCTGGTGCAAACTACCTCACAATCAGAGATCTATTTACATAGAAACCCTAACCCACAGTCCTAGTGCAAACTGCCTCACAGTCGGCGATATGTTTACACACTCTGGAACTCCTTCTTTGATACCACTTGATGGAGGGTGCTCCCCTTAATACCACAAACACATAACAGAAACAAATAAATAACAAAAATATGCAAGAACATAAGATTGGCTTCTTATTATCTCCACAAATGTGGAATTACAAACTTTCAAAATTATAGTATGCAAAGCCAAATGGGCATTCCCTTACAATATTTTGTAGCACAATGCCTCGAATGAATACCCTGATCTACTACCCAGAACTACTCCGAACTACCCTGAAGTACCTAAGACAATACTAAGGGCCTTCTTTATATAGGCAATTTCCACCACCCAAGAAGGTTCCAAAAATTTAGCCCTAAGGGTTGACCAAACTTATAATTATTTTATTTTACAATTTATTACATCAAAGTCAGCTCAAAATAAATTTTGAAACCCAAACAAAAATTCTGAAGGAAAATCATTTTCCGCCATTTCATGTGACCTAACTTCTAAAGACCACAAGTCATCGCCATTTGACCTGATTGACTATTATGACCCTAATTCCAAAAGGGCGCGAGGAGCTCTACAATGCCTAAATCAAGCAAGCTTCATTCAGTCAATGTTTTGACCTCATCTGGGGCCTCTAAGGCCTTCAAAACTGAGTTCAAAGTTTCTGTACCCTGCTACCAATATAAAAAATCTTCAATATCTCCAAAGCTAGACTTGATCTGTCAATGAAACTTTACTGGCAGGCTAATACGACTAGGATGAACCTCCATGTGTGAAATCAGAACATTCCAAGATCATATGACCAACTTACTAAAAATAGAAAGTTTCCATAAATAGTAGCTCTACACAAGACAACCCTTATTGAATACAAAAACAGAAATATTTTTGGGTGATGCAAGATTGCTCTTACACCCAGGATGCTCCTGCATTAGACACCCAAGGTAGGAAAAATTTTGTGAATATGGATTCACAAAATGAAGTAGCCGCTGCTGATTTTTTTTTCTTTTTCTTTTCTCTTCCAACACCTTGCTGGAACAAGTATCCGCTGCTGATAATACTCCTCTACAATCAACTTCATCCATCTGTAACTCTCATTCTCCTCCAAATTTATATGATCTAGTACATCTGTAGTAAACTTTGTAATACCAAAAAAATCTTGTATTGCATACCAAACATCACTTGCAAGGTCCTCACATAAACCAACATCATTATATTTCAAATCCATCTCAAAGTTAGCATCCCATGATTCATAAAAATTTACCTCTTTCATATCTTCATCTTTGTTTTCTTTGTTTGCGTCTTCAACAAGGCATGTAATAGCTTCTTTCCTTTGACCTCTGACCAATGTATTCCACTCTTCCTCTACTGCTGCAATCTTCATTAATAAATCATCTTCATCATCTTCAGGTTCATCAATCTTCACATCTTCATGCTCTACCTCTTCTTTTGTATCGCTTGCGTGATACTCCACTTTATCTTCTATCTTTCCTGCATCCAAAGAATTATCATCTCTTTGAATCACTCTTCTCTTTTTCAGCTTCGCTTCTAATTTGGCAACTTTCTTCTTGAAATCCAATATCGCAAGTCTTGTCTCTTCCTAATATGTCTTTCTAATTTTCTCAAGTGTAAGAATTCTAAGAATCCATCCAATCAAAAAAGTCATCTTCTTCTTTCTCTTTTCCATACTCGCATCATCTAAAGAAAAACTTCACCCAACCCAAGGTCCTAGTGAAAACTACCTCACATTCAGTGCTCTATCTACACAAAAACCCTAAACCACGATCCTAGTGCAAACGACCTCACAATCAGCGATCTGTTTACATAGAAACCCTAACCCATGGTCCTAGTGCAAACTGCCTCACAATCGGAGATCTATTTACGAAGAAACCCTAACCGATGGTCCTGGTGCAAACTGCCTCACAGTCGGTGATCTATTTACACACTCAAGAACTCCTGCTCTGATACCACTTGATGGATGCTCCCCTTAATACCACAAACACATAACAGAAACAGAGAAATAACAACAATATGCAAGAACATAAAATTGGCTTCTTATTATCTCCACAAATGTGGAATTACAAACTTTCAGAATTACAGTATGCAAAGCCACATGGGCATTCCGTTACAATATTCTGTAGGACAAAGCCTCGAATCAATACCCCAATCTACTACCCAGAACTACTCTGAACTACCCTGAACTACCTAAGACAATACTACGGGCCTTCTTTATATAGGCTATTTCCACCGCCCTAGAAGGTTCCAGAAATTTAGCCCTAAGGGACGACCAAACTTAGAATTATTTTATTTTACAATTTATTACATCAAAGTCAGCTCAAAATAAATTTTGAAACCCAAACAGAAATTTTGAAGGAAGAACATTTTTCACCATTTCAGGTGACCCAACTTCCGAAGACCACAAGTCATCACCATTTGACCTGATTGACTATTATGACCCCAATTCAGAAAGGGCGCAAGGAGCTCTACAATGCCTAAATCAAGCAAGCTTCATTCAGCTAAAGTTTTGACATCATCTGGGGCCTCTAAAGCCTTCACAACTGAGTTCAAAGTTTCTGTACCCTACTGCCAATATAAAAAATCTTCAATATCTGCAAAGCTAGACTTGATCTGTTAATGAAACTTTACTTGCAAACTGATACGAGTGGGATGAACCTCCACATGTGAAATCAGAACATTCCGAGATTGTATGACCAACTTACTAAAAATAGCAAGTTTCCATAAATAGTAGCTCTACACAAGACAACCCTTATTGAATACTAAAATAGAAATATTTTTGGGTGATGCAAGATTGCTCTTACACCCAGGATTGTCCTGCATCAGACACCCAAGGTAGGAAAATTTTTGTGAATATGGATTCACAAAATGAAGTAGCTGCTGCTGATTTTTATTTTTTTTCTTCTCTTCCAACACCTCGCTAGAACAAGTATCCGCTACTTATAATACTCCTCTACAATCAACTTCATCCATCTGTAACTCTCATTCTCCTCAAAATTTATATGATCTAATACATTTATAGTAAACTCTGTAATACCATACAACTCTTCTATTGCATACCAAACATCACTTGCAAGGTCCTCACATAAACCAACATCATTATATTTCAAATCTATTTCAAAGTTAGCATCCCATGATTCAAAAACATTTACCTCTTTAATATCTTCATCTTTGTTTTCTTCATTTGCGTCTTCAACAAGGCGTGTAATAGCTTCTTTCCTTTGACCTCCGACCAATTTATTCCACTCTTCCTCTACTGCTGCAATATTCATTAATAAATCATCTTCATCATCTTTAGGTTCATGAATCTTGGCATCTTCATGCTCTACCTCTTCTTTTGTACCACTTGCGTGATACTCCACTTTATCTTCTATCTTTCCTAAATCCAAAGAATTATCATCATCTCTTTGAATCACTCTTCTCTTTTTCAGCTCCGCTTCTAATTCAGCCACTTGCTTCTTCAAATCCAATATGACAACTCTTGTCTCTTCCTGATATCTCTCTCTAATTTTCTCAAGTCTAGGAATTCTAAGAATCCATCCAATCACAAAAGTCATCTTCTTCTTTCTCTTGTCCATACTCGCATCATCTGAAGAAAATCTTCACCCAACCCAAGGTCCTAGTGAAAACTGCCTCACATTTGGCGCTCTGTCTACACAGAAACCCTAAACCACGGTCCTGGTACAAACGGCCTCACAATCAGCAATCTGTTTACATAGAAACCCTAACCCATGGTCCTGGTGCAAACTACCTCACAATCGGAGATCTATTTACATAGAAACCCTAACCCACGGTCCTGATGCAAACTGCCTCACAGTCGGCGATCTGTTTACACACACAGGAACTTCTGCTCTGATACCACTTGATGGAGGGTGCTCCCCTTAATACCACAAACAAAACAGAAATAGAGAAACAACAACAATATGGAAGAACATAAAATTGGCTTCTTATTATCTCCACAAATGTGGAATTACAAACTTTCAGAATTACAGTATGCAAAGCCACTTGGTCACTCCCTTACAATAATTTGTAGGACAAAGCCTCGAATCAATACCCTAATCTACTACATAGAACTACTCCCAAATGCCCTGAAGTACCTAAGACAATACTACAGGCCTTCTTTATATAGGCAATTTCCACTGCCCGAGAAGGTTCCAAAAATTTAGCCCTAAGGGCTGACCAAACTTAGAATTATTTTATTTTACTATTTATTACATCAAAGTCAGCTCAAAATAAACTTTGAAACCCAAATAAAATTTTTGAAGGAAAATCATTTTCCACCATTTCAGGTGACCCAACTTCTGAAGACGACAATTTATCACCATTTGACCCGATTGACTATTATGACCCCAATTCGAAAAGGGTGCGAGGAGCTCTACAACACCTGAATCAAGCAAGCTTCATTCAACCAAAGTTTTCACCTCATTTGGGGCTTCTAAAGCCTTCAAAACTGAGTTCAAGGTTTTTGTACCTTGCTGCCAATATAAAAAATCTTCTATATCTCCAAAGCTAGATTTGATCTGTCAATGAAACTTTACTAGCAGGTTGATACAACTAGGATGAACCTCCACATGTGAAATCAGAACATTTCAAGATCGTATGACCAACTTACTAAAAATAGCAAGTTTCCATAAATAGTAGCTCTACACAAGACAACCCTTATTGAATACAAAAGTAGAAATATTTTTGGGTGATGCAAGATTGCTCTTACACCCAAGATGCTCCTGCATCAGACACTCAAGGTAGGAAAATTTTTGTGAATATAGATTCACAAAATGAAGTAGCCGCTCATAATTTTTTATTTTTTTTTCTCTTCCAACACCTTGTTGGAACAAGTATCCACTGTTGATAATACATCTCTACAATGAACTTCATCCATCTTTAATTCTCATTGTCCTCCAAATTTATATGATATAATACATCTGTAGTAAACTCTGTAATACCATACAAATCTTCTATTGCATACCAAACATCACTTGCAAGGTCCTCACATAAACTAGCATCATTATATTTCAAATCCATCTCAAAGTTAGCATCCCATGATTCATAAAAATTTACCTGTTTCATATCTTCATCTTTGTTTTCTTCATTTGCATCTTCAACAAGGCATGCAATAGCTTCTTTCCTTTGACCTTTGACCAATGTATTCCAGTCTTCCTCTACTGCTGCAATCTTCATTAATAAATCATCTTCATCATCTTCAGGTTCTTGAATCTTTGCATCTTCATGCTCTACCTCTTCTTTTGTACCACTTGCGTGATACTCCACTTTATCTTCTATCTTTCCTACATCCAAAGAATTATCATCATCTCTTTGAATCACTCTTCTCTTTTTCAACTCTGCTTCTAATTTGGCCACTTGCTTCCTCAAATCTAGTATCGAAACTCTTGTCTCTTCCTGATATCTCTGTCTAATTTTATCAAGTCTAGGAATTCTAAGAATCCATCCAATCACAAAAGTCATCTTCTTCTTTCTCTTGTCCATACTCGCATCATCTCTAGAAAAACTTCACCCAATCGAAGGTCCTGGTGAAAACTGCCTCACATTCGGTGCTCTGTCTACACAGAAACCCTAAACCATGGTCCTGGTGCAAACGTCCTAACAATCGGTGATCTATTTACACAGAAACCCTAACCCACGGTCCTAGTGTTAACTACCTCACAGTCAGAGATCTGTTTACATAGAAACCCTAACCCACGGTCCTGATGCAAACTGCCTCACAGTTGGTGATCTATTTACACACTCAAGAATTCCTGCTCTGATACCACTTGATGGAGGATGCTCCCCTTAATACCACAAATACATAACAGAAATAGAGAAACAACAACAATATGCAAGAACATAAAATTGTTCTCTTGTTATCTCCACAAATGTGGAATTAAAAACTTTCAGAATTATAGAATGCAAAGCCACATGGGAATTCCCTTACAATATTCTATAGTTCAAAGCCTCGAATCAATACCCTGATCTACTACCCAGAACTACTCCGAACTGCCCTGAACTATCTAAGACAATACTATGGGCCTTCATTATATAGGCAATTTCCACCGCCCGAGAAGGTTCCAGAAATTTAGCCCTAAGGACCAACCAAACTTAGAATTATTTTATTTTACAATTTATTACATCAAAGTCATCTCAAAATAAATTTTGAAACCCAAATAGAAATTTTGAAGGAAAATCATTTTCCGCCATTTCAGGTGACCCAACTTCCAAAGACCACAAGTCATCGCCATTTGATCTGATTGACTATTATGACCACTATTCAAAAAGGGTACGAGGAGCTCTACAACACCTAAATCAAGCAAGCTTCATTCAGCTGAAGTTTCAACCTCATCTGGGGCCTCTAATTCCTTTAAAATTGAGTTCAAAGTTTCTTTACCCTGCTGCCAATATCGAAAATCTTTAATATCTCCAAAGCTAGGCTTTATCTATCAATGAAACTTTACTGGCAGGCTGATACGACTGGGATGAACCTCCACATGTGAAATTAGAACATTTCGAGATCGTATGACCAACTTACTAAAAATAGCAAGTTTTCATAAATAGTAGCTCTACACAAGACAACCCTTATTGAATACAAAAATAGAAATATTTTTGGGTGATGCAAGATTGCTCTTACACCTAGGATGCTCCTGCATCAAAAACTTACTAAAAATAACAAGTTTCCATAAATAGTAGCTCTACACAAGACAACCCTTATTGAATACAGAAACACAAATATTTTTGGGTGATGCAAGATTGCTCTTACGCCCAGGATGCTCTTGCATCACCTCGGCATGGATGTTTGCTAATACTCAAGATAATATGCTTGAAAAGATCCTTAGGGATTTTCTGTGGTCTTATGGTCATGGTAATAGGAAAAGACATGTGTGAAATGGGAATAGTGGTGTCAGGAGAAAAGACATGGAGGATTGGGGTTGAAAGACATCAAAGTTCATGGCACTACCTTGGCAGCTAAATGGGTATATAAAGCACTTTGGAGTAATGAACCTTGGAAAGTTCTTATTAGAAATAACATAGAGAGATCAATTATAAGAAAAGAGAAACAACAGAGGAATGTTCCAATCTGTGACATAGTGATGGGTGACTACAAATTGAAGTTATTTGGCTCAAAGATCTTTCATTCTTTTTGGAAAGCATGGATTCAGGTGGGAGAGTTCATTCAAGATAGGGTTGTTCTAGGTGGTCCTCCATTCTATTCTATTGGTGACCGCTCTATTTGGTGGGGGTTATGTTATAATGGTAAGCCTCTAGCCCTTACCTAATGTTTCTCTACTAAACTTTGGAACCTCAAAGGGATCTCTGTAATTCAAGACATCTTGATGGATGGGCACCTAGGGTAGTGGGAGTTCATCAGTTCTAAATATAATATTCCTACTTCTCAGAAAGGACTTATACTCTCATTAGTAAGGCATTTAATGGAAAGTTGAAAGGGGATATTATAGATTTTTCCTCATTTCTTAAGAACACTAAATAGATAGATGGCAATTTATTGATCTCAACCTCTACTAAACAATTGTATCACATTATTAAAAGGAATCCTCTATCATCTCATGGGTGTCTCACTACTGGGGATCTGTAAACCCCTTTTCTAATTGGCAATTCTTTTTTGAATATTTTTGGAAGGGAAAATCTGAACCAAAAAAATATGTTTTAGGTGGCTGCTTTTGATCAAAAAACTTGTTGTGGGTCATGTCTTTTCTTCTATAGGTCTAACTCCTATTATCTACAGTATTTGTAATTCTGTTGAAACCTTTGAACATCTCTTTTTTTAATGTCTTTATGCACGCAAGATTTGGGCCATTTTTCTTGGATCTCCTTGTCTTTGGAATTGTAAACCTGGTATCTCTTGGAGTAAAATTCTTGTTGGTTATGTGGAGATTTTTGCTCTAAATTTAATATATTTTGGTTTGCACATACAAATGAAGTTCTTTGGACTCTTTGGAAGGACCGAAACAAAGAGGTTTTTTAGAAAGAGCAAAGGAAACCTACCAAGTTTAATTTTAAACTCACACATTTTCATGCTATATCACAGGTCTCTATGGTTCTCAGTATCACAAAAAGTAAATTCATGATACTAGTTCAGGAGGGCAGTCTGATGATCCATAAGGATGAGGTACAATCTGCCCAGTATATCACTAAGTATCAAAGTTTTCTTGCTCCTACTGAAGTGGAGGACCTGGACATTCTAATGAACAAGTGCATTCTAGATTCCAAGGAACAGGTGGTTGTTAATACCTTTCCCACTATACAAGGGGGGGAAACATGGTGGGAACCAAGTGCAACAGAGGCACAAGATAATGCACAGGTTGAAAATGCATGGGTCCCAAGGGAGAATATCAACTAGGATACTGGTTGGGAGTAGTACATAGTTCTGTTAGCAAATTTTATTTTTTACGTAATTATGTAATGATCTCATAGTATGAACAATATACCATGATTAGTATAGGTTATAGATATGAAACTGATAAAACTCCCCCAATTTTGTAATGGTATATGTTATGGGGGCTATGTGTAGTTTTAGATAACTGATACTGGATCCAGCTACTTAATTATATTTTTTGATAAACTATCTTAATATAAAATAATAATAATGAATAATAGATTGATTGATTACATACAATTTAGGAATGTCTAAATATATAGGCAATGTGATAAGACTACATGATAAGGAGATGATAAGCTATATCAACTACACTAGGTAGAATCACATGTCCACCAAAGGTGGATCATCCTCCATTTTACATCAAAGTATGTGCAACATGTGAAACAATGAGAGGATGATAATGTGATAAGAGCACTAAAGGTGGATCTCACACACAAAGAGGTATGTGATGACAACTATCACCATCTAAAGTAGAAATTCTCCTAACCATGTGCTAAAATAAAATGAAAACTCCTAGGTGTCTCAATGACAACTAATATGAAAATGCATTATCCTAAGTAAACTTAAGTAAAGTGTAATTAGTAAATACTTAATAACACCAACACAAATTAAGGGAAGGAAAATTTAATTAGATCACTTATAATAAGGAGAAAAACCCCCACAATCTAAATAACTACGAGAAGACTTTGTGGACAACATCAATGATGGATCTCAAAACTTATTCAAAGCCATGCAAGTGGGAGAATCTTGTAGAGATGACATTCTACCTAGGAAAAATGAGAGTTTTTTATTACAATCTCCTGATTAGTTTTGAAGACCATATAAAGGCTATTGGAGAAAAGTTCCAATTTTATTTTCTTAGCATTGATACAATAGTACTATTAAATCCAATGCATTTCCATAGAGAGGAGGGGATGGACATGCTTTTAGTATTAGCCAGATAAATCATATATATACATTCAAAGTGTAAAATAAAGAACTCCATCAAGGAATACAATCTAAAAAAGTGGCAATAGATGTGTCCAATTTGTTTTCCTACGTTCATTGGAATCACCAAGAATGAAAAATATTATCCTCATTCCTAAGGAGGGGCATGTGAGTGGATCAAGATCTTATGAAGCTTCTATGGTTGGATACAACTTGGACATGTGCCATTGGCACTTTCATGTACTATGTTTCTGATATTTTATATACCATTTTAAGAAACCCTCTTTATTTGTTCTTCCTTTGTCTAAATGTTTACTATATATTTTTTCTCCATCTAATCATTTGAGTCTTGATATCTAAATGAACTTTCATTAATAATATGATAGTGACATTCATTATCGCTCCACTTTAAATATAATGTGTAGGTGGGTGCTCTTACAAAAGAATAGTAGTACATGTGTTGATGTTATGTGGTAGGTGGGATATATATCCTAACAAACTAACTTCCTACTAGGTCTTTCACTTTCATACAATGTTTTAACATAAAAGAAAATTATAATATTATTAAATTCACACTTGGATGGAGCTTCAACCATTGACGTATCCTTTGTGCGAATTATAGGTAGGAGATTTTAGATATCATATGTGAGAGAGACATGTGACAAAGAAATGAAATTATAAAACAAGAGCTCATTATGTTCATGAGACCCCCTAAGAAATTCTATTGCTTCACCTTTACGAAAAAATATCACTTAGGTGTAATAAGTCCTAAGTGGACCATTCATTCTCATGAAAAATAGATTTTCATGAACCACTACTCATGAAACTTAGATCAATAAAGATAAACTTCAAACTGCATAATTAAATCTAATAAAACATCATGAGGGTTTTGTTTCCTTAAATATGAATAATTTAAAACCTTCTCTTAGTCAATATAAATTTATCCTTATAATTTTATGTGAAAATTTATCTTTTGGAGATCCACCATACATACTTAGTTATGAATTAAAAAAATAGATTTGATACATGGATAACATAAACAGTATTTTGACAATCACTGAACTTACCCTTAGAAAGAAGTTCCTACTATTGACTATCATTTCTATTATGTACCTAATGATTTTCTTAAAAAAGGTTTACACAATTTTCTTTTTAAAAACTTGTACATGTTCCAACTCTAATCTCTCTAAATTGAATCAACACTTTCACATTTAGAATTTAAGTAATTTTTAATAAATATTTAGAATACTAAGATATTATTGATTTATAATATTATTTACAACTGCATTTCCAAACTGCAGTGAAATCAGAGACAACTTTACTAAAATAATAATTATTAATATATTAAAAAACTTGCAAATACAAAAGAATGAATTTAGAATTAATCGTTTGATTAATCAACGTCCATCACCAAGTAGTTAAGTGTAGATAGACCATTTTGGCATTATTACCTACGAAAAAGATAAGCAGGTGGGCTGGGAATCTGCTATTTGTCAATTTAAAGTGTATAATATACGGAATGCTTAGTGCGCTGTCAAGTCATGTTTTTGTTTCTGTTTGATAGACGATATTAGCATTTTGATTAAATCTCAACAAAACACTATATACCTTTTTTTTTACTAAAAATGAATAATTTAAG
>BSBK01007018.1:0-100000 GCA_027943335.1 Chamaecyparis obtusa | reverse complement strand
ACCAAATGGCCATTTTTAAGGTCATGCCCTAGGCGAGACCAATGTACCTGGCTAGGTGCATGATAGAGAAGAATTAGTGTGAAATTGCAGGGGAAGAGAGAAATGCATGAATGGAGTATGGTTTCATATAGACCATAGAAAAATTACTACCTAGTGTTAGGAATAGTCCCAAGAGACATCTGAGAGGGGTGGGGTGAATCAGTTATCTACAAGTTTCAATTCTTTATCAAATTAAGTATACTTAAACATAAAGCATAAACACAATGAAAGAACACCTAAACACAACACCAATTTTTGGTTACAAGGAAACCCAAATAGGGAAAAACCCCAATGGGAATTGACACCTGCTAATATTATGTACTAGTGTTTTATGATCCTTGTTAGAAGATCCTTAACCCTGTTAGGAGTTGCTTTACAATATGTTTAGTATAGTAGACCTTGTCAAGGGTCAGACCTTGTTAGGACTCTTTTACAATTAACCCTGTTAGGGGTGAGGACGCACTATCCAAGAGCAACCTGCTCAAATGGGTGAAGGCTACAACCTTCTAAATAATAGATCATACACACTATATCTAGATCTTGGTGAATTGCACTTTGACCTGCTATCTGGACTAGTTCCAATGTATAGCACAAATACTTTACTTGGTCACATAGACCTTCTTCTGATGGCACAACACTTTGCACACTCTGCTCTGCTCTTCACAATCAACTATGAACTTGATGCAGGAGCATCCTGGGTGTAAGGGCAATCTTGCATCACCCAAAAATATTTCTATTTTTGTATTCAATAAGGGCTATCTTGTGCAGAGTTGCTATTTATGGAAAGTTGCTATTTTTAGTAAGTTGGTCTTACGATCTCAGAATGTCCGATTTTACATATGGAGGTTCATCTCAGTCATATCAGCCTACCAGCAAAGTTTCATGGCTAGATCAGGTCTAGTTTTGAAGATATTGAAGATTTTCAGTATTGGCAGTAGGGTACAGAAACTTTGAACTCAGTTTTGAAGGCTTTAGAGGCCCCAGATGAGGTCAACAAATTGGGTGACGGGCGCTTTGCATTGGTCAAGCCTGTAGAGCGCTTCGTGGCATTTTCGAAATGGGGTTATAATAGTCAATCGAGTCAACTGGTGATGACTTATGGTCTCCGAAAGTCAGGCCACCTGAAATGGCGAAAAATAATTTTTCTTCAAAATTTCTGTTTGGGTTTCAAAAGCTATTTTGAGCCGACTTTGATGTAATAAATTGTAAAATAAAATAATTCTAAGTTTGGTCAGCCCTAAGGGCTAAATTTCTAGAACCTTCTCAGGCGGTGGAAATTGCCTATATAAAGAAGGCCCGTAGTGTTGTCTAGGGTAGTTCTGGGTAGTAGATCTGGGTATTGATTTGAGGCTTTGTCCTACAAAATATTGTAAGGGAATGCCCATGTGGCTTTGCATATTGTAATTCTAAAAGTTTGTAATTCCACATTTGTGGAGATAATAAGAAGCCAATTTTCTATTCTTGCATATTATTGTTGTTGTTTCTCTATTTCTATTATGTGTTTGTGGTATTAAGGGGAGCACCCTTCATCAGAACCACCCTCTAGCAATCACAAATGAATGCCTATAAATATCTTTCCTCTAAATGATATAATCAATTCAGTCTATTAGAACCACCTTGAAATCATATTATAGAAGCCATAAAAAACTCCAATAATAATTCAGTCAGCTCTACTAAGCACGCAACACATTCTGGGACCTATCCAATAATGATAATTATAGACACATGCTACACATTGTCAGCTCTACCAAAATAACTGGATCTTTCTCCTCAAGCTGAAATTATATCATGTGCTCTTAACCAAACATTACTAACTCTTCTCCAAGCACTAATTCAAGGGCGCATATCGAAATGATAGGCGCAACTCCTGAACCAATATAATCTCTATCGACTCTTTTGAATAAACACAGGAAACTGCTATTGGTGAATATTGACTACATTACTTCACTTCTATTGATCATCAGACTCTATGTCCATGAATGTAACATCACCAACATGTCTCCATCACATATCCAAATGTGCAAGGCTCCATGATAATTGTATGGACAATCATTCACAGAACATTGCCTGTTACTCTGTCAGGAACACTGCTAACACAAGCTGCTATATAACTTTTTATACTAATAGGTAACCTCTGCATCCATGATATCATCTTGATAACATGTATATGTTGCATATACTTAAAGCTTACTACATAAGTCTTCCACGCATGCTACTTACCATATGTTGTCATCAATGACAAACATATAGTCAACACTGGCTTGCTGGCAAATCTCCAACAGTCTCCCCCTTTGGCATTGATGGCAACATATGGACACCACCCCTTTAGACTTGAAAAAATGTGGATGGCTCATCTTGATTTTGAAAACAAAATTAGGGAATGGTGGAACATTAAAGTGGAAGGAAAAGCTATGTACCAAGTGGCAAAAAAAATGGCGAATGTCAAAGCTAGAGTAAAACAATGGAACAAGAATGTCTTTGGCGATATATTCCAAACCAAAAATAAGATACAAATTGATCTAAAAGAAATCCAAGATAAAATTCAAAATACTAGATTGACTGAAGAAAGATGAAGAGAGAAATATTGCTCTTGTTGACTATCACTATATCATCTCGAAAGAGGAATCTTACTGGAGACAGAGATCTAGATACCTTTGGCTAAAACCAGGAGACAAGAATACTAGATTTTTCCACCTAACAACCATGAAGCATAAAGATATGAATAGAATCAACTCTCTTGTTACTACGAGAGGCACATTAACTAAAGAGGAGGATATTAGAAGAGAAATGATGGGTTATTTTGCATCTCTTCTTTCCAAAGAATAAGAGTTGAACCAAGAGAACCAACTTCCCTTGTTGAGTTCAATTCCTTCTCTTCTGGACAAGAAGGATAATGACTTTCTTAAGTCAATACCTAAGGAGGATGAAATTAAAAATCTATTCTTTCTTTTGAAGGAGAAAAATCACCTAGTCCAGATGGGTTCCAAATGTTTTTTTATCAAACCTTCTGGAATATCATTGGGAAAGATGTGTGCGGAGCTGTGAAAGAATTTTATGGCTCCAAATATATTCTTAAAGAACTCAATTCTACTTTTATTGCTCTTATTCCAAAAAGGATGGGAGCTAATGCATCAGACTGCTTTAGACCTATCACCCTTTGTAACTCTCTGTACAAGATTATGTCAAAGATCCTTACTTCTAGGATTCTTAAGATCCTCCCTCATCTTATCTGGCAGCAACAAAATGGTTTTGTCCCAAGGAGACAAATCCTAGATTCCATCATGGTGGTTCACAAGAACATTCACTCCTTAGAGAAATTTGGGAAACAGGGCTTTCTGATGAAGCTTGATTTATCCAAAGCTTATGATAGAGTGGACTGGGAGCTACTGTCCAAAATCCTTCAGGCCTTTGGTTTTGATAATGGAGTGATTAAGTTGATCATGCAATTGGTTACTATGGTGTCTTCTTCTATGATTGTGAATGGTGGCTCTTCTCCCTTCTTTAGACCTTCTAGGGGGTTGAGATAAGGAGACCCCATCTCTCCAATCCTCTTCGCTATTATGGCTGAAAGTCTTGGGAGATTCTTTATTTATCAAGTTAATCAAGGTTTGATCTCTGGTCTGTAACTTCTTCTACTAAGATAAAATGCTCTCATGAACAATTTGTCGATGACATGATTCTTATGGGTGAATCTACTGTCAAAGAGGTGAGGAACATCAATAAAGCTCTTAATATTTATTCTAATGCTACTGGCCAACTCATAAATTGGGAGAAAAGCTTTCTATACTTTTTTTAACACTCCTGAAGCTAGAATGAATAAAATCTCTTCCATTCTTGGATGTAGGATTGGAAAGCTTCCTGCCCCCTATTTAGGTTTGCCGCTATGTTTAAAACTGAAAGCCAACTTCTGGAATGAAATTCTTGATAGATTCCACAATAAGTTGGCAGGCTGGAAAGGGGTGATTCTTAACCAAGCTGGAAAAGTTCAATTGTTGAAGGCAACCCTTCAAAATCTTCTAGTTTATGCCCTAAGTCTTTTCAAAATGCCCCTGAAGTATATTGACCTTATTGAAAAAATCTCAAAAAAAATTCTTTGGATTGGTGTGGAAGAGAAAAAAGAGACTTAGCTTGGTGGCCTGGGAGAAGGTTTGTAAGCCTAAGAAGCTGGAGGGACTGTGTATTAGAAATATCTACAATACAAATAAGGCCCTTTTAGCTAAACAATATTGGAGGATATTTGAAGAGGAAAAGGAATGGAATGCAATTATCAAAATAAAATACCACCTCACTTCCTTACAAGACACTCTTCATTCTTGTAATGCTTCATTCTTGTAATGATGGCTAGGGGTCATTTATTTGGAACAATGTAAGGGAAGAAACCTTATCAGTAAAGGGGCTAGATGGAAGTTGGGAAATGGTAGGAAATTTTTTTTCTATGAGGATAAATGGCTCTCGAACAAACCCCTCATGGAGAATGAGGAGTGGAATTCTGTGATTCAGGAATGTAAAGAGTCTATTGGGGAACTTGTGAGTGACTACTGGATTAATGAAGATTGGATTGATTTGGGCTTGAGGGACATCAGATTAATAGAGGTGAATAAACAACTTAATAACTAGTTTATTAGAGATAATGAGTGTGATGAATTGATCTGGGGTCCTAATATCTCTAGAAAATTCTCGATTGCCTTGGCTTCAGCTCTTCTCATCCCCTCTAGAGATCAACCTTTCTATGCTTAGGTATGGAATAAAGATCTTATCCCTAAAATTAACATGTTTTTTTGGCTGCTTGTACAGAATAAAATCCTTACTATGGATAACCTTATAAAAAGAGGCTTCGAAATGCCTAATAGATGTATCATGTGTTGTGAGGAAGCTGAGTCGAGTAACCACTTGATGATCCATTGCCCCTTTGCTAGAGAAGTTTGGGACTCAATTATTCTATCTCTGGATCTGAAGTGGGTCAAACCTCATAATATCCAAGATTTTTTCAAGCAATGGCCGAGCCCATTTTATGATAAAAATGCTAAGAAGTTCTGGAAGCTTGTCTTCCCTCATTTTACATGGCAGATTTGGAAGGAGAGGAACAACAAAATTTTTAGAGATAAAAAAGCTACTACACTTCTGGTGGCTAATTCTATTACCAAAAGTATAATGGAGAACTAAAGAAGCAGTGGGAGAAAGGATAACAACTTTTGGAATCCTTGCTCTAAAAAGGACTTCTCCATTTCCTAGGAGATTTTGAAGAGAAAAAAATATCTGAACCCTAAAGATAACGTTATGTGGTTTGCTCCTCCCCTGGGTTGGTCAAAAGGGAACTTTGATGGGTCAGCTAGAGGAAACCCTGGAAGAGCTGGAGGGGGAGGACTTATAAGAGACTGGGCTAGGAATTTCCTTGGTGCTATTGCGGTTCTGCTAGGGATTCAAAATAACCATGTGGTGGAGGCAGAGGTGGCCCTTTACGTGGTTAAGTTGGCAAAAGCTATTGGATGCACAAAATTTTGGCTTGAGGGAGACTCCCTCAATATTGTTAACTGTATTAAAGGGAATTCGGTGTGCTCCTGGACAATAAACCACATAATAAATAAAATCAAAATGTTTCTCAACTCCTTTGAAGAATGCCATGTCACCCATACTTATCATGAAGGTAATAAGCTGATGGACAGGTTGGCTAACGAAGGTACCCAAAGTGACATCATCAAATCGTGGACAGGGGAAGGAAATCTTACCTCTGAGATCATGAGTCTAATCACTTATGATAAAATTAATAATAATGAAGGGAATGTCACTTAAAATTATGATGACAAGGATGAAACAATTTTCGAGGAAGGCTGCATGTAATGTGAAGTGTGGGATCATTATTCAGGTATTAATGATACACGGAGCCCGGGTTACTTTAAGTAATCACAAAAACAAAAAAAAAAACATTATAGAGAGAATAAGATTACTGGTAAGGAGATGAGTGAGGATAGTAGCAGAAAGCACAATATGGGAGGCAGACTAAGAAGAGAGGAGCTAGCTGATTGTGACAAATGGAGGCAAGAAAATAAAGTTCAGAAGAAGCTAAGAAAAGGGGGGGTCTCTCAGTATATCGAGAAGCTCCATGGCTACGACAAACAGGTAACTTCTTTGTTTGCTGATGGTTGGGTTATAGGTAAAGTTAATTTATGGGGTAAATCCTTCCCCCTGACTCTTAACCTTATGGTTGAGATTACGGGCTTACCTCTGGAGGGAACCCATTTTCATAGAGGTAAGCATAGGCTTGGTTTTGAACCTTTTAATCTCTTTCCTAAAACTGCTGATGAAAATGCCCTGATGACAAAAGGGAAGGGGGACTATGTAGATATAACCAAAATTAAAGAATTCTTGGCTTAAATGTTGAAGGTTTTGATTGAGTATTTTATGCTTGATGGGAATTATTCCAAAATCTACAACCTACATTTCGTCATGGCTAACCACTTCAGGAATAATAAGAAGATTTCTTTCCCATATTTTCTTTTGAGCTCCTTGAGCAGTAGTATTACTGAGCATAGGAAGAAGTTGAATAATCTTGTGTTGCATGAGGGGTTGATTCTCCTTATTTATGACTATGCCAGAGATATGATCCTGGACCTAATTCCTAAAAGGGTCAAAGAGAAAAAATTGGAGACTATAGAGGGGGATGAAAAGGTCGAATCTAGAAAAAAGAGGAAGAAAAAAATGGATAACATCTTTGACTATTGTGAAGAAGTAGGAAAAAAGAGGAAGAAACATAAAAACAAAATCTCTGACAGCAACAAGGAAGAAGCTAAGGATAAAAGCCCTATTTCTCTGGGAAAAGGAAATGGTGAGGAAGATAATGTGGAGGTGGAATCTGAAAGTGAGGAAAAAGGGGATAGGAATTCTGATAATACTGAGCAGGAAGAGGACATGATTGTCATAATGGAAGATGAGAAGGAGGAAGATGATGGTGGGAATGTTTGGGATTCTCATGATGTTGAAATAGAAGAGGAAGGTGCTGAAGAGGAGCAAGAAGAGGCTCTGACCACCCTTACTGATGCTGAAAAGAATGATGTTCCATATTCATCCGGTGAAGAAAAAATTGATACCCACCTGGCTAATGAGGCTAGTTCAAATATGGCTAGTAAAGAGGAAGGAGAAATCCAAAAGGAGGATTCTCTGGGCCTCCTAGTGGGGCGAGTTGAAGAGGAAACTGAAATTGGACATAACCTCCCTATCATTGATGAAAAAGAGTAGGAACAAAAAGAATCTGATGCTAGCATTGACCAGATGGCCATTGAGGAGGAAAAAGGTCATAAGGAGGACTCCTTGGCTCCCCTGGTGGATGCTATGAACATGGGCAAGGTAAACAAAGATGATGATCAGAATATCCCTCAGGAATGGATCAAGCAAGAGATACAGGAGATTAAGATTCATCTTCAGACCCTGGAGAAAACTACAAAAACCCTGAACATGAAGCTGGACAAGCTGGAGAATAAGCTTTTAGATAAGGTAAACAATAAAAATTGGAAGGAGGAGATAACTGCATAAATCAACAAAATCATCGAAAACAAGGTTAAAGAAATTAAGGTCAAAATCATAAACAATGGGAAAATTATTAACGAAGTCCTGAGCCATAGCAATGAAGGACTTAATGCTTCTATCATCAATCTAAACATGCTCCACAACTACCAGGAGAAAAACCAGCGAGAAAATACTACCATAACCATTGAAGATGATGCTAGGAATGCTGGTTTAGGTACTAGAACCAGAGGACATACTCAGAGGAAGATCCCTGAGAAACCTAAGGAGCTAAAGGATCTGAAAGAAGCTATCCACAAGATGGAGGAGCTGAAGAAGAAGGCAAACAAAATGCTAAGCATGTAGTTTTGTTTGGTTGGTTGCTAGGTTTTGCTTGTTTCTAGAACTACTTTTTGTTGTCTTTTTTTGTTGTTTCTAGTGTCATTATGGGTCCTACTCTATTCTTTCTAGCAGGCATTGCTTTTTGGAAAACTTTCATGATTAATCTTTTTTCTTTAATGTAAATGGTTTTGGGTTCCATTCAAAACCTATTTTTACCTTATTCAAAAACATGTGGGATGAAAAACACCACCAACCCAAAAGATAATTCTTTTATAACATTCTCCATTTCCTCATCAAAAGCTCCCCCAAGGATGAATCCTCCATCCACTGCAATATTTTCCAATATTCTCCATTTCCTCAACTGAACTGCTTTCATAATTGAATGTTACTCCCCCTTAGTATATTACACCTTCTTTAGTATTGTTTTTCATAACTGTATACTACTCCCCCTTTGACATCAATGGCAAAGGGTACCAATCAATTTAAGTACCAGTACTACTTCTGAAGTAGAGTAGTCAACCATCCACTAGTCCTCAAGGACTGATGCTCTTTCCTCTTTCTTCTAAGTAGAATCAGGGAAGGAAATTACTCCCAACTTCTCCTTGAGATACTCAAAAGAATATTTTGGCAAGGGCATTATGAATATGTCTGCCAACTGATCTTTAGTACTCACATAGTCCAACTTGACTTCTTTCTCTGCCACTTTCTCTCTTAGGAAGTGATACTTGATCTCAATGTGCTTTGTCTTTGCATGCATCATAGGGTTTTTTGACATGTTAATAGTGCTAGTGTTATCATAGTGATTAATAATAGGATAATCAATCTGAATTCCAAAATCCTTTATCATCTGCTTGATACAAACAATTGTGGAACAATCCAGGGCTACTACAACATACTCTGCTTCTACTGTTGAGTGAGAGATGCAGTTTTGCTTCTTTCTTGTCCAAGTGACCAGTTTGTTTCCAAGAAACACTGCTCCTCCTAATGTACTCTTCCTATCATCAACACAACCTGCCCAATCAACATCAATATATACATGAAGCTCAACATTTTTTGAATTAGGATACCATAGACCATAATCTATAGTGCCCTGCAAATATTTAAATATTCTCTTTACTGACATGAGGTGACTTTGTTTAGGCTCTACTGCAAATATTCCAACTATGCCAACTACATTGGAAATATCGGGTCTAGTTTGAGTAAGATATATGAGTTTACCAATCATAGACTTATGCAATGTTGTATCTACTGCTAGAGAATCATCTTCTTTTGTCAGATTGCATCCTATTATTATAGGTGTGCCTACTAGCTTGCAATCATCCAGCTTGAATTTCTTTAGTATCTCTTTCACATACTTGGACTGATTAATGAAAATACCTTTCTCTCTCTGTTGCACATTTAGTCCCAAAAAGTATTTGATAGGACCAATCATGCTCATCTCAAACTCACTTTGCATTTCTTTAGAAAATTTTTCACTTAGTTTGTCATTACCCCCAAAGAGAATGTCATCAACAAATATAGCCA
Organism: Chamaecyparis obtusa; assembly: GCA_027943335.1. NCBI lineage: Eukaryota > Viridiplantae > Streptophyta > Pinopsida > Cupressales > Cupressaceae > Chamaecyparis > Chamaecyparis obtusa. Next base: position 90,598 of record BSBK01007018.1, on the reverse strand, counting down.
CAAGTAGTAGTCCTTCAGACGTCTCTCTTATAAATAGATTGCAATTTTCTTCTCCTTTCTTGAATCCAATCTTTGTTAGATATCCATCAAGTATCTCATACCATGCTCTAGGGGCTTGCTTAAGTCCATAGAGGGCTTTCTTCAACTTGCATACCATATCAAGTTTGTATGATAGGGTGAATCCTTATGGATGCTCAATGTGCACTTCTTCTTTTAGCTCTCCATTCAAGAATGCTGACTTGACATCCATCTGATAAAATTTGAAGTTTTTGAATTTTACAAAAGCTAAAAACAACTTAATATCTTCTAACCTACTTACTGGTGCAAAAGTGTTTGAATAATCAATACCTTCTCTTTGTGCATATCCCTTACATACCAACCTTTCTTTATTCCTCACTACTTTACCATCTTCATTCATCTTGTTTTTGAATATCCACTTTGTTTCAATCACATTCTTATCACTAGGTCTTGGGACTAGTTCCCAAGTATCATTCTTGATAATATGATCTAGTTCTTCTTTCATATCATCATGCCAATTCAAATCATTGCATGCATCTTCAACACTCAAGGGTTCAATTTGAGATAGTAAACATACCACCTCATTGCCTGTAAAACTCTTAGCTTTTGATCTTGTTGTGACTTTGCTGCTCTGATCTCCAATGATGTCATCCTTAGAATGATATCTAGATATATACTTTGGAACTTTAGGTGATATTGAATAATCTTCCTTCTGAGTTTCTTTTTCACTTGTTTTGGGGTCATTGGATAATACATTAATACTGTCAAACATTTCTTCAACAATAGTCTCACTAGTGGAAGGTCTGGGTTCTTATTTAATCATAGGTGAGTAATCATGATATCTTTCTTGAACCATAAAATTTTGATCAATCTTAACATGAGCACTTTCAATGTTCTTCTTTAATCTCAATTTAAAACATCTATAAGCTTTACATTTAGTAGACTAACCAAGAAAAATGCATTCATCACTTCTTGCATCAAAGTTGCCTATTGCTTCATCCCTCTTGATGTAGCACTTGCTTCAAAAGATTCTGAAATATTTTACTATGGGAACATTACCAAACCATAGCTCATAAGGTGTCTTGTCCATGCCAAGCCTCAATTGAATTATATTGATGTTATAGACTACTGTATTGACTACATCTCTCCAATAGGTGTGTGCAACTTTTTGTTGGAGATTTACCAGCAGGCCAGTACTGACTGTATGTTTGTCATTAATGACAACATATAGAAAGTAGCATGTGTAGAAGTCTTATGTAGTAAGATTTCAGTATATGTAGCATGGACATGATATCAACATGATATCATGGGTGCAGAGGTTAATTGTTAGTACATATAGTTATATAGCAGCTTGTGTCAGCAGTGTTCTTGACAGAGTAACAAGAAGTGTTCTATGTATGGTTGTTCATACAGTTATCATGGAGCCTTTCACGATTGGATATATGTTGAAGACATGTTAGTGATGTTTTAGTCATGGATGCATAGTCTGATATTTAGTAGAAGTGAAGTTATGTAGTCGCTATTCACCAGTAGCAGTTTCATGTGTTTATTCAAAAGAGCTGACAAAGATTTTATTGGTTCCAGAGTTGCACCTATCTCTTCGGTATGTGCCCTTGGAGTTAAGCTTAGAGGAGAGTTATTGATGTTTGGTTAAGAGCACATGAAGGAATTCAACTTGAGGAGAAAGATTCAGTTGTTTTGGTAGAGCCAATAGTGTGTCGCGTGCGTCTACAATTATCTTATTGAACAGGTCCCAGAATATGTTGTGTGCATAGTAGAGCTGAAAAAATGTTTATCTAAGTTTTTTATGGTTTCTCTAATATGATTTCAAGGTGGTTCTAATAGGCTGACTTGATTATATCATTTAGAGGGAAGATATTTATAGGTAGTCATTTGTGATTGCTGGAGCATGGTTCATGGATGATTAAGTAGAGCAAAGTAGAGTGTGCGTAGTGTTGAACCATTAGAGGAAGGTTTATGTGACCAAGTAAAGTATTTGTGCTATACATTGGAACTGATTCAGATAGCAGGTCAAAGTGCAGTTCACCAAGATCCAGATATAGTGTGTATCTATTATTAAGAAGGTTGTAGCCTTCACCCTTTTGAGCAGTGAGCTCTCAGATAGTGCATCCTCTCCCCTAACAGGGACAATTGTAAAAGACTCCTAATAGGGTTTGACCCTTAACTGGGTCTACTGTACTTAAAGCATTGTAAAGAAACTCCTAACAAGGTTAAGGATCTTCTAACAAGGATCATAATACACTAGTATAGAATATTAGTGGGTGTCAATTCCCACCAGGGTTTTTAACTATTTGGGTTTCCCTGTAACCAAAATATTGGTGTTGTGTTCATGTGTTCTTTCATTGTTTTTATGCTTTATGTTTAAGTATACTTAATTGGATAAAGAATTGAATCTTGTAGATAACTGATTCACCCTCCCCCTCTCAGTTATCTCTTGGGACTATTCCTAACAATTGGTATCAGAGCCAAGTGCCTCAGAGAGAAATTTTAACAGCTTGAGGTTGATCAGATGACATACTTTAGAAAAGAAATTCCTAAGTTCAATGGAGAGAAATATCTTGATTAGAAGAACAAGATGGTGACTCATTTGCAGTGCATTGGTTTTGAAGTTTTTGATGTAACTATCAAAGCAGCCAAGATTCCCACCCTAGAAGATCTTGGAAAGGATGATGCTACTAAAAGGCAAAAGGAATTGTTTCATTAGAATGCTATAGCTAAAGAATCCCTTATCAGCGCCCTATCTGATAGTGAATCTTTAGAGATAAAGAAAGTAGACACCACCCATAAGATATGGAAGCACCTAGAAGACATGTTTGAAGGTGACAAACAAGCAAAGGATGCACATAGAAAAACATGGGAAAAAAGATACAATGCATTAGAGATGGTGCCTGAAGAAAACATCAGAGCTTATAATCAAAGGATTAATGAAGCAGTTGCTGGAATCAAGAACAATGGTGGAGAGATCTCAGAGGAAGATATTATGGACAAACTGATGACTACTCTCACTCTAGAATATGAAAACAAGATCAACATCCTTGATGAGACCATGTAGCTTACATCCAATTTCAAGAGAGAGACCTTGATTAGCAAAATCTCAACTTTTGAGATTTCAAGATTGAAGATAGAACCTAAGAGTGAGACAACCTTCAAAGCAATAGATCATGGTAAGAAATATGTAAATACTTCTGGTAATTTTGATGATGATGATGATGAGAAAAATTTAGATGATTTTATTGCTATGATTGCTAAAAGAGAAAATAAAGGAAAAGGAAAATATGAAGGTCAATTACCATTTAAGTGGTTTTCATGTAATAAGATCCGTCACTTTGCATCTAACTATCCTACTAGAGCTAGAAATTTCAAAAAGGATTACTAGCTTATGTACTCTAAGGAATCTTAGTATGCTGGAGATGGAGTTTTAGATGATGAATCAGGTGAAGAAGAAATTGGATTCATTGATATTGTAAAAAAAATGAATAATAAGACAAATCATAAACATGAGAAAGAGGAACAAGAGATAGCATTAATTTCCCAAGCAGATATAAGGACAGATTGGATTATAGATAGTGGTTTGTTCACATCACGTGACGGGTGATAAAAATAGATTTGTTCATCTAGAGAAATACAATGGTGGCATGGTTAGATTTGGAGACAACACTCCTAAACCCATAGTTGGTAAAGGAGCCATCACCTTGGATGGAAAGAACAGTACTGATGATGTTCTCTATGTTGATGGTTTGAAACATAATCTTCTCAGTGTTGGACATTTACTTGTAAAAGGCTATCTGTTGGAGTTCAAAGATGAAAAATGCATTATTAACAACAAGGGTGGTGTTATGATTGCATCAGGCTCAAAGACAAGAGATAATGTTTTCCAACTCAATTTAGAAGCAAGTTGTTTTGTTGCTAAAGTTGATGACAGTTGGTTGTGGCATAAAAGACTATGTCATATCAATTTTGATAACATAGTAAAGATAACCAATGTAAAGGTAGTAAGAGATCTACCTAGCATGGCAAAGCCAATTAATACTATATGCAGGGAATGTGTGATGGGAAAGCATGTGAGAAATTCATTTAGGAGCAAGCACAATTCAGCAAAGAACAAGTTGGATCTGATTCATACTGACCTATGTGGTCCAACTCAAACAAGATCATACTATGGAGAAAGGTATTTCATTTTGTTTGTTGATGATTATACTAGGATGATGTGGGTTGCGTTCTTAAAAGATAAGTCAGAAGCATTTGAGAAGTTCAAAATATTCAAAGCTAAGGTTGAGAATGAATCTGGACTAAAGATTAAATGTTTAAGATTGGATAGAGGAGGAGAATTCACATCTGATAGATTCTATGAGTACTATGAAGAACATGGCATAAAGAGACAGTTGAGTGCACCTAGAACCCCTCAGCAGAATGGAATTGCAGAGAGAAGGAATGGGATCATCCTTGATATAACGTGCACCATCATGATTGAAGGAAAAGTTGCACACACCTATTGGAGAGATGCGGTCAATACAAAAGTCTACACCATCAATAGAATTCAATTGAGGCCTGGCACCGACAAAACACCATATGAGCTATGATTTGGTAATGTTCCCACAGTAAAATACTTCAGAATCTTTGGAAGCAAGTGCTACATCAAAAGGGATGAAGCAGTAGGAATGTTTGATGCAAGAAGTGATGAAGGTATTTTCCTTGGTTACTCTACTAAAAGTAAAGCTTATAGATGTTTCAATTTAAGATTGAAAAATATCATTGAAAGTACTCATGTTAAGATTGATGAAAAGTTCATGGTTCAAGAAAGATATCATGATTACTCACCCATGATTGAAGAAGAACCCAAACCCTCCACTAGTGAGATAGTTATTGAAGAAATGTTTGATAGCATTGATGTGTTATTCAATTACCCTGAGACAAGTGAAGAAGAAAATCCTAAGGTTGATGAGTCAGCATCAACTAAGGTTTCAAAGTTTACATCTAGAAACCATTCCAAGAAAGACATACTTGGAGATCAGAGTGGTAAAGTCTTAACAAGATCACAAGCAAAGAACTTAGCTAATAGTGAAGCGGTATGTTTACTATCTCAGATTGAACCTTGAAGTGTTGAAGATTCTTGTAATGATTCAGATTGGCATGATGCTATGAAAGAAGAACTAGATCAGATTATTAAGAATGACACTTGGAAACTAGTCCCAAGACCTAGTGATAAGAATGTGATTGGAACAAAGTGGATATTCAAAAACAAGATGAATGAAGATGGTACAGTAGTAAGAAACAAAGAAAGATTAGTATGTAAAGGATATGCACAAAGAGAAGGCATTGATTATTCAGACACTTTTGTACCTGTGAGCAGATTAGAAGCTTTTAAGTTGTTTCTAGCTTATGCTACAGTAAAAAAACTTCAAAGTTTATTAGATGGATGTCAAGTCAACATTCCTAAATGGAGATTTGAAAGAAGTATACATTGAGCAGCCAGAAGGATTCACCTTATTAGATAGACTTGATATCGTATGAAGATTGAAGAAGGCCCTCTATGGACTTAAGCAAGTCCCTAGATCATGGTATGAGAGACTAGATGTATATCTAACAAAGATTAGATTCAAGAAAGGAGCAACAGACTGTAATCTATTCATAAGAGAGACATCTGAAGGTTTACTACTTGTACCTATATTTGTTGATGACATTATCTTTGGAGGTAATGACAAACTTAGTGCTGAATTTGCTAAGGAGATGCAAAATGAATTTGAGATGAGTATGATTGGTCCTATCAAATACTTTTTAGATTGAATGTGCAGTAGACAAAGAAAGGTATTTTCATTAACAAGTCCAACTATGTGAAGGAAATATTAAAGAAATTCAAGATGGATGATTGCAAGCTAGTAGGGACTCCTTTGATTACTAGATGCAAGATTAAAAAAGAAGATGACTCACCAGTAGTAGATATAACTTTGTACAAATCTATGACTGGCAAACTTATTTGTCTTAATCAGACTAGACTTGATATTTCCAATGTAGTTGGCATAGTTGGAAGATGTGCAATAGAGCCTAAACAAAGTCACCTCATGGCAGTAAAAAGGATATTCAAATACTTGTAGGGTACTATAGACTATGGTCTATGGTATTCTAATTCAGATAATGTTGAGCTTCATGTGTACACGGATGCAGATTAGGAAGGATGCATTGATGACAGAAAGAGTACATCAGGTGGAGTAGTGTTTCTTGGTGATAGACTTGTCACTTAGACAAGCAAGAAACAAAATTGTATTTCTCAGTCAATAGTAGAAGTGGAATATGTTGTAGTAGCCTTGAATTGTTCTACAATTGTTCTGATCAAGCATATGATAAAGGATTTTGGAATTCAGATTGATTATCCTGTTGTTATTCAATGTGATAACACTAGCACTATCAATATGTCGAAGAATCCTGTGATGCATGCAAAGACAAAGCATATTGAAATCAAGTATCACTTCCTAAGAGAGAAAGTGGTAGAGAAAGAAGTCAAGCTGGACTATGTGAGTACTAAAGATCAGTTGGAAGACATATTTACAAATCCCTTGCCAAAGGATACTTTTGAGTATCTCAGGGAGAAGTTGGGAGTAATTCCCTTCCCTGATTTTACTTAGAAGAAAGAAGGAAAGGCATTAGTCCTCAAGGACTGATGGAAGGTTGAATACTCTACCTCAGGAGTAGTACCGGTGCTTAAAATGAATGGTGCCCTTTTCCATTGATGTCAAAGGGGGAGTAATATAGAGTCATGAAAAAAAAAAGTAAAAAGGAGGAGTAATATACTAAGGGGGAGCAGTATTCAGTTATGATAGCAATGCAGTTAAGGAAATGGAGAATGTTGAAAAATATTGCAGCAGATGGAGGATTCATCTTTGGGGGAGTTTTGAAGAGGAAATGGAGAATGTTATAAAATAAATGTTCATTTGGGTTGGTGGTGGTTTTTCATTCCACATGTTGCCACCAATGCCAAAGGGGGAGATTGTTGGAGATTTGCCAATAGGCCAGTACTGACTGTATGTTTGTCATTAATGACAACATCTGGAAAGTAGCATGCACAGAAGTCTTATGTAGTAATCTTTCAGTATATCTAGCATGGATATCAACATGATATCATGGGAACAGAGGCAAACTGTTAGTACAGATAGTTATATAGCAGCTTGTGTCAGTAGTGTTCCTAATAGAGTAACAGGTAGTGTTCTATGTATGGCTGTTCATATAGTTATCATGGAGCCTTGTGTGCTTGGATATATGTTGAAGACATGTTAGTGATGTTTCAGTCATGGACACATAGTTTGATATTCAATAGAAGTGAAGTTATGTAGTCGCTATTTTCCAGTAGAAGTTTCCTATGTTTATTTAGAAGAGATGATAGAGATTTTATCTATTTCGGAGTTGCACCTATCTTTTGGGTGTGCTCCCTTGGAGTTAATCTTAGAGGAGAGTTATTGATGTTCAATTAAGAGTGCATGAAGTAATTCAACTTGTGGAGAAAGATCCAGTTGTTTTGGTAGAGCCGATAGTGTGTAGCATGCATCTACAATTATCTTATTAAACAGGTCCTAGAATGTGTTGCATTCATAGTAGAGCTGACATAATGTTTATCTAAGTTTGTTATGGTTTCTCTAATATGATTTCAAGGTGGTTCTAATAGGCCGACTTGATTATATCATTTAGAGGGAAGATATTTATAGGCAATCATTTGTGATTGCTGGAGTATGGTTCATGGATGATTAAGTAGAGTAGAGCAGAGTGTGTGAAGTTTTGAACCATCAGAGGAAGGTCTATGTGACCAGGTAAACTATTTGTGCTATACATTGGAACTGATTCAGACAACAGGTCAAAGCACAGTTCACCAAGATCCAGATATAGTGTGTATCTGTTATTTAGAAGGTTGTAGCCTTCACCCTTTTGAGTAGTAAGCTCTCAGATAGTGCATCCTCTCCCCTAATAGGGACAATTGTAAAAGAATCCTAATAGGGTCTAACCCTTGATCATGTCTACTATACTTAAAGCATTGTAAAGAAACTCCTAACAAGGTTAAGGATCTTCTAACAAGGATCATAATACACTATTATAGAATATTAGTGGGTGTCAATTCCCACCGAGGTTTTTACCTATTTGGGTTTCCTCGTAACCAAAATATTGGAGTTGTGTTCATGTTTTCTTTCATTGTGTTTATGCTTTATGTTTAAGTATACTTAATTGGATAAAGAATTGAATCTTGTAGATAAATGATTCACCACCCCCCCCTCTCATTATCTCTTGGGACTATTCCTAACACTTTTCCTTCAATCATGATGGTGCGCGCTGTATCAAGGATGATTCTATTCCTTCTCTCTACAATCTCATTCTACTAAGGGGTTTTAGGTGCAATCAACTATCTTTTTATGCCATGTTCTTCACAGTACTCATAGAATCTATCAGATGTAAATTCTCCTCCTCCACTAGTACATTTCACCTAGTTTTTCTACTAAATTTTTTCACCATGAAATAAAAATATTTTGGTTGGTCGGATTATAGAAGGAAAACTTTCATTTTTTTAAAATCCATGCCCGTGTTAGTCAAAATTTCAACCACTACCGTGTATGTCAAAATTTCGACGAACATGAGTATAACTTTTTTATAAAAAAGAATTCATTTCTCATTTCATTATCACCACGGAGAATTTTTTCAAGGGGCAACACTCGAAACCATATTAGCCAAGGTGGATTCGACACTGTGTATAGGGGTTGCAGTTTTTATCTAGACTTGGGCCTTTGATCTTCGAGCTTGAAACCACATTAGCCAGGACAGATTCGACACTGTGTATAGGGGTTGCAGTTTTTATTTGGACTTGGGCCTTTGATCTTCGAGCTTGGTTTTGGAAACTTGGCTTTTCCTCTCCTTATCAAATAGAAGCTCATTGAGGTAGGGATTGTGTTATCTCCTCTGCATTTTGAGGGCACACCTTACTATGATATTCATTACTCCATGCTCTATTGTGTCCATGGCATTGAGTTATTTTATTTGAATTATTTGATTATGGCATTAGCTGTGTTAGTGAACTAGGGCATCATGTTAATGTGTATTCATTGGATTCTCTGGTTACCCACGAGCTATGGCATCCATTTATATGAGCTAGGGTATCATTGATTATTTCCTATCAATTATATGGCGTTGGTAAGTCTTTCCTAGCCTACACAACCATTATTAATACCAATATGAATAGACATGATTGGCATTGTTTCATTATCGGTTGATTGGCATTGTTTCATTATCTTACACAGTGATACAAATAACCATTAATTAGTGGTTATCATAACATATTAACAATATGTTACAATAACCATTAATTACTGGTTATCATGTGATCAAGCAATCGACTAAGTTGATCTTGACAGTGACTGCATAATATATTTAATGTGACTGCATAATATATTAACAATGACCGGTTAATTACCCTATTCCAAAGCTCCCATTTTGGCATAGGTAGGGAGGATGCTGGCAAAGGTTGTGGAATTTAGCTTTACACCTGCCATTTGCATTTGCTTGAAAATTTCTAAAGACTTTTCAAAAAATCCATTTTGTACATAGCCCATAATCATGGCATTCCATGATACCACATGTCTTTCATGCATTTTGTCAAAGAGTTCACGTGCCTTGTCTATAGTTCCACATTTTGCATACATGTCTACCAAGGCAATTGCAACTACAACATCTAACACAATTTCTTTATCTTTTATGCTTTGATGGATGTCCACACCCTCTTCCAAAACTCCCATTTTGGCACAAGCAGGGAGGATGCTGGCAAGGGTTGTGGAATTCAGCTTTACATCCGCTAATTGCATTTGTTTGAAAGTTTCTAAATCCTTTTCAAGGAATCCATTTTGTGCATACCCTACAATCATTTCAGTCCATGAAACCACATTTCGTTGAGGCATTCTATTAAACAACTCACGGGCCTTGTCTATTCTTCCACATTTGGCATACATGTCTACCAAAGCATTTCCAACCATAATGTCTAATAGAAAAGCTTTTGAAGTTGCTAATGCCTATAGTATACACTTGATTTTTAAGTGACATTTATTACATTTATCATATAGTATAATATTTGTTAATACTTACACCTTTGAAACTGACATTGATGGAAAATTAAACTGCATAACAGAAGCCCAATTATTTGGAGTAGTAAATTGTGTCAATTGGATTGGTATTTTTTAAATAGATTGTTGACTATTCATTATTTATAGAAGTGTTGATTTTTTATATAAATCTCTGCACTACTCAGAGGCAATAACAATTTTTGATTCAAATCTTGATAATTCTTGTAAATCATATGAAGCCATCTTTCATGGGATTAAAACTTAGTACTCCTCTTCAATGCAGGTTGGGAACCTTCCTCATTTTTGCATTGTGCTTTCATATGTCTACTTCATCTTAATTCTTATTGTTGAGGTTTTAGGATCATTGCAAATGTAATAGCACTATCTCATTGTATGTGTTTTCCAAATGCAACAATCTCTTGCATTTATATTAAGAATGAGCCAAGAAGAGACATGTCCCTTCATGGGACATGTCTATTCATTATTATGTAATTAATATAATGACAATTATGATTATATATATATATATATATATATATATATATATATATATATATATATATATATATATATATATATATATATATATATATATATATATATATATATATATATCTTGAGTATTATATTAATTTATCTAATATTTACATAATAATAATAATTATTATTTTATCAATTTAGCTATTTATTTATTATGAGAATAATTATGACCTAACTTTATATATACATACATATCAATGTATATAATAATATCAATTATTATATATATTGATATATATATGAATATATATAATAAATCATTTCTCATAATAATTATATAGTCAATATTATTTATCTGACCGATGCTACAAACATCAACACTCCCTCTTAGCTAGGGAGGATAAATCAATCCAATGTCAACACTTATGACACTTGACAACATCAATCATATGATGTAAGCAATAAATGCATCATTCTCTTGATATAATCAATAGAAACCTAGTCTCAATATGTGGATTGCCTCCATCGACAATTCTATCCACAAGCACTCATGTGGATTTCCTCCATCGGTGATTCTATCCATAATCTCTCAGGTGGATTTCCTCCATGGGCGATTCTATCCATAATCTCTCAGGTGGATTGCCTCCATCGCTGATTCAATCTACAAGCTCTCATGTGGATTGCCTCCATCAGCGATTTGATCCACAAAATCACAAGCTTAAGTGTGGATTGCCTCCATCGGTGATTCTATCCACAGCTCATGAGCTATGGTGTGGATTGCCTCTATCGGCGATTCTATCCACAAGCTCCTGTGTGGATTGCCTCCATCGGCAATTCTATCCACAACTCATGAGCTATGGTGTCGATTGCCTCTATCAGTGATTCTATCCACAAGCTCCTATGTGGATTGCCTCCATCGGCGATTCTATCCACAAACTCATGAGCTTCAAAGTGGATTGCCTCCATCGGTGATTCTATCAACAAGTTCTATCTATTATGATAGGTTTCATCCATCATAATAGAAGGTCAAATTATTGTAAGATTGTTACCTTACAATAACTTTTACAAATACAAGTGATAATTATTTGGAAGTCGTCACTTCCTCATGATTTACACAGGGGGCAAGCCCATTAAAATATTTATAATTCATAAGTATAATAATCAATTATATCAATTTTACCTCATAAATGTTTCACCTTCAATAGTGAACTCCCTCTCAATCAATATGATCAAGATTGTCACAAGTTGATTGAACCATCTACTCCCTCTAAAGCTCAAGTTTATCAACTTCTTGACCTCTTTTGAAATATTAGACTCTCTTTGCATCTAGTCTCAATCATCAATTTGTCTTCAAGCATCAAGTTATTTCTCCCTTGAATGAAATTATCTTGTGCTTTTGTCCTGAAGGTATGTCAAAGAGAGATTACAAATAGCTTACTAAACTATATTATCCCAAAGAAATATTAATGATATAAGAATACAATATTTTCTATCCCAATGTTATAGTAAGATTTAATATCTACATAAAAATAATTTATGAACATTAATCAACATGGATTACTCATCTCTTGATTAATGTAATGATCATTTTCTTATTTTCTCTATAAAAAGTGTTTGTAGCTTTTAATCAAAGAACTCTCTTTGTTCAGAAATCTGCATAGACCTGTCCACATTCGGTCATAACTTTTGAACCTAGTATTTTCTTTCCAATCGCTCCAGTGAGATTCTTCCAAATTGGTTTATCACCAACATATCTCAAATTCAGAAAGATCCAACAGTGCATTTGTAAGATATGGTCCTCATACTGAAACTATAATTTTTCGAGACAGTCACACATTCACCATTATATATATATATATATATATATATATATATATATATATATATATATATATATATATATATATATATATATATATATATATATATATATATATATATATATATATATATATATATATATATATATATATATATATATATATATATATATATATATATATATATATATATATATATATATATATATATATATATATATATATAATATCTCTTGAGTATTATATTAATTTATCTAATATTTACATAATAATAATAATAATAATTTTATCAATTTAGCTATTTATTTATTATGAGAATAATTATAACCTAACTTTATATATACATACATATCAATGTATATAATAATATCAATTATTATATATATTGGTATATATATGAATATATATAATAAATCATTTCTCATAATAATTATATAGTCAATATTATTTATCTAATAGATGCTACAAACATCAACACTTATCTTTTTGGATCTCAATCTATTCTGTACCAAACAACTTAATATTGTGCTACTAGGTTTGTTTAATAAGTTAATTTGGATAATGATTTCTTTCCCCAAGAGCCCAAACTAAACCTTTATGACTGATACTTTTATTTATTTTGTGGCATCAATCATTTTTATATCCAATAGAGAGTCTTTGCATGTTATAATGTGCCCTCAAGTTTGTTTTTTTCTATGGGAGACAAGTTTTTAATTGCATTCACCAATTTTTCAGTACTATCTCTGCCAAGTGTTATTCACAAGGTTTTTGCCTCGTAGGAGTTCTTTTAAAATATGATTCTCTTGTTTTCTAAATCACTATCAAGCTTTATTATGCAAAGTTTCCTTTACTTATGATTCATATGTCACAATCATGTGATTTTATGGTCTATAATTGTAAATAATCCCCTCCCCATGCTGGATAATTTAGGCTTTACCCATAGTTGCTAGTCTGTCTAGATAATTTAGGCTTTACCCATAGCAGCGCACGCGTAGGAGGTACATCCCAGCTTCAACTCAATCTTTACATAAGGTATGTGACTGTTATAGAAAATTTCAGTATTCAAATTCTATCAATCTCTGGTTTGAGCCTGCAACAATATTCCTTATACATTTGGTTATTTAGATTTGGGTTAAGACCATTCGGCATAGACTGTACTATCTAGTAAGATGTCGCACTAAATCTTCTCCACAACTGTAGTCACTTAGCCTAGCACCATTGACTATCACAGAGACACTCTAATCTAGTTGATCAAGTTATATTAGGATCAATCTGGAATGTTCAATCGATGGATTCACATAGCAGTACAATCACCAAGGATTATTCAATGTGCCCGAGACCATCAAATTCAATCTATGATTCAATTTCAACCTTCCTATTACTACACTGCTGCAAACTTGTCTTCTTCTTACTAGTTAAATACATGGAAATTATCTACCTAGGGCATCAAATCTTGAAGCAATATGCCTTCTTCCATAGTCTAAGCACTTATATTATTAAAGTGCATAACCTTGGCTTGCTTCTCACCCAATGGCATTGGAATCCAATGGAGAAACCGCAATTCAAGGTTCCACCTTCATGATAGACCCGACTATAGATTTTCCTGAGTTGGTATGTTAGTGAGGTTGGGTTCTTGCATAGATCAACATGAAATTTAAAATACAATATTTACAAAGTCTAGTTAAATGAACTCTAACAAGAACTGTGGATGCACAAATGAACTTGCAATGACATTAAAACTCTCTAACCATTACATGATCGAGTTTGCTATGATAGTCAAGCCATGTGTTTAGTTCATAACCGACTGTGTAAATGTAACTAAAACTTGAAATCAAATGACAGTCAAAACTAAGATGGATTCAAATAAACAATTCATACAATGAACTTATAGAATGATCAATCCATCTACCCATTTGCAACAGACAGAGTATGATAACAAAAAAGTACTCAGAATATTTTTTGGGTTTCTTTTATTCAACACTGCTTTGAATATCATCTCCTTGTGCCAATCTTGTGATTGGAAAAGGTTTAAAAACCACTTCCAAAAAGTCTTCCAACTGATCCAACCAATATGAAATTGGTTGTGGTTGTTGGAGAACCAGACTTACAATCTGCCGACAGTGTTGCAAAAAATTAACAACATTTCACAATCTGTACAACTTTGTAAAAAATGCACTAAAACTCAGTAACAACTTCCTAAAAGAACTAAGAGGTTGATCTAAGGTCTAGATCCCTCAAATTCCTTAAAACTAAAGAAAATAAACTAAAACATACTATAACTAAGTTTAGCCATTCAGAGCCAACTAGGATCCCAAACTAGCCTGGGAACCAACAGTTGGCTATATTAGGAAATAGTTTCAACATTCCTTAACAGTGAGTTAGGAAACATTTCCCAAATGGTGGGAAACAAACTTAACTCCCACTAAAACATAAACAAACTTAACCCCCACTAGAAAAGTCCAGTGGACTAAGATATTCTTGGTTTATGAAAACACCAAAAGATTCTTGACCACACAAAAGGACCAAACTCAAAAATGAGGAAACAGATTCTAAAGATCCATTTCCTTTTATTACAACCAAACTAAAACAAAGACTATTGAAAAGTGGACTTGGGTGCCCTGCACCATGCTTCGCAGGACAAAGAAACTCAAGTCCCTTGAGTTGGTAATGTGGATAGTGGAAAACCAAGTTGCACAATAGCTTCAAGAGTAAGCCAGATAGCATCCTCCATGGGCTTATGCTTCCATTGTACCAAATACTCAAGATAGGTGTGCCTCCAGGTATTCTGTGCAAATCTAGTGTCCAAAATGCTATCAATCTCCAAAGGAGATGACTTAGGAATGTCTTGGAGCTGGGCCTCTTGCATAGAACTAGTACTACCTGCAACCACAACATCAGCAACTAGACCTTTATAGAGATATAGGTCAGCAACATTAAATATAGGTGACAAATGAACATCAATCTAAGTGTCTTAGGTTTATATAGCCACCCAAAAGCACTTGATTTAACATTAGGAATTTGATGAGGTTACATAGTCATCTAGGTGTTTGTGTGAATTGTGTACCTAGCTGTAGACACAACACCTCAGTAAAACATTAGAGGTTAGCAAAAATCAAAATCTGCAATAAAATGGAAACTAAACTAACCAGGTGATTTACTGCCTTCTAGTAGGTGTGAGTATCATCATCTTAGATTAGACCTAGACCAGTGACATTGATGACACGTAAATGAAGGATTTGAATGCAAAATCTAGATATGGAATGAATGCAAATTAATCTATTTTTTTTGTATTTTTTGTGCAATTATGAATGAAAAACTGATATGAATCTATTCTAGATGAAAACTGATATGCTATGAATTGATGTAACAATGATATTCTAAATGATATGAATGCTCAAAAACAATGAAAATCTCACAATAGCTTGGATTCACAAAAGATGAATTCTTCAGTATCTAATTCGGCAGCATGAGGATGCAATTTCATGGATCCCAAATGAAGAGCTGAAGCCTTGATTTTATAGAAATGTAGGGCTTTGGAGGTGCATGAGAAAAGCCATAAATCACTCTTGATAAACTTAGGTTGATTTTTGAGTTAACAAGAAATCAGAGATAATTAACTCACAAAATCATGCAAATCATGCAAAAACAACTTTTTAACTCAAATCAGAAGTTTAGATCAGCTTTGAACTCAAAATAGATGTTGAGTTTCCAAAAGTTAACAACTTGCATTGATTTTTTCATTTAAATTTTAACTGCTCTTTGAATGTGCACAATTAATTATGAATTAATTTAATAAATAAAATGATTTATCCTCAACTTAACTAATTTTTGAATAACTGATTTATGGTTTAATCAATTATTAAATCAAACTTTTATTCAAAAACTATATCATTAATTTTGACAACTAACATTAATTAATTAAATAAGAATTTAATCAATTAGTGATAAGATTTTTGATTTATTGTCAGAAATAAATAATATAATTTAGGAATAAATATAATTAAATATAATTAAATAATTAAGTGGCAGTATTAAATCTAATTAATTAAATATTCAAAAATATTCAATTAATCAAACTTTAGGATAAATTAGCTTTTATCACCAAATAATCATTAAATTAAAGATAATTAAGATAATTAGGAATATTTCTAGGAATATCCCCGAATGCAAAATTTAGATAATCAATGAAGATTCGATGATGTTCAGATGTGCCTTGGGTTAGGACTTTGATGTCAATTTCATTCGATTTGAAGATGTAGGACGTTAATGAACCTATAGCCCATTTTTGGGGTATTACATTTTGCCCCTCTTTGAATTACTATGTGAAGCGTAGTGGTTCAAAGATAGTTTGTGTATGATAAAGAAATTGATTTGAAAGATGAACCTATTCCAAGATAGAAACTGATTGAAATATTTGAAGAAGTTAGGTCCTAAATGACCAAAGATAATGTTCACTATAGAAACGATGAACTGATGATTATGAAAATGTGCCAAAATGCCTGATTCTGAACCTTATGATTACAAAGAAGTGAGTGATTGATTCCAGACTCGATTGTCAATAAGAATCACATTGGTATCACATCCTGAACCCATTAGCTACAAAGAACCAAGGAAATAACACTAATGAACCAATGGTTATGAAAAGCTAATACAGTTTACAAGATATATTTAGGATACCAAATTGATATGGATCTTGATGAATCTGATATGCCCCAAGTGATGATAGATTTGCCCCAAGCGATGAGGACTTTTTGATGAGTCAGCAACTAGATGTGGTTGTTGTCTTGATTATTGAGAGAAAGATTGATTGATAAAATTAGATTTATAGACTTGAATGATGTGCAATACCATGCCCCCTTCAGAATTAAAATTGAAATTTGACAAGAAAAGTTAGCGTTATAGTTTAGAAGCATGTTAATTGATTTGAGAAGTGGTTATACATGTCCAAGAATGTGTTTTGCATTGCTTAGAGGTCCTAGAGACCAAGTTTGATTAGGTTTGACCATGAGTTTACCATGGTTGACCAAGTTGAAATTTAGATAGTTTGATGTAAGGTAATTAGTTAAGTTGATTTCTAGATTTCTATGATGATTGAAGGTCGATTGTGCAAGGAACAGACCATCCTGGGGCCAAAAAATTTTAAATCATGATTTTGACATAGTTAACGATCTTAGATTTCAATTTTGATTCCAAAATTGGATTCAGAATGTCAAAAATAGCCAGGGGTGCAATTTTTGTGAAAAATAGAGCACTTTTGAAAATTAGGTCAAAAGCTATATAAAGGCCGGAAGGGTCATTTTCATTTCATTATTCACCTTTGACTTTGAAAACCTTGTGGAGCCCTCTGAGCAAGAAGATGGTGGAGATGAAGGTACATATTAGTTCACACCAATTTGAGCATAGTCAGAGACACCAGAGACCTCGGCAGTACAGACATCCGGTAGGTGGACCTCTGTGCCTCTCTGAAAAGTCAATTTTTTCATGTTTATAGCATTTCTAGCAATTTTTCGTACGCTTTTCAATTTTTAATTTTTGAATGCATGAAAACTCGTAGGACTCCTGTCAAGGACTCGTACAACATTCCAAGTCTAGTTACTTTGTCATTTCAATAACCACCTAGACTCGTATGAGAGGGACCCAAGAGTCGTACGACATTTCATTGGGTCCCTCATAACGCGTATGATGAGGTATACAATGTCATACTACTATGCTTTGTCATATGGTATGATGTAGAAACTCGTATGACTTTCCATGCTAGTCTGAAGTGTCGTATGAAAAATAATGAGCCAAAAACTCATTGCTAGGTCAAATTTTTTATTTTTTTTATCTTTTAGCTTGATTGCTGAACTTTTAACCTACCTTCTGACATAGTAAACTGTTCAATTCCTACACTTGTAACCCATTTTGTGACCAAATTACTTAGAGGATTCCCTGTTTCTATACTGTGTAGGTCATTTATCCAGATGTTCATGTAGAGATCTCACATCCAACCATGCAGAGACTGTGTGTATCACTTCTTGACCCTATGAGGGTACACCTTGCTTCTTATGGATTTGAGTACCTCATTCATTTACCCGAGATTAGGGTAAATCACAGACTTTTGACTGCTCTGATTGAGAGATTTCATTTGGAGACCCAGACATTCCACCTGTTGACTGGGGAGATCACTGTTACCCCCGAGGATGTGTATCATATAATATGCATTCCTTTTCATGCAGGCAAGTGGCCAAAGTATGTGAGTTCAGGTAACTCGGGTCTATTAGCTTTCTGACATCTCTTTGGAGATGATACCCAGATGATGGCTTCTATTTTCCAGGAGACCCTGGTTCAGAATTATGGACAGACGCACCAGCTAGAGTGTATCATTGTCGGGATGATAGGAGGGATTATCATGTCTGACCGTCAGCAGAATGGTCTATTGATGGGCTAGGCACCGATGGTGGCATGTTTGATGGTGACTCCCTCTAAGTTAGCTTGGGGTTAGTGCTTTTTGGCTCACATGTTCTCCAAGATGCATGAGGTAGTGTATTAGGAGAGAAAGTCTTTTGTTGTGGGAGCTCTGGTGTTATAGATATGAGCTTGGGAGCATATCCTAATCTTGAGGCCAGTTTTCCAAGCATAACAACAGCCACAGGAGCCTGTTATTTATATTTATGTTGGATATGTCACACAAGTTTGGATGGGACACACTAAGTACTGGAGGTGATGCCTCGATGATATGAACTTTGTTCGATGGAGACCATATGTAGATATTGAGCCCTAGCCTACTACACGTGAGCAGTTTAGTTTCTTCTTTCAGAGCCATATACTGATTGGGAGGTCCTCCTCCATTTTAGAGAGATTCATCATCACCAGGGTCTAGTAGCAGTATGGATGTGTATAGGATGCGCCTAAGGACTATGCCACCTATGCTTGGATAGCTTGTGAGCTTGGACTTGGATGGACCATGAGGCTCTCTTATGATTTGTGTTCACAGGAGTACAATGCTATTGCTGGTAGGGACTAGGATTATAGAGCGCAGACTATTGATGACGGGGTTATAGATGGTTTCATATCCTAGCTTGCAGATCATTCGATTCACAGGTTTTCAGATCCCACAGAGCTTATACCCTCCATGGAGGAGGCTATGGATGTGATAGGTGCTCCAGTGAGATAAGGCCCAAGACCATAGGGTCAGGTTGTGCATCCTGCACCTTTGAGGCCAAGAGCAATGGCTCCCCCACAGAGACCAACAAGATAGATGATACCCTCTTGTCCCACTAGTACCATAGTAGCTAGTCCTATAGGTTCACAAAGATGGACTAGGGGAGAGGGTGACACTTTGGGTAGTGTTGGTATAGCTGAGGAGGTTCTCGCAACAAAGCAGTATGTCGGTGGTGGTACAGATCCTTTACAGGGTGACACCACATTTGATTTATGTGCTGAGATCAGATGTTGTAAGGTGTAGAGATTAGAGACTGCAAAGTAGCCAAAGTAGCCAGCCCCAGATACAGAGATACCAGTAGCCGATGTTGATCCTAATATTCCCCTTACTCCATAGGAGACTATCAGATGGCTCAGATTACATGTCAAGGACCTAAAGGTCCGTAGTGCTCGGTGGGAGGAGAGATATTTAGAGGCCAATAAAAAGTTGACTGAGCTTCATGCAGAGGTGTAGAGATTACAGGTAGAGGTGATTCATCAGACCTCACGGGTGGCCTATTATGTGTCTACATATTATACTATTGTTCCCGCTACACAAAGAGTTCCTTCCTACTCTCAATATATGTTGGCATTAGAGGGAGCCAGGGCACCTAGAGCTGAGGCAGTACCTGACGCACCACCTCCACCTCCACCAGATGTAGAGGATCAGGCTGACAACTGATATGTGGTTGCTATGTTCTAATATACTATTTTCTCATTTTTTATCATTGATATACATTGTTCTGACTCTGGTAGCTTAGTTGAGCTCATTCTTTTGTATATTGTGCCAGTAGTGCACCCCTGACTAGTTTGATTTATGATATATGAGATCGAGATTTCAGTTGTGACTTCATTTATACTTTTCATGTTCTAATTTATGATGATATCATGTGATTCTTATGCTATGAGTAGTGTAGAATGTATCTATGGATCAATGCAGTGCAATGATTTCTTTCACATGTATCGATGTTATGCATATGTAATTGATTATGGAAAGATGTATGTATGATTTATGGTTATGCAATGAATGTTATGTAATGAATGTGTAAATGATTATGATATGCAAATGAGTATGATATGAAATGTAAATGCAATGATACACATGATATGTTTTATAGGTTTTGATGAAGACAAGTACTCAGTCTTATGTCAAAAAGGATGTCTAACACAGGATAGTAACTGCTTGCGATTCTGTGAAGAGACCTTCATGTTAGATTTTAGCTCTTGTTAGATTTGGAATAGGTGATTGAAGAATCATTTAAGCATTGAATTTTATCCCAACGTTGAGAGATCATGCAAACATACAAAATGAAAAGAAACATGTAGAATGATATGCAACCTAAGACTTAGGACCTAGTCACTGATCATGTGTCAGTCATTCTCATCATTGAATTTTTAGGTAACTGGATAAATCAATACAATGCCCACTAGTTATGAAACCATAGACATATGAATATTGATTTGTATGTGCAGGAATCAATACAACATGCACTGGTTAGGCAACCATGGACATATGAATGTTGATTTTATTTTCGGAATGTCAGATTAGATATAAGCACCAAGGCACAAACGCTAGGATGACCTGAATATCATGTCCATTTTGATATTTCAATTTGTATAAGCATCAAAAAATAAACATTATGATGACCTGAATATGCCTTGTGTTACAAACACATCAAATAGTCAAGAGATTATCCTAAATCTAGTGTGAATTACCCGTAGTGACCCTTTATCATTCACCTCCTTAGGCAAGATCGTGTTTCATAGTAGGAGAAAGAACTCACTCAAAAAGACATTAGTTAGATCAAACTTCTTTGAATTTTTTGGGTATCAATGGTCGAGGTATGCATGGCCATCCAATTCAAGATAGAGGCTCTTACAGTCGGACACCATTTCAATCTAGAATTTCCAAAGTTGTTAGATTTTCACATACAAGAAGAAGACAAAGAAAAGATTATGCCCCTAGTCATCACTCTCTAAATCCTATAAAGGACATCATCAAAGAGCTCGAAGGGACACAATATGCAAAAATCTCAATGTGAATCAGTAAGCATACAAGGAGATGAAAGCATGAAAACCATAGATTTTTTTCAGTTTGTGTTGATGTTTGATTGTTGTGTAGATAAAAAATCTTTTCTGGAGATGAGACTGACTGACTAACTCAAATGAAGCTTCAAAGGACTCTGACAGGATATGACACATCTAAGATGTACTAGAGACCATAGGATATGACATTGATTACCCCAAAGTTTTAACTTTGATAGGATACAGATGCTTGAGCTGATTGGTGTACAAACTGACTGAAAACAAGGATATGTAGAAACAAACCGAGACATATATACAAACTAAAGAAAGATTGAAAGCTAGGAAAGACTAAGATTGTGCTAATAGATGGAGCATTTTTAAACAAGTGGCACCTATTTGCTGGGTTTTCACCATCTTGGCAGAGATTCTATTTTTGCTACCAAGGTGCCTATTTCCATGTTTTCACCAAGGCACTTTTCTTTTTCTCTTTTTTTTTGCTGTTTTCATTTTTTCAATTTTTTTGATATTTTTGGTTTTTTTTAAATTTTTTTGTGAATCATCAAGGTGTCTATAGCTAGGTTTTCACCAAGATGTTCATTTTTTCAGGACTTTTTTAGATTTTAAAGATTTTTTCAGGATATTTTACCAAACACTAAATGTCTTAGGCATAGAATTTCTTCAGATGGAGAACATTGATTGGTTCTCAGAGTTGTTCTCCTTCAGTCATTGAGAGTTGATAGGCACTAGAGCCAAGAGTAGCAGTGATTACAAAGGGACCCAGCCAGTTGGGTTCAAACTTCCCCTTGCATTCTCTATGTGATTGATTTTTAGGATTCTCTCTCAAGACTAGATCACCAACCTAAAATTCTCTGTGTCTGACTTTCTTATTGTAACCTCTAGACATTCTGTTCTGATATACTCTGAGATGATCATACGCTGCTTGTCTACACTCATCTAGTAGTTCAAGTTCTTGCAACCTAGACACTCTGTAGTCATCATCAGTTACTAGACCATGCATTTTGATTCTTAGTGATGGGATTTCAACCTCAATAGGTAGTATCGCTTCAGACACATAAACTAAAGAAAATGGAGTAGCCCCTGTGGGCATTCTGATACCTATTCTATAGGCCCATAGAGCTAGATTGATCATGAGATGCCAGTCTCTTCATGTTTTATTAACTATATGATGCAATATTTTCAATAGATTCTTGTTCGAAGCCTCTTCTTGTCCATTCCCTTGAGGATAGTAGATAGATGACCGATGTTGTGTAATCTTGAACTTGGCATATATATCCTCTAAGTCTTTATTCTTCAATTGTCCACCATTATCTATGACTATGGAATGAGGAATCCCATATTTGCATATGATATAGTTCAAGATGAACATAAATATTTGTTTCCTAGTTGCTTGTGTTAAGGGAAATGCTTCTACCCATTTTGTAAAATAATCTGTAGCTTTGATTATATGGGTATGTCCATTAGAAGAATGAGGATGTGTGGATCCTATAAGATCAAATGCCCATTGGTGAAAAGGCCATTGTGTAGTAAAGGGAATTAGGTCTTTCCCTGGAGCATGAATTAAGTTACCATGTACTTGGCACTTTTGACAATTCTTAGCAAACTTGATTGCATCTTTCTCCATTTTAGGCCAATAGTACCCAGCCCTAATAAGCTTTTGACCTAGTGTTAAACTGTTCGAGTGTGACCCACATATACACTCATGGACTTCCTTGAGTGTACATTGAGACTCTTCCCATTCTAAACATCTAAGTAGTGTACCAGAGACCTCATTTATACAGATCATTACCAATGATGACATATCAGGAGGCATTACGGATTAGGTATCTTTTCTCATGGCGATTGAAGGTATCAAGAATGATTTGGTCTCGTAGATAGGAGAAAAGGTTTTTGTATTGGGATGAATCATGACCTACAATAGTGCAGATCATGCTAGTTTCGGGGGATTCATATGCAAGATAAGATAGTGCTTCCACCAGGAACTCATAGCATAGCTCATGTTCAGGCTATTGTAATAGAGTAGATAGCGTTTCCATTGCATCGACAGCCTTATTCTCTGTTCTAGGTATTTTCTCAAATGTGATAGATATGAAATATTTCTTTAGATCATCTACCATTCTCTTGTATGGAATGATATTTTCATCCTTAGTTTGGTACACATCATTGACTTGATGGATAACAAGTTGGGAGTCTCCATGAATGTGTATCTCTATCACTCTCCACTCAATTTCCATTTTCATGCCATTAAGAAGGGCTTCATATTCGGCAGTGTTATTTGTATAGGGAAACTTGAGTCTAAATGCTTTGGGGAATGAGTATCCTTGAGGAGTAATAAATAATATGCCTACTCCAGATCCATTCTATGTATGGGAGCCATCAAAGAACAATTGCCATTCTCTAGAGGAAAGATTCATGATAGAGGAATCTGGGAATTCCATGTGCATTGGTGTATAATCAATCATAGGTGCATCCACCAGTTGATCAGCAATAACTTGGCCTTTAATAGATTTTCTTTCAACATATTCAATGTCAAATTCACTTAAGAGCATAACCCATTTGGCTAATCTACTCGTGAGAGAAGCTTTGCTTAGTAGGTACTTGAGTGGATCAATCTTAGCTACCAAATGAGTGGTATGGGCTAACATATAATGTCTCAGTTTCTATGATGAAAAGATCACAATGAGACAATATTTTTCAATCATTGAATAGTTCTTCTCATATGCAACCAAAGTTCTACTGATATAATATATAGCTCTTTCCTTTTTATTCTCATCATGTTGCGCTAGAAATGCCCCCAATGATGTATCTGTTGCGGAGACATATAGGATCAACGGCTTCCCTTGAATAGGGGGCATCAAGATAGGAGGATTCGATAGATATTTCTTAATATGATTAAATTTTTTCTCACATTCCTCATTCCATGAAAATGTCAGACCTTTATGCAATGTTTTTGTAAACGGCTGTGATATGTCTGCAAGATGTGATATGAAGTGCCTGATAGATTGAACTCTCCCTTGTAATGTTCTCATTTGGCTAATATTCTTTGGGGGTTGCATCTCTATTATGGCCTTTACTTTGGCTAGATCAACTTCAATTCCTTTCTTGGAAACTATGTATCCTAAGAGCTTTCCAGATGTAACATCAAAAGCACATTTCTTAGGATTTAGTCTAAGACTAAATTTTTCCATTCTATCTAGTATCTTGCTCAAATCATTTAGATGTTCAGCTTTAATCATAAATTTTTCTAAAGTGCCATCAACATAATCCTCCATAGTTCTATGCATCATGTCATGAAAAATAGATGTCATGGCTCTTTGATAGTTAGCACCATCATTTTTAAGCCCAAATGGCATAACATTCCAACAAAAGGTACCCCATGCACATGTGAAAGTAGTTTTCTCTTGATCCTCTAGAGCAATTTTTATTTGATTATAGCTAGAGAAACCATCCATTAAGGAATACATCTTGAAACCCGTAGTCATGTCCAATATCATATCAATTTCAGGTAGTGGAAAATCATCCTTAGGGTATGCTCTATTCACATTTCTAAAGTATGTGCATACTCTGATTGATTTATCTAGTTTTGAAATAGGTACAATATTATAGATCCATTCGGCATAATCAATTACTCAGATAAATATAGCTTTTAGGAGCTTCTCTAATTCAGCCTTTACCAAGAGTGTAACATGGGGATGCATCTTTCTCAACTTTTGTTTAACAGGTTTTACTCTAGGAGCAATAGATAGATGGTGCATTATAAGATCAGGATCCAACCCTGGCATATCTGAATATTTCCATGCAAAGTTGATCTTTTTCTCTGTTAAGAATGTTGTAAATTTTTTCTTTTCTTCTTCTGATAAGGATTGTGCTACATGGATCAACTGTGGTTCCTCTTATGTTCTCAAGTTGATAGATTGAGTGGGCTCAATTAGAACTGGAGATCTATCCTATAAATGACTTGGAAGGACATCAAATATCTCATCCTTAGGCACCTTGGAGAGGTTTTCACCTTCAGATACATCTTTTATTTTTACTTTTGTAGGTTTTGAGACTGCCACAAAGTGTTTTTCACCCTCATAACTCCTTTTCTTTTTGTTTTTACTCTTATTTTTTTGACTAAGATATTTGATGTCAGACTTCGTCATGCTGATGCTTGGTTCACTGATGGAATTCCTCATGGGCTCAACTGCATTTAGATAAAAAGAAAGGGCATAGTCATTCAGGAAGGTATAAATACCATAGCTCAGGTTTGTGGAGGTTTGATCAAGAAGGTCTGGATATTGGATAGTCAAGGCAGGGAAAGATTGGGAGATGGTGTTCACGGATATAAATTTTTCATCATTGGTCCTAGCCCAATGCTCAAGTTCGAAGGTGATATTACAACTTAAGACATTTAAATCATGAGTAGGCTCAATGTCATTTTGGGAGTCCACTTTAGCCATTGGTGGATCAGTCTTGTTAAGTTCATTATTTCGCTCTAGACTTACGTTGGGTGTAGGTACATATTGGTGAATAACATCAATATGTTTCTCTATGATAAGCTCATCTTCCTCTGGAATGACTCCCCATTCATAGTCATTTGATTCCTCATCTATACCTCTAGGGAATCTAAGAACATGAGTAAAGTTAGGATGGATACACCAAGAAGGGTTACCCTCAGATTGTAATTTAAATTCATACTCATGGGAATCTATTTCAGAATCGCTGGAATGCTCCAAGTGTTCAGCTATAGTGATAGGCTTTTCTTCCCCTGTTTCTATTTGATTACCTTTGAGATTAGTTGGATCTTGTGTTGCAACTATCTCTTGTCCTATAGTAGGTTCTTGTGTTTCTACTACATTAATTCTCTTTATGGGATCATCTTCAACATCAAGGAGATCTTTTATCTCTTTTGGAAAATGCTCATAAGGTTATGGTTTGGACTGTTTGAGAGTTTTCCCATAAGACTTAGGTGAGATAGGGAGAGATGTCAAAGATAAGACTGGCTCTATAGTATATTCTCCCATACCTTTTATTTGATTATGACCTCTTTAGCAATGTCTTCCATCTTGGATGTTGAAGCAATGTCTGACTATTTAGTGGAAGATCATCTGTTATTAGGAACAAGTTTATCAGTGCTTTCCTTCAATGCATTGAAAATGGTGGATACGTCAACTGGGATAGTCACCTCTACTCCTTCATAAGGAAATTTCAAACACTTATGGTATGTAGAAGGAATAGCTTTTATTTCATGTATCCAGGGTCTCCCTAGAAGGATGTTGTAAGCCAAAGGTATGTCAAGAACTTGACATATAGTATCTCTGATGACAGGACCTATTCTGATAGGGAAGAAAATTGTTCCCTTGGGAGATCTTTCTTCTTCATCATATGCCTTGATAGTTATTTTCTTTCTAGGATCAATAGCCATTTATGAAAATCTCAATTGTGTGATCAAGCTATAAGAACAAATATTCAGACCAATGCCCCCATCTATCAACACATGTTTGACATGATGGTTTTTTATTAAGACTTCTATGTGCAAAGGCTGGTTATGCAGATGAATCAAGGAGTTATCATCTTCCTCTGAATAGGAGATATACTGTGGAGACGTAAGATGACCAACTATAGTCTGGAACTTGTCTAAATCAAGGTTATCAGGAACATTGCATCTGAGAAAAGCTTTGTCTAGAATGGCTCTATGAGCTGGAGATATTCGAAGCAACTCAAACACTGAGATTTTTGCATTAGTATGCTGGAGTTGTTGAACAATACTGTATGAAGTAGGCCTCATGTCTTTAGGATTTGAAGATTTAGATGTAGCCTTCTATTTAGAAGCGGAAGATAGATTAAAAGGAACCTTATGGACATTGGATTGATCTAGGATTTGTCCCTACAGATGTGCCTGAGCTTGTGATCGAGTAACTGCATTAGCTGATTGATTTTCTCTATCTCTTCTTACAATTGTGATGACATTACAACGCTCAAACAGACTTGGTTCAACCATATTGATAACAACATTGTTTCTAGAATAAGCATAATTGACCTTAGCACCCACATTAGGTTGAGAAGATGAATCTCCTTGGCCATGTTTCAGAAATGGCTCCGTGAATGTGGTATGATATTATTTCTCTTATGATTATCAACCGTGATTTCTCCACTATCATTTTTTTCTTGAATGGTATGCTTCAAGCGCAAGTAGTTACTAGTTTTATGACCCTTACTATGATGAAAATCATAGAATTCATTCTCCTTCCACCATTTTGGTTTAGGTTCAGGATCAGATTGTTAGATCTCAGGTAGAGAGATGATTTTATTAGCCAATAGAGTTTTCATAGCTGATTCCAAAGATTCTCCAAGAGGATTGAACTTTCATTTATTATCAGTGGACCAAGGTTTGTACTCTTTCTGCTTTTGAGATTATTTGGGCACCTTTTGTTCTAAAGGTTTGATGGCTTGGGTACCGACAGTTAGATTGAAAGTAGATGCCTTAGATGGGGAACAAATATTATCAACAATGCCATCTATGATGATGCCCTTATTCTTGTTCCAATTTTTGTTCTTGTCTTTAGAACTAGATTCATACTTGTCCTTTTGAAGTGCGATGTCTCCTTTTTTCACAAGTACTTTTTCAATTTTAATGGCATTGTCTACCATTTTGTCAAAAGATGTATGATTTTGCATTTGTAAAGGGTAGTTTGATGCAGGGGCATCCTTGAGGCAAGTCAAAAACCATGTGATTAAGAGAAGTCACCATGAAACCAAGAAGACATCCAATCCTATCAGTTGGAACAAGCACTAGAGTTTCATCATGTCATCTTGTGATGGACAATGATTGATAGACTAATGGTTTTAAAATGTTTTAAGGTGTTTAAATTTGCATAATGTTTAAGTTTTCTTATTTGTAATAATGGTTAAAGGATTGATCTTAAGATCTCCTTGTAACCCATCCACTTGTATGACTATGACCCCTTGGTATTGTTATAAGCCTTGGGTATCATTAGTCTTTGGATGCAATCTGATTGGTAGGTGTTTATTAAGTGTCTATTAGGTTTCCTTAGATGTTTTTAGGATGTTTGGAGGTCCAAAGTGACTTTAGTAAGGTTCTTAAAACTTAAAATTTCATTCTTTACCTTACCGGCAAAAAAAATTGCAAAAAGATGTAATGCAACTTTAAAAGTTGCTAAGCAAATTACTGTTGTTTATGGGGATAAACTATTCTAACCATCTAAAATGGTTATGAAACTATCTGCAGAGCTATATTAGGATGCCATTGATCGAAGAAACAAAAGGAGAAGACATTTTGTAAGAAGTTTGCTTTCAAAAACTAATAAAATAACTCTGTTTTAGAGCAGTTTCTATGCAAAAACGTGTACTGTACGGCTGTACGGATTGGGAGAAGTGAACTAAACCCTCTGGAAGTTGAATTAGTTCCATCAAATTCTTTGAGAGTTGTTTTGGTGAATTCAATCGGTTTTGAATCAAAGTTATTGTGTTTTTACTGAACCTTGTCTACAAACCCTTGTTTTTCAGGGTTTGATTGCTTTTATGGCCATAACTTGAGTCTTGACCATGGAAAATTATTTATTCTTGGCAAGATGAGAGTTAGGGTAATGTATTTTAATATTTCAAAAGCTTTGGAGTAGGGTATTAAGTCTGTGGGTTTTGGGAGTAAGCCCTAGTTCAAGAATCTTAATGTTCTTGACTAGAAATTGATGGATTATGTAACATCAGCGGGTAGCGACCAGTATAGGACCTAAAAATTTGTTGAAACTAGATCTCTAGAGTATGGTGGAAAATTCCAAGCTCTGACTTTGGCTTCACAACCCCATTTTCAATTGCTTTGTTAAGGAACCCACACTTAAGGCATGCATTAGGTCTGCGGACTCAATGAAGAAATTGATGTGTAGAAGTGAGATCAGGGTCTGAGAGTTGGAAGTTTGAAAGAACATCAAAAAGGGTGTCTAGAAATCATATAATGTCCTAGGGTCCTTTGTTGAATTGCAGAGTTATTGGGGTAAAGCAGGTTTGGGAGACCTAGTTGAATTCCTAGGTGCATTGAAGATTGCCAAGTCCCAAGAATTTGGGTGGTTAACCATTGGTTGGAATTGTTTGTTTTAATGAAGGTGAAGATGTTTATGACCACTGATTGGTCTGTCAAAGCATACAATAGTGAAAGTCTTATTTGATGGAAAAACAGTGAACTTGTCCCTAGAAGGGCATTTTGAATCAAGTTGGATTGTATTTCAGGGTTGTAGAGAGTATATTGAAACCTTTTAAATTCATGTCATTGAAAATTTTACACCTTTCCATATTGGAATCAGAACCTAAATGAGTGATTGAACCAATTTGGTGTCTTGAATTGGGTTGGGGCTTAAGACCAAGTTTCTTGCTGACCACTCTGCATCAAGTGGTATCAGAGCATCAGTTAGTAGGTCTTTTGAGTAGGGTGCAGAACTAGTTGAAAAAATGCCTCCAAAGGGACAAATGGCTAGGGAGATGGAGGAGTTGAAACAAGAGCTTGAAAGGGAAAGAAGGGAGAAAAGAGAACTTGAAGCCTCCAAAGAGAGGGAAGAAAAGCAAATGAGAAGGGAAAGATTGCAATTCATTGCAAGGATAGAAACCTTGGAAAAAGAAAAACAAGAGATGGAGCAAAGGAATCATGAAGAAGAAGAAGTGGGTAACTCTAGTCAAGAGCATGAGGCAGTAGATGACCTTGAAGAAAGAAGGTTTATGAAGATAATAAAATTAGTCCAAGGGAGTGGGATAAAGAATCATGTTGATTTGCCACTTTACCAAGGAAGGATGGATAGTGAAGAGGTGCTAGGGTGGATTGAAGCCCTTGAAAACCATTTTGATCTTGAGGATGTTGAACCTGACAAGAAGGTGAAAATTGCCAAAGCAAGGTTGAGAGGTACAGCCTTAACATGGTGGACTAGTGTTCAAAGAGATAGAGAGGAAAGAGGTTTGAACAAGATTGCTAATTGGGATAGAATGAAAACTATGATTAGGAGTCAATTTCTGCCCTCTGATTTAGCCATATAGATAAAGATGAAGAGAAACAATTTGAAACAAAAGGATATGGATGTGATGACTTACACCGAGCAATTCCACACCCTGAGCATAAGGGGAGGAGTGGAGGATGAAGATGAAAAGGTTGCTAGATACTTCAATGGTCTGAAATATAGTATCCAAGATGAGATTGGTTTAAATGTACCAAGAACCATTGGTGAGTGTTTTCAACTTGCTATTAGAGCAGAGGAGAAGTTAAAGAGGAAGATTGATAGGCAGAGTAATCAGAGAGGAGGAGGTGCAATGAGAGGAAGAGGTGGTAGAGGACATCCTGATGTTGCAGCAAATCAGGATAAAGAAAAAGGTAAAGAAGTGGTGTCTGAGACAAGAGGAACTTTCAGAGGAGGAAGGTCAGGAGATAGAGGTCCTAGTGTATTTAATGGGACATGTTTTACTTGTGGCAAGGTAGGGCATCAATCTTATCAATGTCTTGAGAAGATGAAGGATAAAAGGGTACATTTGGTCCAAGAAAACAATGAAGAGCATGAAGAAAGAAGAGTTCGTACTGCTGACCCCATTGTGGAAGGTGAATTTTTGATGATTAGAAGAAGACAACAGCAGCAGACCAAACCATCATTGTTTAGAACAAACTACCTCAGTCATGGAAAGGTATGCAAACTGATCATAGATTCAGGTTCTTTTGATAATTTGGTGTCTTATGAAATGGTAAATAAACTAGGCTTAAAGAAATACCCTATAGACAGACCTTATAAAGCATCTTGGATCAGTGATGCTGAAAACATCATTGTGAGAGAACAAGCAGTAGTGGATTTTATGATAGGGGAATACCAAGATCAAGTTGTGTGTGATATCATCCCAATGACATGCAGTCATATTATCCTTGGTGGGCCATGACAAGCCTCAAGGAACACCATTCATTTTGGAGCATCCAATGTTTATCTTGTGCATAAGGATGGTATCAAATATAAACTCACACCTTTGTCTAATCAAAATGAAGAAAAGATCATTTGTTTTGGCAATAAAGAATATGTTGAGTTGCAGGTTCAGAAGTATAGAGGTCATGACATGGTTCACTTTCCATCAAAACATTCTTGTTTGGTTGTTAAGAAGGAAGTCATTCAAGATAATTTGCAGCAGATAGTTTAGGGTACAGTCTTAGAGGAAGGAGTACGCATTGGTACAATTTGGTGTCCTAGAATACTATCACTACAAGCAGGGGTGCAAAGAACATTGAAGACTGCAGCACACTGTCAAGGAAATCTGCAACAATAGCAGCATGGAAAACCTCTGACAGAGAACACAAATGTTTGTCTTAAGACAGTCAACAAGGATATTGTTTTGAAGGGCAACCAACCTCAATGTATTTTTGCTTCTAATCAATGTCTTGCAAGATGTTCTTCTATGCAGGATCAAGGCTTGAGGATGAAGACTAGAAGAATGCCATCTAGAAGAATGGGTGGTCAGAGAACAATTGCATTCAACTCTTGGGACAAGAGTCTTTTTCAAGGTGGGGTGTTTGATGCAGGGGCATCCCTGAGGCAAGTCAAAAACCATGTGATTAAGAGAAGTCACCATGAAAGCAAGAAGACATCTAATCCTATCAGTTGGAACAAGCACTAGAGTTTCATCATGTCATCTTGTGATGGACAATGATTGATAGACTAATGGT
This sequence comes from Chamaecyparis obtusa, assembly GCA_027943335.1. Lineage (NCBI taxonomy): Eukaryota > Viridiplantae > Streptophyta > Pinopsida > Cupressales > Cupressaceae > Chamaecyparis > Chamaecyparis obtusa. Next base: position 58,271 of record BSBK01007018.1, on the reverse strand, counting down.
TTTAAAATTTTTAAGGCATTTAAATTGGCATAATGTTTAAGTTTTCTTGTTTGTAATAATGGTTAAAGGATTGATCTTAAGATCTCCTTGTAACCCATCCACTTGTATGACTATGACCCCTTGGTATTGTTATAAGCCTTGGGTATCATTAGTCTTTGGATGCAATCTGATTGGTAGGTGTTTATTAAGTGTCTATTAGGTGTCCTTAGATGTTTTTAGGATGTTTGGAGGTCCAAAGTGACTTTAGTAAGGTTCTTAAAACTTAAAATTTCATTCTTTACCTTACCGGCAAAAAAAATTGCAAAAAGATGTAATGCAACTTTAAAAGTTGCTAAGCAAATTACTGTTGTTTGTGGGGATAAACTATTCTAACCATCTAAAATGGTTATGAAACTGTCTGCAGAGCTATATTAGGATGCCATTGATCGAAGAAACAAAAGGAGAAGACATTTTGTAAGAAGTTTGCTTTCAAAAACTAATAAAATAACTTTGTTTTAGAGCAGTTTCTGTGCAAAAATGTGTACTATACGGCTGTACGGATTGGGAGAAGTGAACTAAACCCTCTGGAAGTTGAAGTAGTTCCATCAGATGCTTTGAGAGTTGGTTTGGTGAATTCAATCGGTTTTGAATCAAAGTTATTGTGTTTTTACTGAACCTTGTCTACAAACCCTTGTTTTTCAGGGTTTGATTGCTTTTATGGCCATAACTTGAGTCTTGACCATGGAAAATTCTTCATTCTTGGCAAGATGAGAGTTAGGGTAATGTATTTTAATATTTCAAAAGCTTTGGAGTAGGGTATTAAGTCTGTGGGTTTTGGGAGTAAGCCCTAGTTCAAGAATCTTAATGTTCTTGACTAGAAATTGATGGATTATGTAACATCAGCGGGTAGCGACCAGTATAGGACCTAAAAATTTGTTGAAACTAGATCTCTAGAGCATGGTGGACAATTCCAAGCTCTGACTTTGGCTTCACAACCCCATTTTCAATTGCTTTGTTAAGGAACCCACACCTAAGGCATGCATTAGGTCTGCGGACTCAATGAAGAAATTGATGTGCAGGAGTGAGATCAGGGTCTGAGAGTTGGAAGTCTGAAAGAACATCAAAAAGGGTGTCTAGAAATCATATAATGTCCTAGGGTCCTTTGTTGAATTGCAGAGTTATTGGGGTAAAGCAGGTTTGGGAGACCTAGTTGAATTCCTAGGTGCATTGAAGATTGCCAAGTCCCAAGAATTTGGGTGGTTAACCATTGGTTGGAATTGTTTGTTTTAATGAAGGTGAAGATGTTTATGACCACTGATTGGTCTGTCAAAGCATACAACAGTGAAAGTCTTATTTGATGGAAAAACAAGGAACTTGTCCCTAGAAGGGCATTTTGAATCAAGTTGGATTGTATTTCAGGGTTGTAGAGAGTATATTGAAACCTTTTAAATTCATGTCATTGCAGAGTTTACACCTTTCCATATTGGAATCAAAACCTAAATGAGTGATTGAACCAATTTGGTGTCCTGAATTGGGTTGGGGCTTAAGACCAAGTTTCTTGCTGACCACTCTGCATCATAGTTGATTTCTATAACAAGGTTGTTGATGAAGATTTCTAGTTTCTCAGTTTCTAGAATAGGTCTAGCATAAGAGAATTTATTTCTCTTTCTTTTGAGAAATGTCAAGAATGGTTCTCCTGGATACTGTTTGAGATTGCAGATGTTGATCATGGTGACTGGATGCTGGATGTTGTAGGAGTATTGCTGATAGGACAATTTGATTAACTCCTTGAAGGTTTTGATTGTAGGAGGCATTCTAGAGAGCCAATGAATGGCTGCTCCTCCCAAAGATCGAGGAAAGAGACGCATCAAATAGGTTGGTTCGTGCATGATTTCCATAGATTGGGTATAGAATTCTCTAACATGATCTTGAGGGTCAGAGTTTCCATCATACTTGTCATATTTCGGCATTTCCACTCTCTTAGGGAATGGTGGCATGTACAAGTCTTTATCGAATGGAAAAGGACATAGAGCTTCCATGGAGAACTCCTTAGGTTCCTTTTCTTTTTCAAGTTTCTTAAGTTTGACTTGCATGGCATGCATTTGTTTCATCATAGCCATGATAGGAGTTTCTTTCTTATGTGTGATGATGTCTTCAACATTAAATTTGGGAGGAAGCTTAGCTCCTTGATGAGCTAATTGTAAAAAATATGCCTCTCTATCTTCCTTCAAGAAATGCCTCATCATCTTCTTGAATTCATCATCATTTTGATATCGAGCAATTTCAGAGGGTGTGGGTTCTTGATCCGCACCATGTTGAGAATGGTGTCCTTGGGATCCTCCTCCTTGAGACATGATAGGAGTTTTAGGACTCCCTAAAATAGATTGAGGTGAAGTTTTTTGATGACTCCATGGGATGATGGAGGGGGTATGTAACCAGATTTCAATCAAAAATTGCCAAGGCCGTCATCTTCGTAAAGACCATAATTGTAGAGTTGCTCAAGAGTTGGACTCATGTGAGTAGATAGAGGTAGGGTATGGGATGCTTCTCTAGATTTCTTGTGTGAGGAAGCTCAAATTTTGACCATTAACCTTGGGTGAAGCAAAAGAATAAGATGAAGACCACTAAAGAATGAATTGATTCAAGAAGATCAAATGATGCAACCTTGTCAAGATTGAAGTGATTGAGGATTAGATCTAACTTAGATGAAGGATGCTATGCCCTGGATTTATGGCTAGACACCTAAAAGATAGTGGACATGAGTTTGCAACACTTAGTCATTTTGAAGATTGATTGAAGATTGATAATTATGACAAGGTTTTGACACAAGATGAAAAAGATTCAAATCGATAAAATAGAAGAATAAATCAGATTCAAGAGGCCACTTTGGAAAAATGATCGAATTCTTTTGAGTTTCTACTTTGTTCCTGACACAGTGATTTGTTTGACAGATTCTGGAAATAGGCTGTAAAAGATGGGTCTCTGACAATTTTGACCACTTTCTGGCAAATTTTCAAATTTTCTCAAACAACTTTCTGCAGACTCATACGACACTGGGTACCTGATCATATGACAATTGACAAACTTGTATGACAACTGGAAAGTCTTGCACGATAGTTGATAGTAGGATAAATGACTTTTTTGCATTAACTGGCAACAAGACTCGTACGACACTATACCTAATACCGTACGACAATGGGGTGGTTCTGAAGCAACAATTGGCAAAACTCATATGAATTTCTGACTCTGTGGGATGAATTTTGACTCTAGAAAGGTATTTTACTTCAAATTTTGCAAATTTTTGGTTTTCAGTTTCAGATTGTTTACAAAATTGTCTGTCCAGATTTGAAGATTGTATTGGATCAATTCATTCTTAGTAACCAGATAGATAAATAGGCACGTAAAATAGAAAGCAAGTGATTTCAAGAACATCTAAAAACAATGAATAGGGGACAAAGCAACCCTATGTATGAACAACCAAGTGACTGAATGTGCTAAGCCCTAAGAGTTCTAATTGTGTATGTTCCAAAAATTTTTGCAATAATGCGCATATTCCTAGAAAATGAAAATTTGGCCTCACTAGGGTTTGTAGTAATGGTCTAACTCTGCAACTTTTGTGATCTCAAGAGGGTGAACTCCAATCTAGGCACACTGGATTTTTGACACAGTCCAAGAATTTAATACATCAAGAGCTGCTAGGGAGATCTAATAGCCCAACAAGAGATCACACCCATGAAGATTTCCTCCACAAGGACATTTATATAGCGGTTGTCACTACCGCAGTGAAAATGGCTATTACCACTTGAGGTTCCATCCACGTGGCTGACCTAATTAAGGGAATGTCCATTGTGGTTAACCCTCTCTAAAGGTGACTCAGAAAAGATACCACATGGAGACTGGTTCCAGATTCAAGGATTTGAGTTTCTGATACTACCCAAAAAGGGAGTAGAGTATAGTCCTCTAGCCTTTTCACTTTTAACCAAAACAAAGAAAATAGATTAATCTGACATGCTAAGACTAAGATTATCTCACAAAGATCTATGATGCCAACCACTTATGATCTATCAACCTCTCCGGAGAGAGAATGTATCAATCAAAAGTTGAAGACGCACAGATCTAATAGAATGTGAGATGCCCTCAGTATCCTACCTACCTACAAGGGTTCCCTCATTGAGAAGAGTTTCACTGGAAATCCACTCTCTCAAGAACCATGAATAGTGTTCATAGGGCCTATTTACTATGTGTAACAGATGTGCAAAAAGAAAATCTATGTTCATTTTTAAAGCCCAAAATGAAGTTTGTGATATGAAAGCGATAAATGTCACACAAGCCTAACACGTGAGAGTTCATTTTTAACCCCAAATTGAAATGTTATCATTTAAAAAGATTACCTGAATTCCTCACAATGCACTTAGTAGATTATTACCTATTTTTAGCAATGTTCATGCTTTTCCCAGTCAAAATCAACAGAAACCAATAAAAAATAGAGAATTTCAATTGTTAGGGTTAGTTGTCAGTCCAAATCTAGAAATCAAATCTGGAAAACTACCTAAAAAAGTGAAACGACAATTGAAACCTAGCACTAAAATTCGTATGATAATCAGTTACCTCCCAGATGACAATCTGGAAACTCGTATGACACTAGGTGTCTGATCATTAGACAATTGAGCTTCTAGATGACAATTTGTTTCTGATGGTACGATCCTCAATCAAATAAACTATCCTACGACTGTGGGCACCTCCTGGTATGAGTTTCTGACAAAACTCGTATGAAAATTGTATGGACAGAAAATAAAAATCATAGTTTAGAATAGAAAATGACAAGAAAGTGATAGAAATTGGTAGAAATGGAATGGAAACCCGTTTTAGGGCCCCACGGTGGGTGCCAAAAATGTGTGTGAATTTTGTACCTAGCTGTAGACACAACACCTCAGTAAAACATTAGAGGTTAGCAAAAATCAAAATCTACAATGAAATAGAAACTAAACTAACCAGGTGATTTACTACCTTCTAGTAGGTGCGAGTATGATCTTCTCAAATTAGACCGAGACCAGTGACATTGACGACACCTAAATGAAGCATTTGAATGCAAAATAATCTATTTTTTTGTATTTTCTATGCAATTATGAATGAAAAACTGATATGAATCTATTCTAGATGAAAATTGATATGTTATGAATTGATCTAACAATGATATTCTAAATGATATGAATGCTCAAAAATAATGAAAATCTCACAACAGCTTGGATTCGCAAAAGATGAATTCTTCAGTCTCGAATTCGACAGCGTGAGGATGCAATTTCGTGGATCCCAAATGAAGAGCTGAAGCCTTGATTTTATAGAAATCCAAGGCTTTGGAGGTGCATGAGAAAAGCCATGAATCACTCTTGATAACTTAGGTTCATTTTTGAGTTAACAAGAAATCAGAGATAATTAACTCACAAAATCATGCAAATCATGCAAAAACAACTTTTTAACTCAAATCAGAAGTTTAGATCAGCTTGGAACTCAAAATAGATGTTGAGTTTCCAAAAGTTAACAACCTACATTGATTTTCTGATTTAAAGTTTAACTGCTCTTTGAATATGCACAATAAATTATGAATTAATTTAATAAATAAAATGATTTATCCTCAACTTAACTGATTTTTGAATAACTGATTTATGGGTTAGTCAATTATTAAATCAAACTTTTATTCAAAAACTATATCATTAATTTTGACAACTGACATTAATTAATTAAATAAGAATTTAATCAATTAGTCATAAGATTTTTGATTTATTGTTAGAATTAAATAATATAATTTAGGAATAAATATAATTAAATGTAATTAAATAATTAAGTGGCAGTATTAAATCTAATTAATTAAATATTAAAAAATATTCAATTAATCAAACTTTAGGATAAATTAGCTTTTATCACCAAATAATCATTAAATTAAAGATAATTAAGATAATTAGGAATATTTCTAGGAATATCCCCCGATGTAGAATTTAGATAATCAATTAAGATTCAATGATGTTCAGATGTGCCTTGGGTTATGACTTTGATGTCGATTTCATTCGATTTGAAGATGTAGGACGTTAATGAACCTATAGCCCATTTTTGGGGTATTACACTAGGAACATAAAAATAATTTGTGATCTCCTTAACATCTTTGTCTTCCTCTGATTCAATCTTTTGAGGGTTCTCCTACACTAGAAATTGCATTTGAAAGAAGTTTATTTATCAAAAACTCAGTACAGTCCGTACACCAGGCCTCTTCTATCGTACAGTGAAACTTTGGCATATTTGATGGACTCATAGAAACTATACCTATTTTAAAAATCCAAAAAGTCTACATTTCTAGGACTGTGCAACATTGTCTTATTCAATGCTTTGTCCTTTTCTTCCCAAACTTGATTTGTCCTTCCTCCTCTTCCCCTCATTGAAGAACCTCGTCTATTGCTGCTATTTTTTCTTTCACTTTTCCTCTTCAATTTCTCCTCTATTCTAAGTGGTCCAGAGGTGGAAAAGGAAATGGTGGTTCCAAGATCCAAATAACAAGAAGAGATCAAGCTTCTTCAATATCCAATCTTAATGCTCCTAGGATAGCTTCAATAGATGAAATATCAAGGAACACTCAAACAAGACTCAAAGAATGGTCCAATGGCTTCAAAACATGTAATTCAAAATTTTATAAAGACTTACAAACTTTTGTCCAAGGTTTCATACCCAAATCTCCAAAATTCATCAAGCTAGGCCTAATAGCCTGCCTTGTAGCCCTGCAACAACCTTCACAAGACCTTATCTCAACTTTTTCCAAAACACTAGGAAGATACATTATATATTTTAGTACCCTTTATTGATTTTAACAACATACCAAAAGTATAGGGTCATTTGTTTTTGACCGAGTATGATTGTCCTCACTATGTGACCCCAAAATGCACCAAAATAGGGTGATTTAACAAAGAAACTAATATTTTTTTATAACCTTAAGACTTCAAACTATAGATAGTGTCTCAAAACATCATAAAACCTCTAAATCCAATAGTAATTTATCCCATCACCTCGGGAACATCAAAAGCCCCAATTTGGTGGCTTTAAACCCTTGGTTTGAGGGTTTCTCTAGTCTCACTTCTCCACACTCTTCCAGAATCATTTAGTGATTGATTCACCATTAAATCCTCCATATAATACTATTCAAGTCATAAAAACACTATGCTATACAACCCAAACTCCCGCTGCTATACTGTACCCACTATTTTCAAGGTTAATTTGTTGTTTTCTTCGTTGGTGATCACCCTAACTCCAATTTTCTGCATATTTCATGTTAGAAAAGTATGATAAATGTTAAGGATACATCATCCCATGAATTATAGGCCTTGGATTTCATGGGATGATTAACCATTCATAGAGAAATCAAAACAAATAAAGGATTTGCTGACTGTGACTGTTTAGGACAACAAAACGTTGGGTACAGTGAATAAAAGAAACCCTCAAAGCATTCAATAGACATTAATGAATGTGTGAGGTGTCAAACCATTGCCATTTATCTATTACAATAAGCAAAAAAAACATAAAACACTGAGATAAACTATCCAATTGCAGAGAACTTTGTATTGTTTTTATTCACTGTTCTTCAAAATCATGCATTCCAGCCATCTCTCTGTAGATTCCATGTTTTGGTGTTATTAAAACTTCTTACAACTAGCTCAACCATATCTAGTTGGTTACAAAGATAAAAGATGGTTAAATATCCCTAAATGGGATTTCCCACTAAAAACCAACTAGCCGTTACTTTGCAAACTTTTGAATTTCTAAACTATTGAAAATGCTATAAAACCTTGTAAATAGGAATTTTAAAAACTCTAAAGGTTGTTAAATACCTAGGAAACTTTAATAGAATTATTCCTATAACTTCAACTACCCTAAGACATCCATGGGACAATAATGGTCCAACTTACATTTATTTAATCTTCACAAGGATATAAACTCATTCCTTATATTCAAATGCCATTCCATGGAATCAAACCATTAAAGGTGCCAATATACTATAATTTATTGGATTTACATTATTCAAGATCCTTTTAGCTTTCTTGATCCTTTGATTGACCATAGGTGACTTGATTGTCTTCATGGTTGATTTCTCTTCCTTCATGGTTTTTGTGTTGATCTGTGGTGCCCCTACACCACTAAGGGCCAACTGGTAACATTCCTTCATACTTCTGGGGTTCGAAGCCAATCTGACCCTTTGATCTTCTGGTACCTCTTTAGCTTCAAAGTATACAACCATTGATGCAATCTAGTCCAAAAGCTCTTTTTCTTTCAGACTTCCATCATACATAGGAATATCTCCCCTCACTTTATGCTACTCAATCTTCATAGCCTTGAATATCCTAATTGTCCTCTGCTCTTCAGGATCTATTTGTTCCTCTTCTTCCTCTCCTTCCCCTTCCTTATGGGTCCCTTCCTCTTCTTCACTATCAACACCTTCATCTATTGCTCTTCTCTAATTGGATTCCAGTGCTTCAAGCCTAGCCAAAAGTGCATTGTAAGATTCCTGCAACCTTGTGTTCTTCTCCTTCAACTCCTAGATCTCCCTGGTAGTACCTGCATTCCTTGGAGGCATTTTCACAAATAATAGTCAAACTTCTTTAGCAAAGTGTTCCTCTATCCCTCTAAGGCACCATTTGTTTTAGATAATTTAATTTTAACTTTGGTTGTGTTAACAGAACTATGTTGACTTTATTTTGTAGTTGTTTCACATGAGAGTTTGTAGATTAATAGGAGTTCACAGATATTAGTGTGCCATAGTTGCCCATCTATAACTAGTGAGATGCACATAACTCATGTACCTCATGCTAGTGTGCTTGGATACCTTGTATACACTATTTTTCATTAGACTAGAAATTATCCAAATAGTGAGTATTTATATAAAGTGCTATAACACACAGGCGGTCCTCCTTTTACACCAATTAATAATAGTGACAACTCTCATAGGCGGTTGGATAATGTCTAGTCTAATCCAAGCACACTAACATGAGGTACATGAGTTATGTTCATCTCACTAGATATAGATGGGCATTAATGCTCAATTGAATGATACTTTCCCATAAAAATGTGAACTCCTATTAATCTACAAACTCTCGTGTTAAAAAACTACAAAATAAAGTCAACATAGTTCCTTTAACACAACCAAAGTTAAAATTAAATTATTCAAAAAAGGGTTTGCATTTTGAGTTAATTGGTTTATGTAAATCTGTTTCAACAACAGGTGATGAACATTCATATTTTCCTAAGTAGTACTTTGAGCATTCCTGCCACACATGTACTATTGTGAAAATCATCACAAGTCCATTTGTTACAAGAGAGAGAGAGAGAGGAGGGGAATGACGAGGATATTGATGCTCCGCTTACTAGTCATTACCTTAGAAAAATGAGAAAGAAACCAAAAAAGAAATGATTAGCAAAAAATGCTAATTACAATCATTTCTTTTTTGGTTTCTTGCTCATTTTTCTAAGATAACGGCTAAGCGGAGCATCAATATCCTCGTCATTCCTCTCTCTCTCTCTCTCTCTCTCTCTCTCTCTCTCTCTCTCTCTCTCTCTCTCTCTCTCTCTCTCTCTCCCCCCTACTGGTCCTTTGATGTGTATTAAATAGAATCAAATTTTCAGCATATTATTATCATTCTATTTCTTTTTTGTAATCATACCATTGGTTCAGTTTTGTAATTTTTTTTTGTGTTAAATGCATTTAAAATAAAGGTCTAATTCTATAGACTACTTATGCAAAGCCCTCTACTATCACCTTAATTAGGCCAACTCAACTTGAGGATTCAACAAGAAACTTAAATGGAATACACCAAGAAGTACCAAATGATGAATGCTCAATTGTTGTAATGGCAAAGCAATATCAGAACCACCCATTTCTAGAACTTGATTTTTCTATAGTCCTAATGATTTTTCTTATTTCTTGAACATTGTTGACATACTTAAATGGAATACACAATACCAAATGATGAATGCTCAATTGTTGTAATGGAAAAGCAATATCAGAACCATCCATTTCTAGAACTTGATTTTTCTATAGTTTAATGATTTTTCTTATTTCTTGAACATTGTTGACATACTTAAATGGAATACACAATACCAAATGATGAATGCTCAATTGTTGTAATGGAAAAGTATTAGAACTGTCCATTTCTAAAATTTGATTTTTTATAGTCTTAATTATTTTTCTATAGTCCTAATGATTTTAAAAATTGTTGACAAAGAGTGTTTCTTTTTTTTATTATAGTATAAATGATTTTTCTATAGTCGTAATGATTTTTCTTATTTCTTTTCTTTTGTCCCTTTTTTATTTCCTATGTCTGTGCTTTGTGACAAGATTTTGTCACCTTATTTTGATGGTATATTTCATTCACTCTATGTGGAATACTATTTTGTTCACTATTTTATTTCAGCTTGATATTTCTTTCATTTTTCATATACACAGAGACTACACATGTTGATAAAAAAAATGAACTATTTGATTTAGGTTTACACTTCATTATTGTAAATGGTTAATATTTCTGATGGTAGTCCTTGGTGTATTCCATATAAAAATAATCATATAAAAATAATAAATGTAGTAACGATGGTGCGGTGCATTATTGATAGAGGCTCGATGGCTCTTGTTAATGTGCCAAACTATCAATGTGGTGGTGGGTAGTGTGTGTTGAAGACTTCATGAACACAGAGCAACCCTGGATGACAATTTTGGTGTTGCCCAAATAGAAAAAAGGTTGCTAATGTGTATATATTTAATGTTTCTATTGTAAATACTATTCATTATATTATAAGAACTAATGTAGATTGGGCATCATAGGGAAATAATGGCTATGGATACTTTAGTTGGGTCGATGACAACTCATCTGCATCTATCTGCCCATCTCCACTTATCCATGATGAAAGATTTGAGTGCAAAACATGTCACGCTAGGGCAAATTCCAAAATTATATTTTTATGATGCCTTCTCTATATTGTAATCACATATCTTTGTTGTGACCATATGCAAAGATGAACTTAGGAATTAGTTAGTTTAGTATTTTCATATTGTAACTAATATTTTAATATGGATATGACGTAACTTCTCTTTGCCTCAAGTGTGCATATATATGGTTTACATCTTTTTTTAGAATAATTCTTCATATTTATGGCTCAGGTGAGCCCAAATCTGCTATCAATCACATGATTTAACATATAGTGTTTTCTTGGTTATTCCCGTTATACACTAAGTTTGCACCTCTTGTCTCAAGCTCTCTTGGTCTTGATAACTTAGTATAACATGGGAATCATCTCTAGGTTGTGGGACCTTTGCTAACTAAGATGAGACCTCCAGGTTCTAGGCTGATTCCTCTTGGATAATCACCTTAATTTGCTTCTTGACATGAAAAGTAAATCTTTTGAGGGAAAGGGATAGAAGGAATGCTTGAAAATGGAAATAATTGAAAGAAAATTACCTACTAGGTGATACACCGAAATTAGGGGTATGAATTACAGTATGAAGGATGGATTCAATGAATAATCTTAGGTCTAGGAGATCACAACTCACTGAATAGGATTGCATGAGTATTTCATAGAAGGGTCCGCAAATAAAAGGAATTATTCAGGGAAAGAGATGAACTTTCACAATAATAGCACCTTCAAGGTTAGACAACAATCTATGACCTGCAACAAACATTCACCTCTACAAATAGGTATAGGGATGAGACAAGATTGTTAAGGGGTTATAGTATACCCACAAGAGCATTCACATCAAATCATCCACAATGATACACAAAATTGCAGAAAGAAAGAGGGATCAAGAACCCTAGGATATCACTGAGAAACATGTAAATACTGAATTCATTAAGAGATAACTCACACAAGAAGGCATAGGGACCTGAGAAAATGTCACAAAGTATCTTCAATATCTAAATTATCAATGGGAATTACAGAATGTAGAAAACCACAGGACAAAAGAAATGTCATAGATAGCCTTCTAAGAAAAGAGTTTTCTTCTTTACAAAATGTCAACTCTTTTCCCTAAGGCTCCCAAAAAACAATATATACATCCTCTTACACGCAGGCAAGAGTAAAAAATCTAACTAGGGGTACATAGGTTTTCAATAAAAATCAAACCCTAGGTACACTGAGAACTGATCAAGTCTGATCATAAATACAACTCTGCAACATCATGGCCGATCAGATGTTTGTGTGCCCATCCTTATACTGCCAACATTCCGCAAGCAAGCAACCTGGATTTACCAAAATCTCTGCAACAAAAGTCCCACCATGAATGCACAAAGTGGTACTTCTTAGGGATAGGAATCAACCCATGATGGCCACCCAACCCTCTTCATCATCCCTCTCAACTGCAAAATGTCTTGAAGCATTAACTCTGAGCTACCCTTCTGTTGCAGATGACTGATCTGATAAAAAATGGTACAAAACCCTGCAAAAGCATTTGAATTCAAAAAATAATGGCTAGATTTTGGCGCTAGTGGAAAATCAGTGGCTAACATTTAAACTTGATTCACCTTTAAGTCGTGGTTGTTAGATCCTTCTCTTTACTCAGGCTAACTACAAATTTAACCTCAAGTCCACCTCAGGTTCCATTTCCTTTTGTTCGTTGAATCTCTAAATTTTTTAACCAACCCCGGTTAAGTCAAGCGAATGTGAGAAAGCTTTCATTCACCAAGTCACTAGATAACTCTTAACCCTTCAAAGGAATCCTAGTTTACATTTGGTGAATCAGCAACTGAAGGCATTCACTCATTCTCAAAATGAAAATATTAACTCAAGCTTTACTCAGCGAACTGGTGAACAAGCATTACAATCTGACCCGAGTTACCATTTGGCAAACTAGAGACCGAAGGCATATCTCTTATTTGTTGAATACTTCTATGTCTTCACCAAATAATTAGCTACTACGCGAACACTTGTTCGCTGAATCACTAAACTTTTCAGCACATTACCACTTTTCTCAGCGAATGAGCAAGGAAGAGGAAGTTTGTCAAGCTGCTAACCATTTTATCAAAACTGCTAAGGCATAGACCCCACCTGACATATGTCTGCATCATTTCCATGTTGACCAATAGAAACTTGGCACCTCAGCGATGAATCACCAGATGGCCCTAGCTCTCGGCTAAGCACTTAACCTCGGGTCATTCCGCAAACACACGACTGAGAGGAAAATCCAAGTTGCCCAATACTTTCTTTGACCATGGTTAAGTCAAATGATTCAATGAACAAAGCATCTCACTGAATCACTGAATATCATATCAAACCCCAGTTACACTTTGCGAACACGAGAAACCTTTTTTCGCCAGTTCGCGAGATGCTTAGCTTAACCCTTCTTAGGAAACCGGTTTACTCTTGGTGAATCAATGACCAAAGGCATTCCAAATGTTTGCTTAATACTTTATCTTGGCCATGAAATGATTTTGAGAACATGCGAATGAAGGATTCGCTGAATCGCTAAGAAATCAGGGGCTTCACTAACCCTTTTTGAGACTTTGTGAATGCACACATTCGCCCACTCACCAAATATTTTAGAACCTTGCTAATTTATCACGTGAACATGTGAATGAAGGGGAATTTGTCGATGCCACCAAACATCTAGTGAATGCGCGACTAGAGAGAAGTAACCATTTCACCAGGTCACAAGATGTTGAGAATTAACTGCTAGGGATTCCGTGAACATGAGAATCACTATATTCGCCAGTTCGCCAAAAGGAAAAGCTAACCATCAGGGAAATAAGAGAACTAGTGACTGAAGGAAATAAATCATGCACGTGGATAAACCAGGACTTAAATTGTCGAAAAAGTAACAATGAAATAGAATGAGGGCTTAGGGTTTGCAGGGTTTATTTGGCACAAGGGATACTTTTATGAATTTTTTAACTGCAGACCAGGGAATTAAAGAAATTATAGAGGCTAGGAAACCAGCCATGAAACTTTCAGGGATGCTCGACAGGGGTTAAACAGAGATCTTGGGATGGAAATAGCCAAATTTGTATGAAATAGGGAAATTTGGGCAACAATTCCATTTGTTCCTTGACCTTTGAAGGCCATTTAGTAATTTCAACTACACCTAAGGATCCATCAGTAGTTGTGGAAAATAGGATTCATGTTGCAATGCCCAAGATGCGAGATGGGAAAAGAGAGGCAAGAAGAGTGGAAAGAAGATCATATTCCTGAGATCATGAATCATTTTCAAGCTTTAGTGAGGCTTCATACCATGCACTATCCAAAGATTTGCACACAATGTTGATATCTACTATCAACCCTTGTAAGATATCCCAAGGAATGATAGGTAGTGAAAACCAGATAGATAGAAAAAAGAACATAACCATATGCTGCCTCACCTGTTTGAGGTAAGCCAAACTTGGTCTAATTCTCTTAATAATGGTACATATCCATCCAAGTGCAGCAACCTTCAAATATTTGCAGCGGTAAAGAGAATCCCCATATTTTATCAGCCTAACATAGTCTTTGGCCTCTTTAGCAATGAGATTGCGAGTAATATTGATCTGGCCAAGGTCCAACTTGTAGTGATCTTTATCATATAAAACATTTAGCAGATCTCCATAAAATGGATGCACATCATCTTGGTGGGGGAAATCATCTTAGCAAATACATTCGAAGCAGCAACAGAAGCAGTAGCAGCAACAAATACATCACTTACACTTTTTGGGCATATTTCATTGACTCCTCAAAATGAGCAGCGTTTATTTCAGCTACCTCATCACTATCATCAACATCCATTGCCTCGGGGTTCTCACTTCTTTTTCTTTCAAGTACAATATCTTGTAAAAGTGCAGGGGAAAGAGAACATGAAAAATTTTAATAATAAGATACAAGTTGAGGAAAATTGAATCAAAAAATGTAAAATTCTAACAAACTAGTTCAAAAAAAACCATTAAGAAATTCATAACCAAATCTAGTTTGCAAAAGCCACCACAATTGAAACTCACCTTCTCAATATTTTTTCTAATAGCATACTTGCAATCCCACTGACAAATCTCTGTAATATTGGCTCCATTGAATCCTTGGGTATAATAGGCCAATGCCATTAGGTATAATGAAAACTATTTTCTTGGTTGTCATACCATCCATCTCCATCAATAACTGGTTAAGGACTCTGTTCACAGCACCACCAGCATCCCCAACACTGCTTCCATGCTGCAAATGTGCAAACCAATTATGCATCACTAGTCAGAGCCTATCTCTCAAATAGTTCAAACAAAATGAAAAAACCCACAGTTTCATGCAGAGCAGAGCAGATGGATTGCTAGAGCCTACTGACAAATCTCTGTAATATATCATCAATAAATATAATGGATGGGGTATTCTTCTCAGACTCAAAAACCTTTTGGAGATTGCTTTCACTTTCTCCAACCAACTTTGACATGATCTCAAATCCATTGATACAGAAAAATAAGGCACCAGTTTCATTTGCCATTGCCCTAGCAATTAAAGTTTTCCCAGAACTAGGAGGTCCATAGAGTAGAATACCCTTTGGGGGCTTCAAACCAATAGATTTGAAGAGTTATGAGCATCTAATAGGAAGCTCTACCAATTCACGGATCACCAGTCAAAATTAGTTGAAATAGACTTTCTTTGTTGTAGAATTGATTTAGTATAGAATATTTTCCAGCAGGGATTTTTTTTAAAAAGTAAGGTTTTTGTAGCATTATCTACCACTTGAGAAAAATTTCCATAGCTAAATTTCCTTGCCACAATTAATATTTCTCTAAAGACTTACAAGTTAGTAATTCCTCGGCTAAAATAAACTAAATAAAGTTTCAAACATATGAACAGATAAAACTCACACAAGCAAAAGTCAGAGCCAAATTGAATAGCATTGGCCATTTGTCAGCGGAAGGTCCCTACTAGAACACACACATTTGTCACTTCATTAAGATGACAATTATGTACTAAGTTTCCTAACTGTATAAGTCATCATCATCTTTATTATCTATTGTAGCAAATACATCCGAAGCACCAACAGAAGCACCAGGAAATTGAAATTCAGAACCAAAGCCTTGAGATTGTTGTAGTGTTTGTGCAAAGGCTTGATACTCTTGAATATTAGCATCACTGACACTTCTTTAGGCATATTTCATTGACTCCTTAAAATGAGCAGCCTTTATTTCAGCTACCTCATCACTATCATCCTCATCCATTGCCTCGGGGTTCTCACTTCTTTTTCTTTCACATTCAATATTATCCTGTAAAAGCGCAGAGGAAAGAGAACATGACAAATTGAAATAATAAGATACAAGTTGAGAAAAATTGAATAAAAAATGTAAAATTCTAACAAACCAATTAAAAAAAACCATTAAGAAATTCATAACCAAATCTAGTTTGCAAAAGCTGCCACAATTGAAACTCATGTTCTCAATATTTTCTCTAATAGAATACTTGCAAGCTCGCTGACAAATCTCTGTACTATCTCATAAATAAATATAATGGATGGGGCATTCTTCTCAGCCTCCTCAAAATCCTTCTGGAGATTTCTTTCACTTTCTCCAGCCAACTTTGACATGATCTCAGCTCCATTGATGCAGGAAAAGAAGGCACTGATTTCATTTGCCACTACCCTAGCAATTAAAGTTTTCCCAGAACCAAGGGGCGCATAGAGCAGAATACCCTTTGGGGGCTTCACACCAATAGATTTGAAGAGTTGTGGCTATCTAAGAGAAAGCTCTACCGATTCACAGATCACCAGTCAGAGCCTATCTCTCAAATAGTTCAAACAAAATGAAAAAACCCATAGTTTCATGCAGAGCAGAGCAGATGGATTGCTAGAGCCCAAAGCAGTCAGGAAAATAGAATGAGTAGGGACCCACCGGAAACAAGCAGTAGAATGAGTGTGGACACTTGAAGATAAATATCTAGACTAATCATCGATCAGGATGTTGTTGGTGATTAGTCTGGATATTTATCTTCAATTTTTTTTTTAAACACTTCGCGTGTCATCAAACTTTCGACCCCAATGTGTTGAAATACTGGCCTAAATTCTACCATTCTATGTCGAAATGTGGCACCGTAGTTTTGGCATCCTGGTTGGAGCTGCTAAATATTTTGACCAAAGTTGGTCGAAATCTGGTCGTCGCAAATTTTGCATCCTAGTCGGAGCGATGAAATTTTTTGACCAATATTAATTTATATTGGTTGAAAGATCGACCAATACACGAACACTTGCCAATTTTATTTTTGGCCTAGATTTCCCTTGTTTTCGACCAATATTGGAGTTGATCATTCAATGATTTTAGTAGTGGGTTGATATTTTGATGCCAATAATAGTGATGAACCAGTTGGTCGACCATTTGACTGAGTTGGTAGAAACTTCGACCAATCGTGTGTCAAAAAATGGTGCAAAATGTACTAGTGCTCTATCCGATCTTAGACATTTTATCTTTAGTCTAGATTCATTCTCAACCTTAGCTTTGAATATTTTGAACTTCTCAAATACTTCTAACTTATCTTTCAAGAATGCAACCCACATCATTCTAGAATAATCATCTACAAACAAAATGAAATACCTTTCACCATAGTATGATCTTGTTTGAGTTAGTCCACATAGGTCTGTATGAATCAGATCCAACTTGTTCTCTACTGAGTTATGCTTGCTCCTAAATGAATTCCTCACGTGCTTTCCCATAACACATTCCCTATAGATAGTATCAACTAGCTTTTCTATGCTAGGTAGATCTCTTACTACCTTAACATTACTGATCTTTACTATGTTATCAAAATTGATATGACATTGTCTTTTGTGCCACAACCAATTGTCATCTACTTTAGCAACAAAACAAATTGCTTCTGGGTTAAGCTAAAAAACATTACCTTTAGTCTTTGATCCTGATGGAATTATTTCTCCTTCTTTTTTGTTAATGATGCACTTGTTTCCATTGAATTCCAACCTGTAACATTTGTCAAGTAACTGCCCAACACTTAGTAGATTATGTTTCAAACCATCAACATAAAGAACATCCTCAGTACTATTCTTTCCATCCAACATGATGGCTCCTCTTCCAATGATGGGTTTAGGAGTGTTATCTCCAAATATAACCATGCCTCCTTTGTATCTGTCCAAATGAACAAATCTATCTTTGTCTCCTATCAATGATCATGCACTATCAATGATCCAATATGTCTTGATGTCAGCTTGTGAAACTAGTGCTAACTCTTGTGAATTATTTTCATCTTCAAGAGAAATGAATCCAATTTCCTCTTCTACTAATTCTTCATCTGATACTCCATCTCCAGCACAATAGCATTCCTTTGTATACTTAGGCTTGTAGTTATTTTTGTAATTCTTAACTCTTGTAGGACACTTAGATGCAAAGTGACCAATCTTGTTACATGAAAAGCATTTAAATGGCAATTGACCTTCATATTTCCCTTTTCCTTTCTTTTCTCTTTTAGCAATCATAGCAATGAAATCATCTAGTGTTTTCTCTTCATCATCATCATCAAAATCACCAGAAGTGTTTACAGATTTCTTACCATGGACCGAAGCTTTGAAGGTCGTCTCACTTTTAGGCTCAGTCTTCAAACTTGATATCTCAAATGCAGAAATCTTGCTGATTAAGGTTTCTCTTTTAAATTTTTCTAAAAATTGCATAGTCTCATCAAGGATGTTTATCTTGTTTCCATATTTTGGTGTCAATGTAGTCATCAATTTATCCATGATGTCTTGTTCTAAAATTTCTCCACCATTATTTCTGATTCCAGCAACTGCTTCATTAATCCTTTGATTGTAGGCTCTTATGTTTTCCCAAGGTAGCATCTCTAATGTATTATACCTTTTCTTCCATGTCTTTCTACACACATTCTTTTCTTGTTTATCTCCTTCAAACATGTCTTCTAGGTGCTTCCATATCTTGTAGGCTATGTTTACTTTCTTTATCCCTAAAAACTCTCTATCAGATAGGGTGTTGATAAGGGCTTCTTTTGCTATTGCATTCTGATGGAACAAATCCTTCTGCTGGCTAGTAGCATCTTCCTTTGCAAGATCTTCTAGAGAGGGGATCTGAACTTCTTTGATAGCCACTTCAAAAACCTCAAAGGAAATGCATTGTAAATGTGTCATCATCTTGTTCTTCCAGTCAAGATAATTATCTCCATCAAACTCAAGACTGTCTTTTCTAAAGTATTGCATCTCATCAACCTCAAGCTATTAAACTTTCTCTCTAAGGCACTTGGCTCTGATACCAATTGTTAGGAATAGTCCCAAGAGATAACTGGGGGGGGGTGAATCAGTTATCTACAAGTTTCAATTCTTTATCCAATTAAGTATACTTAAACATAAAGAATAAAGACAATGAAAGAACACCTGAACACAACACCAATATTTGGTTACGGGGAAACCTAAATAGATAAAAACCCTGGTGGGAATTGACACCCACTAATATTTTGTACTAGTGTTTTATGATCCTTGTTAGAAGATCCTTAACCCTATTAGGAGTTTCTTTACAATATGTTTAGTACAATAGAGCTTGTCAAGGGTTGGACCCTGTTAGGAGTCTTTTACAATTAACCCTGTTAGGGGTGAGGATGCACTGTCCAAGAGCACATTGCTCAAATGGGTGAAGGCTACAACCTTCTGAATAAAAGATACACACTATATTTGGATCTTGGTGAACTGTGCTTTGACCTACTGTCTACATTAGTTCCAATGTATAGCAAAAATACTTTACTTGGTCAGAAAGACCTTTTAATGGCTCAACACTTTGCACACTCTTCTCTAATCTTCACAATCAACTATGAACCACCCTCTAGCAATCACAAATGACTGCCTATAAATATCTTTCTTCTAAATGATATAATCAAGTTAGCTTGTTAGAACCACCTTGAAATCATATTAGAGAAGCCATAATAAACTCCAATAATAATTCAGTCAACTCTACTAAGCACACAACACATTCTGGGACTTGTCCAATAATGATAATTGTTGATGCACTCTACACACTATCGGCTCTACCAAAATATCTGGATCTTTCTCCTCAAGCTGAATTACATCATGCACTCTTAACTGAACATTACTAACTCTTCTCCAAGAACTAATCCAAGGGTGCATACCGAAATGATAGGTGCAACTCCTGAACCAATATAATCTGTCAGCTCTTCTAAATAAACACATGAAACTTATTTTGGTGAATAGCGACTGCATAACTTCACTTCTACTGATCATCAAAATCTACATCCATGAATGTAACATCACTAACATGTCTCCATCACATATCCAAACGTGCAAGGCTCCATGATAACTATATAGATAATCATTCACAGAACACTGCCGGTTACTTTGTGAGGAACACTATTGAAACAAGCTGCTATATAACTGTCTATACTAACAATTAACCTCTACGTCCATGATATCATGCTGATAACATGTCTATGTTGCATATACTTAAAGCTTAATGCATAAGTTTTCCATGCATGCTACTTACCATATGTTGTCATCAATGACAAACATATAGTCAACACTGGCTTGCTGGCAAATCTCCAACACCTAGTAGTGAGATTAGGCATTGGCCAATCCACTAACATAGATTTCTAGGAAGAAATTAGTAGCTTGCTTAAAAATAGCCCTATTGCCCCTATAAACTAGGAATCTACTGTACAGAGGCCCTAGAACCCTAAAACCTATAGAATCTCTAAGGTCTCCAAAAAGGGTATCCAAATGTCAAGTTTTATTTTGAGGTCATTTGGAAGTTTTTAGAATGAAATGAGAAAAGTACCCTATCTAGGGCTACTAAAAATTACTAGGCCTAATAAGACAAGGGCAAGCTAGATAGTGAACCCAATGAGAAAGGTCTTTGAAACCTATTCAAATGGGATCAATAGGGATATAAAAGGATGTTCTAATGGAGAATGCACTCCCTGCAACACTTGTGACAAGTTCATGGTGAATGAGCACTTGAAGTCATTCAAGGAGGATTAAGACATTGAAGCAATTTTGTGGTAGTTATCCTTCAAGGTGAAGCACAAAAGGTTTGACTCATAGAGTTGAGTTGGGATAGTCTTAGGCTAGAAGAGAAAAGACTACTAAGGTCCTAGAAGATAGTTGGGATCTTTGAGAAGATAGGACAAGTAAAATTGGGATTTGTGCAAACACACTTAGGAGAATATCTATCAGAATATGATTCTTTCAAATTTAGTTTCTTAACATCCATACAGATGGCATGCAATTGATTTGATGACATTATCATGATTATTGCAGGTTTTATTAACTTTTGAAGTTGAGTAAACCATAATTTTGACATGCCTTAACTACATAACTTATAACTTTTGTATTTATCTAACGTAAAAAAAAAATGATAGAAAGTAAACTCAAAGATGGAGGGCACTGTTATTTTTCAAAAAAAATTCACTTTTGTAGTATTTTTCATTGAACTTTAAACGCGGAGGTTTATATTTGATTAAAAACCTACATTCGATTAACATAAAAAAATATATACATAATAAATTAAAAAATTATCAAATCTATAATCTTTAGAAAGCTTGTTCCAAGTAGTTGTGCTATGAAAAGGATGTCTTCTTATTGTTTCATTTGACACCTATGATTCAGCTCCGAAGCCATGAAAGTTTCATAATTTCTTCAAACTCTACAAATTGCCCCCAATTAGTCACTTTCGATAGAAATTACTTTGCAGATTTAGGGTTAGTTTAACCCTAACTAAGTTAGTTTCGATAGAAACTAAGTGACTTTCAATAGAAAGTTAAAAATGAATTTTGATAAAAACTCATAGTGGCCAATTTGGTGTCGTTTCGGTTTAATAATGATTACATATAAATAACTATATGTTTTTCTCATCTCATTAATTTGAAAGCTATAAAATAATTCACATTTTGGAGAAGGAAGACTGAAATTGTATTTTGCAAAGTGATGGGAAATAAAAAGAGAAGGCTAAACAAGATTACATGACATTATTCAGAAGAGATTGAACAAAGACTATGTGATGAAGCACAAGAAAGATATTATCGTAGGAAACAAGGTATGTCTCTCTCTTTGGATATTTTAAGTTTATGGTTAGGACTTGTCTTAATGAAACATGTAAGAATGATATTGCAATACCTAATTAGACCTAATTTGATAAAGAAGAGGTAATTAGACTTAATAAGACTAATTAGACCTAATAACACCTAGACAAGACTAATTAGACATAATAAGACTAAGAAGACATAATTAAATACCTAATTAGACCTAATGTGAGTATTATGACCCCTTAAGACCTAATGACATAAGTAATTTGAAAGACCTAATACATGACCTAACTAGATCAAAAAATGACCTAATTAGACATAATTACACCCAATTAGACCTAATATGACCTATTAGACCAATTAGACATCATATGTACCTATTAGGATCTAATATGACCTATTAGACCAATTAGACATCATATGAACCTATTAGGATCTAATATGACCTATTAGGACCTATTTAGATCTATTAGGTCCTATTTAGATCTATTAGGATCTAATAGGACCTTTTAGACCTATTAGGTTCTATTTAGACCCATTAGGACCTAATTACACCAATTAGACATTATATGAACAATATGACCCCTTAAGCATAATTAGACCTAGATTATGACCTAATCAGATCAAATTAGAGGTCTATTAGTACCTAATTAGACCATTATGACCTATTAGGACCCAATTAGACCAATATAACCTATTAGGACCTAATTAGACCCAATTAGACCTATTAGGACCAATTAGTTACACTTTGATGCCTAACTACAACTAATTAGACTTAAAATGACCTAGTTTGACCTAATATTCAACCTGACTAGATCCCACAATGACCTGTGTAGACCTAATTAGACCCAATTAGATCTAATATGACCTATTAGGACCTAGTTAGACCTAATATGACCTATTACCTGACCAATTAGTTACACTTTGATGTCTAATTAGTCTCAATTAGACCTAAAATGACCTAATTAAACCTAATACATTACCTAACTAGATCCCAAAATGACCTAATTAGATGTAATTATACCCAATTAGACCTAATATGACCTATTAGGCCAATTAAAATTCATATGAATCTATTAGGACCTATTTAGACCTATTAGGACCTAATTAGACCAATTAGACATCATATGAACAATATGAGGTCCCTTAAGCATAGTTAGACCTACATTATGACCTAACTAGACCTAATTAGAGGTCTATTAGTACATAATTAGAACAAATATGACCTATTAGGACCTAATCAAACTGGATTAAACATATTTTCTAACCAATTAGTTACACTTTGATGCCTAAGTGCACCCAATCAGACTTAAAATGACCTAATTTGACATAGTTTTAGCTAACTAGATCCCAAAATGACCTATTTAGACCTAATTAGACCCAATTAGACCTAATCTGACCTATTAGGACCTATTTAGACCTATTAGGTCTTATTTAGACCTATTAGGATCTAATTATCTAACCTAATTATCTACCAATTAGACATCATATGAAGAAGATGACCCCTTAAGCATACTTAGACCCAGATTATGACCTAACTAAACCAAATTAGAGGTATATCATTACCTAATTAGACTAATATGACCTATTCTAGGACCTAATTAGATCCAATTAGACATATTAGGACCAATTAGTTACACTTTGATGCCTAAGTACACCCAATTAGACTTAAAATGATCTAATTTGACCTAATATGACCTAACTAGATCCTAAAATGACCTATTTAGACCTAATTAGACCCAATAAGACCTAATATGACCTATTAGGACCCAATTAGACCTAATATGACCTATTAGGACCTATTTAGACCTATTCAATATGACCTATTTATGACCTAATATAACGTAACATGACCTAATATGACCTAATAGGACCTAATTAAAACCAATTAGACTTAATATAGTCAACCTAATAGGACCTAATTAGATCTAATATGACCTAATTAGACCTAATAGGACCTAATAGGACCCAATAGCACTCAATAGGACCTAATAGGATCCAATAGGACCCAATAGGACCTAATAGGACCCAATTAGACCCAATTAGATGTAATAGGACCTAATAGGACCTAATATGACGTAATTGGACCTAATTTGACCCAATATAACCCAATTAGACCAAATGAGACCTAATAGTCCACCTAATAGGACCTAATTTGACCCAATATGACCCAATTAGACCTAATAGTCCACCTAATAGGACCTAATTTGACATATTATGACCTAAGTGGATCCCAAAATAACCTATTTAGACCTAATTAGACCCAATTAGAACTAATATTCAACCTATTAGGACCTATTTAGACCCAATTAGACATATTATGACCTAATAGGACCTAATAGTCCACCTAATAGGACCTAATAGGGCCTTTACAAGTAAATTATAGTTTCTGAAAGCTCTTGGGGTTGGTAAAGATAGTACTTTCTCTAAAAATATTAAGGATCTTACTAACATTGTGGATGTAATGTAGAAAATGTGGACAGGGTTTAGTATAAACATAAAAGAGACCCTAAACCAATATTTCACACATGAAATTTTAATGATATGGAATATAAATTTGGAAATGCTTGCAAAGAATAATGAAATAAAATACATACCTCATAACATAGTAGATCTAAAAATTGTTGTTTTCTAGTGTCTGTAATGAGTTTCTGGAAATTCCGCAATCGGATCTGGGACAGAAACATAGGGACAGAGAAAACCCAAAAATCTTTTTCTTTTCTGTACTAGGTCAACCTTGACCCAAATGAAGGTCGACCTTGACCCCTTTATGTTGACCCTGACCTGCACATCTCCGATAGAAATTCTATTCACGGATCCTTAAAGTTCACTGAAAAGGGTATCTGAATTTTCTCTGTAATTCGTTCTTCTACACCTGCACCTATGAGAAAAATGGTTTTTTTCTTTGTATGAGGGGTTTGCCTTAGTCAAACCCCAATTTTGGAATTAACCTTAAAATAGAATTGAAATTACAGTAATAAACAAAGTAAGGAACAATTCACCTTCCTTATGTTAAAACCCCTGTGGAGGATTCGAATCCTTGAGTCCAAAAGTATGGATGCTCCAAATAAATGTAGAATTGTAGGATGTAGGATGTCTCAAATCAATTGTCTTTAGATCTTCAACACCAATCTTGAATGGATCTTGGAATATGAAGAAGCTTGAATGGATATGGATGGAGAGATCTTCAACAAGAAGGCTCCATAGAGATTGAATCCTTTAATGGATACTAATGGATCTCCTTGATGAAATGGATCTTGAATGCTTGAACACTTGAATGCTTGAAGATAGATGATTTCTTGAATGCTTCCTTCTTCTTGCTCGATTCTTGATTTCTTGGTTATTGATTTTTGATGGATGGAAATGACAGGAGAAGGCTTCCTTATATACTAGTCTAGGGCACAAACTTTTAGAGAGGTCAACATAGGAGAAATAAATTTCCATTAATACTATACCCTTAGAAGTGGACCTAAATTAAATATCTTTTAAGAGTTGGGTATGTGCAGGATCATGGTATGCCAAACTAGGCCCTTAAGTGGCAATAAAAATTTAGAAAATCAGGTTTAGGCAAGTTGAAATAAAAATTTGAATGAGTTATAAATATTATATCAAAGTATGTAACAAGAGAATTTTTATAAAATTGAATTTAGTTTCTAAGATACTAGGCCTTTTTTGAAAAACAATTATTCTATATGTTGAAAATTGCAAATTTCAATGTAGTAGTATGAAAATTACAGGAAAAAATAAGTAGGTGTATGTCTGACCACCTTAAACACAATAAAATGATATGTTTTTTTACAAGATTCTAGATATAAGTAGTAGATTCATGTCTGGATGTGACACATATTTTTTTGTAATTTTTTTCCAAATAAATAATTATGAGTTTTCTTCTACAACTTTTCCAAAATACAAAAACTCTTGTGTCTGACCACATTAACTTAGTCTAAAATTTATCAAATTGAAAACTTTTTTTTGTTTTTCTTGTAGTAGGAAAAACATAGAATGTGACACATGTTTTTGATTTAAAAAATGTTATACAATTTGAAAGTTATAGCTATTTTTCAATAATTCGATCAATCAGGACTAGAAAGATAACAAGTAGGTGTATGTCTAACCACATTAAACAAAATCAAATCATAATATTTTTTTATAAGATTCTAAATAAAAGGAGTAGACTCATGTCTGGATGTGATGTATATTTTTTTATATTTTTTCCATGTAAATAATTAATTATGATTTTTCTTCTACAAATTTTCCTGAATATAAAAATTCTTGTGTCTGACCACCTTAACTTAGTCTAAATTCATCAAATTGAAATAATTGTTTATTATTATTGTATTAGGTGAAGCATATAATGTGATGTATATTTCAGATTTCAAAAATGTTATATTGTTTTAAAGCTATAGTTGTTGTTCAAAGAGTCTATCAATCAGGACTTCTTTTTCACATCACCACTTTGGCATAGCATGATCCTGGACATACCCAATTTACTGTTTCGAAGCCTAAAATAGTCGACACGGAAGTGGGAAATAAATATTTTTGAAACAAAACATCTGGAAACCTTTAGAATTTGAAATTTGGACCCTGGGTCAGGGATGAGGTCGACTCTGACCTAGGTCAGGGTCGAGGTTGACCTTGAACCTGAGGTCAAGAACCTCAAATTCTTAGAGTAGGATGCTAGAAATAAGTAGGAAAGAAGTGGAAAATAGGGAAATATGGGGGAAAAATCCAGATCCAAGTCAAAGACCCATTCAATGTGTTTGACATGACCCCAAACCACTTACTCAGAGGGATAAACTAGTCCTAAATGGAAGTGCTTCCATTTTCTGACGATACATTTAGCCCCAACTTTAGCAAGAGTATGGACTCGATGCAAACTCTTGGTAAAGGAGAAGAAAGACTCCAATGGATCACAACGAGGTATAATATCACTTAGTTAAGGACATGAGCCCCTAGGCCAAGGATTCTAACTCAACATACACGCACGAGGGTACGAAAATAAAGAAAATAAAGACAAAGCTAAAAGACACAAAAAAGAGCAGTTAGTACAAAAATGAACCCAAATCAACTAGAAAAGGAAACCTTGCTAAGAAATGCTTCTTATACTAATATCACATTTGGAAAGCTATCATAAAAGCATAATTGATTACATAAGAAAGACAAGAGAAATACTATAAATAACATAGCCTCATGATCTAATCCTACTAACATGAAAGAGAAAAGAGAGAAAGAGAAAATGATTACCTCACCCAGTAAGATGCCCATCTTACTATGAATCACCAAGGAGGGAGAGCCCAATAGGTATCCAAACCTGATTGTTCACCCCTAAACTTTTCTTTGTAGTTGTAATGCATCTTCTGGCGGCTTTTGAAATACCCATAGCTCCACATTCTTGTATCACTATGGAATATAAAATGTGTGTCTCTTCAGGATTTAGCATGTTTGAAATTAAAAAATGTGTGTGTCTTTAGGATTTAGCAACTTATGTGTGTTACCTTCCAAGGATTTATCATATTTGAAATTGAAAAATGTGTTTCTCTTCAGGATCTAGAAAATTATGTACATTACCTTCTGAGGATTTAACATATTTGAAATTGAAAAAATGTCTCTTTAGGATTTAGCAACTTATGTGTGTTACCTTTTGAGGATTTAGCATGTTGAGATTTAAAATGTGCATCTCTTCAGGATTTAGCAACTTATGTATGTTACCTTCCGAATATTTAGCATATTGTAAAATGTAAACTATAGTATAAGGAAGACCCTATATATGCCCCCCTCCTTATCATGGCTACTTAATAGGCAGGATAAGGAAGAGAAGGAGGATACCTACTTTACAAAGTAAGGAGATATCCTATTAACAACAATGTACACTATATTCTTAGAAAAGAATATTGACCCTTACATCAAAGAACATAGATAATCATGAAAAAGGATATGTCACTTATGAAAAAGGATCCTCAAAGAGAAAGAGATCTTATCAACAAGACCTCCACCATAGAGGAGTTCTTTTGGATAAAATATCATCTTTCAAAGAAGAGAAAAGAGGGATCAAAGATTCAATCATCAAGCCCCCTGTGATCAAGAGGGAGAGGAATCTTGGAATGAAGGAAGCAAAATCTAACCCCAAAGAAAGGGAAAGAGTTTATAAAGAACATAATTTACAAAATAAAGAAGAGGTGATGACCTAGGACAATAACCTCCTACATAAAAAGATATCCATAGCCAAAACATCAATCAGTATAAGGAAATAATGTTGTAGAATAAACAAATGCCACTAAGCTAAGGAAAGTAGATCCCTAGACATAGAAAAAGAAGGAAAACCTTGGCCCCCAGGGATGAAAGCAAGGGATACCTTTGAAAAACAAATGTCTTTAGAAAAGATATCATGAATACTAGAAGAGAGCTATGAATGATTATGAGCAAAGGAAAGACATCATAATATCAAGCCATAGGGATAAAATATATAGAGAATAATCAATTATGCTACAAACAAATACATGCTAAGAGCATAATGGATTCTAGAGAAATGGAAGAAATACCTCTTGCCTCCCAGTCAAGAGACAAGAGGAGAAAAGATCTATATTATAGAAGAATGAGGGGTAACATTATGAAGAAATTATAATACTGCATGAGAGTGAGAGATAATTCCTAAAGCAGATCATTCTCTAACATACATCTTGATATGGACACAATCAGCAAGTAAATGTGTATTACTATAGAGAAGAGGATATTTGTACTTGGAGAGAGCATCTTTCAGCATAGGTTTAATGATTTTCTTCTTAGAATCCATTAACTAAACATACATGTTCTTAGCCACATCTTGAGGGGTATCATGGTGATCTAAGGAAGATTTTGGAAGAGCATGAAGAGGAGGATGACGATGAAAATCAACCACCTTAAATTGAGATAATGGAAAACCTAGACCATGCATATCTTTTTTAGGGGATAGATGAACCAAATATTTAATACCTTGTTCATTAACACCAAGCCCTAAACCCTTATAACCTTGTTTAGCCACCATATTGTATCATGTAGTGTACATATCTTGTAAAGTGTGTGTGAGTGATTACACCTTCATGAAATAACAAGATTTAAAGAGAATTTACACTATTCAAAGCAAACTAATCTAAATAATGCACAATTAATCTATCAACATCTCATGGATCTCTAAAATAAAGTGGTAAATGAGGCTCTCAGCTATGATCCTCACTAGTGACACTCTAAAGATGAGAATTAAGCTATATGATATGCAAATTTAGATCTATTCTATCAAATTCTAGCTCTATTTGATGAACAATCTACTATGATCAATGCAATTTAAGCTAATTAGCAATGACAAATGATAAGTGAGTGATATGGATGCAAATTGACAGAGCTTTGCTGCAATTCAAAGATATGGAGTGGATGATTAATGCCTCAAAATGCCTTCTATTTATAAGATTTTCCCAAGGGTAGGGGGTAGAGTGAGATAACCATGGTTATGCTTGGGTAAGGTCAATTGGCTTTGCTTTGTCCCTAAATTGGGGGACAAACATTTAAATAGTTTCAAAAGGCTGGACCATTTCCACAAAAGTGAGTGATTTGTGTCCATTTTGTCTCCTTTTTCCTTTGTTGAGAGAATTTATGATTTATTAATTAATTAAAGAAATTAAATTTAGCCATGAAGGGTAAGAGGTTCATTTTGATTTTTCATTTCAACAACTATGTCATTAATTGAATTTAATCAATTTCTTAGTGTTTTTCCCCTTTTCAAGCTTTATTTAATCATTTAATCATTTAATTAAATTTTCCTTTGATTTGAATTGCCTTTGTTCCATTTATTGATTTTTAGTGCTATTTTGATGACTTGATTGCACCTTTTGATTGATTTAAGCCTTTGCCAATTTTCCATGTCTAAAAATGCCCCTCTTTGAGTCGATGTGCGAAGAACACCGATTCAAAGATTCCCTTAGTATGATGATCTGATTCTGGTCCTGGTTTTGATATGCCTCTGATCGTTCTGATTAATGTACTTCCTGATGATGATGATGTGCCTCTGATGATGGTGCTGATATGATTCTGATGCCTCTGATATGATATGGGTCCTGGGTTCACTGATAAAGGTCCTGGGTTGATTGATTAAGGTCCTGGGTTGATTGATAAAGGTCCTGGGTTGATTGATTGCTGATATGTTGATAGGTTTGATATGATGACAGATTTGATATGATGATATGATATGATTTGATACTGATATCTTGATATGATACTGCTATGATATGATATGATATGCCCCACTGATAAATGTTTTTGATGTGATGCCCATTTGATACTCTGATGCCCCCTCAGAAATAAAACATATTAATTCCTTGATGTGAAAGATTTTGATTAGTTGGAATATGTTTTGATTTCTGAAAAATATTGATGATATGCCATGACTCACAATTTGCATATCCAAGATAGATAGGTCTGTTGTAGTTAAGTAAAACAAGTGATTATAACAGGATAATGGTACCAATGAATGTGATTTGTCAATCTCATAGAATAGTTCTGATAGGATAAATCAATCAGTGTGAAAACCGATATGATTTGATACTGCTGCTTCGTTCTTAGGACACAGAGACACGAACGATGGTACTGGGTGTGATTGCTTGATACTTTGATAGGATTGATTGACGTAAGATGACTCACTGATATAGAATATTGATATGATTCCCTTGATTTGTGAAACAGGCACATTTCCGTAAATGATATATATATACGGACCTTAGCTTCTTGGCTATTTGAATTTAAGTCATGGGTTTGACCCAGCTAGAGTACATGTTATTGAGATGATTGATTATGGAGCTCTTTCAGTTTGTTGATATTGTATCATGATATTTCAGTTATTGATCAGGACTTGGATGTATCACTTTGATGACATTGTATCTTTGATTAGACAAAGTTCATGGATCTTTGATATTATGGACTTTCCTTGATTCTTGATTGAATGACCCATTTTATGATTGATCAAGATTTCAATTGAATGACCCCCCTTTTCCCTTGGAAAAATACTACAAACAAATGCACATGCAATTAATCTAACATGATAATGCAATTAACCTTCCATGATAATGCAATGCAATGCAGCTAAGTGTCACTAGCTTTTAGCAAATAAATGCCTTGAGGATAAATTTTCATCATTGAGCACTTTGGGACTGGAAAGCAAGTACAATCACCACTGCCCACTGACATGATGATATGAATACCACTTTTTATCGCATTCGGTAACCTCCTTTTTGAACTAGTACAACCCACACTAGTCAAATAAACCAACTATGAGAGTATGAATACCAGTTTCAACGAATTCAATGTTGCATAAACAAGCAAAGGTCAACCTTCCACCCTATATGAAATTCCTCGATGGTTCTTTGATGACCATGTCGTTAGACGAATTCACATAAGTTGTTGGATATCCCTCAAGACAGTCACTCAAAGGCAAGAAAAATATCATGTCTCCATCATTACCAATCTAGTCGAAACATCATCGATTAGCTAAAAAGATGTGATAAAAATCAATGTAAGTAAAGATCATCAAAAGAAAGCTTCAAGTGTTTTGCATTGTTTCATGATTTTCAAAAAGTATTTCCAAGTATTCTGATCTTTAAAGTGTTGTCAATTTTTAATCCCGAATAATAAAGTCAATGAAGGCTCATGGATCAAGTTGTGGTAATCGAATTCTTGGTTAGTGAACAATGATATCCATCAAAGGTTCATGAAAATCTTCTTCTCTCTTCTGAAGCTTTGATAATTCCCTCTCTGATGTGACTGAATGTTGTACTATTGAATCTGCTGATTAAGATCAAATGCCCCAGTTGGATAGAAAAAATGTTGGACTTGGACAAACTTCCAAGATTTTACAAAAACTCGGTTCATGCCAGATGCCTCTAGAAGCACTTTATGCTTTCCTTTTTACCCACTCTCAAACAAGATCACATTGGTTTGCCCCCAATGTCTAGCAAGATATAGGACACGAAGGATGGATTTGCAAGCTGATGGATTAGAGATGGAAAGGCTATGATGGAAGAAGTATGCGAATGTGACCCATAGGACTATCTCCTCAAGAGTACCCAAGCTAAGGAAAAAAAATGATATAGCAATGTGAAGCATGTTTTTGGATAAGCCATGAAAGTCAATTGTGCAGGGCTAGATAGTGTAAAGGATAACGATTTGCTGCCATGAAAAGGAGTGATCCAAAAGAGTGGACATGTCAAGAAGTTTTTGATAACAAATTTTTTTTTTAAAGTTCATCTTGATCAAGACCAAGGGTCAATTTGGGTAAGATGTGGATAAGATAACACAATCTGGATAAAGGAGTGATGAAGGCTATGAAGGGATGTTTTGGGATTATGAAAAAGCTGATGGAATAATGAAGGTGAATGTGGGATAAGCAAGATCATGATAGGGTAACATGGATGCAGCAAGTACATAAGCTGATGGAAAGGATAACAGATGTCAAGATACTCAATGCTCATGGATGTGTTCAACCTTGTCAAGATGAAGGTGATAGAGGGAATATGGATGAAACTTGCCCCCAAGTGTAGAGTGCAAGAAGGAAGAATTACGCATGACGCCTGTTTGCCAGGTTTTCATCATGGTACTTGTCTAAGGTGCCACAAGAAGTGGTTTTCACCCTAGATTTATTTCTTTTTATTTTTGCTACCAAGGTGCCTATTGCTAGGTTTTCACCAAGGCACTTTTTCTCTTTTTTCATTTTTTTCTTTTTTTCTTTGCTTTTTTCTTTTTTGTATTTTTCAATATTTTCCCAACATTAGAATCTTTGGACAATGCTCCTCTGAAAGATATGCTATAATAAACCATGGGTATGACTAGGATGCTCAAAGATATTGATAAGAGGGATGGAAGTATGGAAAGTACACATTGGAAAATGAATGTGAGGATAAGAAGAAGGTATGTTGAAGATGGAAATGTTGGCAAGATCAACTTTGACACACACTTTGAAGAGTGGTGGAATGATGGAGGAATGATAGATGACGGAGGTAAGGATTTTTTTGAGGTAGTGGATTTTGGGATGTAAGAAGATGAAGGATGTTTGGAAGGAGATGGAATGGAAGCCTTTGGAAGCTTGAATGTCAATTTTGATTCTTCCTTTGTGTGAAAGTCTTTTAACAATGACTTGGGAATCCACATATTCTTTGATTTTTCTTCCCTTTGGACTGCTTTTGAATGCATTTCTTCAATGAGGGATTTAGGAACCCACATTTTATTTTTTTCTTTTTGCTTGATGGACCTTTGTGGCCTTTTGGATATTTCATTTTTCTTTTCATTCACATGTCGATTAGATGGGACATTGTGATTTTTATGCACATATGGATTCTTGGATTTATGATTTTTATGTTGCACATCAACATTGCTTCCAAAAGACTTAGGAATTGTGGATGAATAGGAATAATATGGATGGTTCATATGGATTGGTGTTTGGACATTCTTCAAGTATGTGTGTCTTTGTTGATCTTGATACATGGTAGGGTAAGTGAATGGATAGCTAGGGATGATAGGAATGGTTGATGGGGGAATATATGGACCTAGTATGGATGGAAGGGATGAAGACTTTTGTTTTGGGACATAGGCACCCAAAATGGATTTGGAGGATAGTGGAGGTATGTGGTTGTATTTGAATGGAGGGATATAAGGTGTGAAAGGGATATCAATATCTTTGGAAGGAGCTCCATCGTCAACATTCTTATCTTTAAGATTTATCTTTATACTAATAGGCTCATGAATAGCTTTGATAGGAACACATTTGATAGGATCAACTGTAGCTTGAAGGGATGCATTATCTTGCAAGGGATTTGGAAGAATGATGTTTTCTTGAGGTGAACATGGAGGAATATGACAAGGAAATGATGGGATGCTTTTATCTTGACAAGGATCTTTGAATTGTGTATCGAAGGTATTTTGCTCTTGATTTTCAATATGCTCATTGGAAATTATGGAAGGGATATCTTGATCTTGCTCGGGAAGTGGAGAAAATATGGAACTTGGAAGGGTACTTTGTTCTTGGAATGAAAGGATATCATCTTGAAAGACATGAAAGGATGCAAGGGGATCATCACAAGGTTCAAGGGATATGGGACCTTCATCAAATATGGGAGGGGTTTGTGTATAATCTTGATCTTGATCTTTATCTTTATCACTATTTATCTCTTTTCTCTTTGGATTATCTTCTTGACATGAAGCCACTTCTAAGGACAAGGTAGATGTTTGGATATGTGTGGGGAATGTTTGGAAGAATGGTGTAGGATCCTCTTGAATAGGTATAATAGGCATTGAGGCACATGAAGCTTTGGGTTCTAAGATCTTTGAAGCATGGAAAAGGTCTGCAACAAGATGTGAGTTAGCTTGGGTTTCTTTTAGAGGTAGCCCTTGAGGGTAGACATAGTTAATGGGAAAAGTATCATCATTAGGCTCATTCTTTGATGGAGGAATTTTGGATAATTGTGGAGCTTTGGGAGATGAAGAAAAAATGAAAGGAATGCTAGCTATGGGAGGGTCTTTGCTAGATAGAGGTTCAGGAGATGGATGAAGGATGAAAGGTGTACAAGTCATCTAGGGAGAAACCTTGTTAGGAGATGGACAAAGGATGAATGGATTACTCTTGCTATATGGAGGTTTTTTAATTAGATCTTGCTTGAGAGCGGTATTTTTCACTCCATATTCTTTATTATCTTGATCACACATAGGTTGATTATGCAATTTCCTTTGATCTGAGATAACTTTATCACTCTTAAATGCTTCCTTTTGTGAGGAGGATGAAGATATGGATGGCCCATCATCATAAAGGAATGGCCAAATTGATCTTAATGATGGCTCTTTAGATAAAGTATCTTTTTGTTTTTCCTCATCCTTTCTTAAAGTTGATGTGTCATAATTATGTGGAAGCTTAGCTCCTGCTTGAGCTAAAGTTAGGAAATATGCTTCTTTATCCCAGTCCAAAATTCGTTCCATTATCTCTATAAACATGGGATCTTGGGATGCTCTCACAACATCATCTTTAGACACCTCATCACTTTGAAAAGAATAGCTTGATATTAAGAATGGCATTTTATATGATGTATCTCTTTGGTTTTCCTCATTCTTTCTCAAGGTTGATGTGTCATAATTATAAGGAAGTTTGGCTCCTGCTTGAGCGAAAGCTAGAAAATATGTGTCTTTATCCCACTTCAAAAGTAATTCCATTATTTCCAGAAACATGGGACTTTGGGATGCTTCAACAACATCATCTTCAGAAACCTCATCGCTTTGATTCCTATAGAGATCTTGATCTTGACTTCGACAATTATGCTCCATAATAGGGTTGATTTGTTTCTCAAATAAACTCATCATTATGGATCAATCCTTCCTTCTTTAATTTCAACCTAGTTGGGTTGGTTTGGAATGTGTCACAAGTTTTGATCAATTTATAAGATTTAAAAATTTAATTGTATTTTGATCAAGTACTTTGGAACTTCTTGTTTGAAAAGTTGAAGACAATCTCAACACACACATCAATAGTTCACCATATCCCTAGATCATTCTAATGTGTATATTCTTGAATGTTTCCACGGGTTTGATCACAAGAAAGACTTCCAAGCAAGCTACCTAGCACAAATTTGGCTTTTAAACATGGCTCTAATAGGTAGTTTTGCTATTTTACCGTTATGTAGTAAGTTTTCTGTTCAAAATAGATCTTAGCTTTTCATCCCCCAACTATGTTAAGGGGCTTCCCACACGCACAAAAGCACGATTTTGCGCAATCCGTTAGGACTACTAGAGGAAGTTTGAAAGAGCTAAAATCCTTTTTGTCGTGTACCCCATTAAGGATACCCGCATTTCATTTTATAGTGGGTCGGATTCTCGCGGCAAAAGCAAGTGTATCCCACTTTGGGCTGTCCCTCTCACCGGCCCTTCTAAGGCAATCTCGGGAGGCGAGCCCACTAAGTTTTAAACATGTTCATTTGAAAGCATGAAAAGTGGATTTGGTAGAGCAAGTTTGGGAATTTGATTCACTCAAAGAGTGAAGAGCATATCCCTATTGCTTTTCCGTTATCCCAAACACTCACAATCAAATTGGTTCTTTTTCAACCCCGTGACAAAGGGGTTCTTAGAATTGAAGTGTTTATTTTTTTCCTTTTAATGATTAAACTATGTTTTGAACTTTGAAAATGCCACAATTTAAGGGAATGTGCAAGCTTGATGAGAAAAATACCTCAAACGATGCTAGCAAAGGCTAGGCGCATTTTTAAGTAGTAGATTTTCTCATTTTCTCTCCAAATCCTTCTCTTACCTTAGCAAAACGTTCCCTCCACCAACAAGTTAGTCAACACAAATTCATACAAAGTGAGGGGAAACCAAAATCCAAAAAGCTTAAAATGATCAAATTGATTATGCTCTTGATGTATTTTGAACTCAAATATTTGCAAATTAAATCCAAAAGGTGCAAGGTATACTCTAATAGGACGTCCTTTTTTGTTTCTTTTTTGCATGCAAAAAAGAAAAAAAAAAAATTTTGAGCACTTTTCTGTGACAGAGCATGTACCTGAGACAAAAAAAATGACAGTGAAGTTAGCATACAGTCCTTATTTTGACAAAATAGTGAAAATACTGTCAGGCGACATTGTCCAGACTACAGGCGAGATTAAATTTAACAAAGGCGTGACTACTTTAACCGCGAGCGTCACCAAAAGGGGCTCAAGCGAGATTAAAATAGTCAAGTGTGATATTAAATTTTGCAAACGCGTGAAATCTTTAATACAGGCGACAACAGCAATTACTCTAATACAATTTAAATGCTAGACCAGGCGACATTTCTTTTGCTAAAGGCGATATCTAATTTAATAAAGACGTAATTACTTTAACCGCGAGCGTCACCAAAAGGGGCTCAAGCGAGATTAAAGTGATTACGTGCGATATCAAATTAAATGAACGCGCAAACTATTTATCCAAAAGTGACAAACTAATTCATATAAGCGACATCTTATTAAATGAAAGCGACATTTAAAATAATAAGAGCGACAAATCAAAAGCAAAGTGCGGTAAACTCCCTTTACACCAGGCGTGAACTAATTCGTCGGCCGCGGCTTTTAATTCGTTGTAGGCGACATCAAAATAGCCAAAGGCATCATATCTTTGTGCGTCAGGCGATAATCTAATGTCCGGAGGCGTGATTTCTTTATCCAGAAGCGTGACTCTGCTGGTAAGAAGCGTGAGCGTTCAGACTCCAGGCGACATCTAAATTTCTGCGAGCGACATCTCTTTACTGTAAGTGTGATTTCTTTACTGGTAGGCGTGATTTCTTTCCTGTAACCTACAAACAGTGAGCAAAATCATGCAATTCTAGCCTAAATTTGCAAATAACGTGGAAATTTTGATAAATTTGAGGCCTAGAGCCCCACGGTGGGCGCCATTTGTGTGTGAGTGATTACACCTTCATGAAATAACAAGATTTAAAGAGAATTTACACTATTCAAAGAAAACTAATCTAAATAATGCATAATTAATCTATCAACATCTCATGGATCTCTAAAATAAAGTGGTAAATGAGGCTCTCAGCTATGATCCTCACTAGTGACACTCTAAAGATGAGAATTAAGCTATATGATATGCAAATTTAGATCTATTCTATCAAATTCTAGCTCTATTTGATGAACAATCTACTATGATCAATGCAATTTAAGCTAATTAGCAATGACAAATGATAAGTGAGTGATATGGATGCAAATTGACAGAGCTTTGCTGCAATTCAAAGATATGGAGTGGATGATTAATGCCTCAAAATGCCTTCTATTTATAAGATTTTCCCAAGGGTAGGGGGTAGAGTGAGATAACCATGGTTATGCTTGGGTAAGGTCAATTGGCTTTGCTTTGTCCCTAAATTGGGGGACAAACATTTAAATGGTTTCAAAAGGCTGGACCATTTCCACAAAAGTGAGTGATTTGTGTCCATTTTGTCTCCTTTTTCCTTTGTTGAGAGAATTTATGATTTATTAATTAATTAAAGAAATTAAATTTAGCCATGAAGGGTAAGAGGTTCATTTTGATTTTTCATTTCAACAACTATGTCATTAATTGAATTTAATCAATTTCTTAGTGTTTTTCCCCTTTTCAAGCTTTATTTAATCATTTAATCATTTAATTAAATTTTCCTTTGATTTGAATTGCCTTTGTTCCATTTATTGATTTTTAGTGCTATTTTGATGACTTGATTGCACCTTTTGATTGATTTAAGCCTTTGCCAATTTTCCATGTCTACATAAAGCTTCTACAAAAGGTAATTGTTCACGGTGATCTTGAGAAGATGTTGTATAAGGTGGAATGATAGGTTTAGAAGAAGTTTATTTTCTCTTCCCTTTAATATCATTATAGATCGGATAAGAAGGGGAAGGTAAATCAAAGAATTCTTGCACATTCTACATCATAAACCATAGTTTGAGCCCCACCATAAGTGTGGGAAGAACTAGGGATAGAAGATGAAGAAATAGGAGTGGGAATATTAGGATTTGGATTAGGAAGGATAGGAATGGAAGACACAACTAAAGGAACACTTGGAACCACAGTTGGAAGAGGGTTAGAAAAGGTAAAAGGAACACTATGGTAAGAAGGTTGTGAGGTAGATAGAGACACTGATAGAACACTCCTAGAAAGAGATGGAATAGATGTAGTCACCAAAGGAGGAGTATAAGTAGGAATGCTGGGTAAAGGAATGGAAGAAGGTTCCAAACTGGTGATAAGAGGAGTGAGTCCTAGATCTTGAGATGAAGGTTTGACATTTAAATGCATAAGATGAGTGATACCACACA
Organism: Chamaecyparis obtusa; assembly: GCA_027943335.1. Classification (NCBI taxonomy): domain Eukaryota; kingdom Viridiplantae; phylum Streptophyta; class Pinopsida; order Cupressales; family Cupressaceae; genus Chamaecyparis; species Chamaecyparis obtusa. Next base: position 19,473 of record BSBK01007018.1, on the reverse strand, counting down.
TGAGATTAACACATTGATCACTATCAAAAAGGAATTTATTAAAGGCCTCTATAGCTTGAATAGAATATTTAGGATATACAATTCTAGGTGCATCAATATTTTAAATAGTGCAACATGATGGTAACCATGCACATAGCCTGTGGTAAAGGTCAATTGATGAGGTTGTAGAGGAGACTGAAATAGGAATAGGATCAATGGAGATCTTATTCAAACAATTTTCATCCTCACTTCCGTGTACCTCATTAGGAGATCTATCCTCTATTGTAATAAAAGTCTCATCAAAGTATTCAAAACAAAAATCATACATGTTAAACACAAAGTAGAACTACAAGCTGAAAAGTGTAAATGTTTTTGTATTTTTAAAGAAATTTTGTATTTTTTTTTTGGAAATATGAATGTGTATCATCGGAAAATGGAAGCACTTCCATTTGGGATAGGTTTATCCCTCTGAGTAAGTGGTATGGGGTCATGTCAAGTTCCTTTATTAGGTCTTTGAATGGATCTAACATTTTCCCCCTATTCTACTTCTCTCTCCACCTTTTTCTAGCCTATTTCTGGCACCTGGTCCTGTTAACCTGGGTCTTGTGACCTCAGGGTCAAGGTTAACCTTCTAGGTCAAGTTTGACCTTGACTCTAACCTAGGTCAAAGTATACCTTGACTCTAGCCTAGGGAAGAGTTGACCTTGACCCTGACCCTGGGTCCAATTTTCAAGTTCCGAAGGTTTCGAGCTTTGGAAAAAACATTTATTTCCTACTTCTGGGTCAGCTATTTTGGATTTCAGAATGGTAAACTCTTAAATTGTATTTAATATAGGACCATTTCTAAAGGGTTAAGGTCTAATTGGAATTTAATTCCCCAATGTTGGCCCCTCAAGAAGTTTGTGCCCTAGATCACTATAAAAGGAAGCCTTCCTCCTTCATTTGGACATCCACAATTCATATAGTGCTCTCAAGGAGACCATCCACTTTTCATGATCAAGTCCTCAAGCATTCAAGCATTCAACAAGGAGATCCATTGTTAGCCATTGAAGGATTCAATCTCTTTGGAGCCCTCTTGTTGAAGATTTCTCCATCCACATTCATCCAAGCTTCTTCCTATTCAAAGATCCATTCAAGATTGGCGTTGAAGATCTAATGCAATTTATTTGAGACATCCTACATTCAAGTCTACATTAATTTGGAGCATCCATACTTGTGGATTCAAGGATTCGAATCCTCCACAAGGGTTTGAACATAAGAAAGGTGAATAGTTCCATTTACTTTGTTTATATACATTTCTATTTCAATTACATTTCAAAGTTGATCCCAAACTAAGGTTTGACCAAGGAAAACCCCTCATCCAAAAAACAAAACCATTTTTCTTATGGGTGTGGGTGCCGGATGACAAATATCAATGTAGATTTGGATATCCTTTTTGGTGAACTTCCGGGATCCGGGAACAGAATTTCCGTTGCAGCTATTTTTGGTCAGGGTCAACTTTTAGTGGGGGTCAAGATTGTACCCAAGGGTAAGATCTTACTCCATTAAAGAGGTCAAAGTTGACCTTTCTCAGAAAGATAGAGGTTTTCTAGGTTTTCTCTATCTCTGTATTTCTAGGCTAGATCAGATTGTAGAATCTCCCAAAACTATACATAGACATCAGAAAATAGTTTTTTCTAGATTCATCCTATTTTGAGGTTAGTATCCATCTTCAATCCATTTCAATATTTAAGCACATATTTTCTATAACAGATTATAGGATTTCTCTCCCTTCTTCATATTCTCTATAGATTGATTCATTTGTGCATTGGTCACTTCCTTGTGATTCATCAATTTGGATCTCTCCTTTGAGAATTTGGGTTAAGGATAGATCCTATATTCCCCCACATATTAAATACACTACATTTTAATAAACACATTCTTCCATCTTACATTTTGGTGAACCCGACGTACTTACCCCTTTTCTTTTGTGGAATTAGATGTCGTATTGTGTTTTATGGTGTTAGATCTTGCATGTATTAGATTTCTTTTATGTGTTTACATCTCATATAAAATCAAAATATTTTGTGTTAGTTTAGTTCATTTTCATTGCATTGGTATATGAGCTTTACTACCTTTAGTCCTAATTATAACATTCCAATTAGATGAAGCCATAGAATCATGGGTGCCTTTGATCCCAAGTCCTCTTCTCCTTTCCTTAGGATCCCAGATGATAATTTGATTATTCACGATTCCAATCCTACTATGGAGAAAAACTCTTCTCACTCATCTCATGATGAGGATGATGCTTTAAGAGTTCCTCCTGAACAAGCCCAAAAACTTTCAATGAAACTTGATAAAATGGGTAATTGGCTTATTCAAGAAAACCATAATCAAGATTCCATTCAAGCTATAGAGGCTCTTAAGAAAGTTCTTCATTATAGTGATCAAGGTGTTAATCTCTTGCGTGTTATTACTCATCTTGTGCATTCAAATATTAAACTTTTAGCTCAAGAGGCTAAAGATTAAGGATTCACTCCTCCTATTACTAGAGTGGAACCTTCTTCCATTCATTTACCTAGTATTCCTACCTATAATCCTCCTTCGGTGACTAGGATGGTTCCCTCTCTTCCTATGAGTGTTCCTCCTATGTCCCTTCCTACATCACAACCTTCCTATCATAGTGTTCCTTTTACTTATTCCAATCCTCTCCCAACTGTGGTTCCAAGTGTTCCTCCAGTCATGTCTTCCATTCTTGTTGCTTCATACATTTTACCTAGTGTTTCTAATGTTGCTATGCCTCCTATTTCCTGTAATGATTCAACAATCATCAATTTGGCTCAAACTATGAAATCTTTACAACAAAAACTTGCATCCTTGACTCAAAACAAGTTTAGCATTCCTACATGTGATATGGGAAGTCCTTTGTCCCTAGACATCATTCATACTCTCATTCCTTAGTAAGTCGATATGCCTCATCTTGAGAATTACAATAATAAGGGAGACCCTGTTACTCATGTTAAAACATTTCAAATCCTTTGTACTGATTATGCTCATGACCATAGGATTTTAGCTAAGTTGTTTGCAAGAAATTTTCATCACAAGGCCTTACAATGGTATTGTTCCTTGCCTCCTTATTCTATTGACTCTTTTCCAAAACTTGCTAATGCTTTTATTCAACAATTTCAAAATAGCATTGGTCCACAAGAGTCTTTGACTAATTTGATGCATTATAAACAAAATGCTAAGGAAAAATTGACTGAATTCATTGGTAAATTTAAGCATTTGCATGCTCAAATTTCTTTTCCTATTCTTGATACAGATATTCAAGGTATGTTTATTTCAAATTTACAAAAGGATATTAGAGATAAGATTCTGCTTACTAAATTTACCCCTTTTCAACAACTTTGTGACACACTTCATCATTATCAATTATAAGTGAGTCAATTTGAGAGCAACACTCCAATGGCTCCTGTTCCAGTTGATAAGAGTGATGCTGCTCCTAATCCTAACAAATTTAAAAAATTCAACAACTATGTAAAGATCAATAAAAAAGTGAATGCAGTTGCTGATCAAGTTGTTATTGCATCCCATAATACCACTTCTGCATCCACTGCTTTTTAATTAAATCGTACGTTTATGCCTCTCTCTGAATCTTTACATTCTATTATGAATAGGTTGTTAACTACTAATATGATTACTTTACCTCCTATTCGACCTCTTTTACCTGCTATAGTAGCATCCAAATATTTTGATCCTAAGGCCTTTTGTCAATATCATCATCAGAATGGTCATGATTCTAAGAAGTGTTATTCTTTAAAACATAAGGTTCAAGACTTGATTGATTCTAATGCTTTATCTACTGATAATCTTGATGGTAGTGGGAACAAATTTGTCTCTCCTCCTAATTAGAATCTTCAAATCTATATGAATCCTTTACCTACCCATGATACCAATACCATTTCTCAACCATCTTTTGTGGATATTGTTTATGATTCAAAGATGAAAGATCTTAATCACATTGTTAATCAAGTGGAGCATGTTGTTCAATATGTATCTCCCCCTTCGCTTCAAACTCAACCTCAAGTTCCACCTCAACCTATACCAAACCCATAGCCTAAACTCAAATCTCAACCTAAACCTTGAAAACAACCTAAGAATAAAAGACCTCGAGAACTTTTGATTACCTTTGATGATACTAAGACTATTAAAGCTCATGATGGTCCCCTTTATATTTATGCTAGGATTTCTCAGATACCTACATGTGGTTTCCTTATTGATCGTACATCTCTATTCAATGTTATTATTGAAGAAAATATTTTTATGAAAAAATTACAATGTGATTCTTATGATACATCTAATGTGTGGATTCAAACTTGTAATGGTTTTATTTATCCATCGTTTGGTTCTATTAACTTTCCGGTTGAACTTTGTGGTAAAATTTTGAACACCACCTTTATTGTTGTTCCTACTTCTGATCAATTTCAAGTTAAGCTTGGTTTGTCATGGTTAAAAGTCATGCATGTTGTTGCCTCTCCTACCCACAAGTGTCTTAAATTCATTCATGATGAAGAAGTGAAGATGATTAATCATAGTTTATATCAACCTTATAGGCCTAGGGATTGTGCTACCATTGATTTCTTTTGGCCTTCATTACCTAATTCATGTCCTTCTCGACCTGATAATATTTTCTATTAATATCAAGCCTATAAGCATCATAAGATTCTTGAGTTAAGCATCCCTCTGCTAGATCTTAATCATGGTCATTTTCCTACACCTTCTATACCTCCTTTATCGATGGCTTCTAGTTATGTTAATCAAGCTCCTAGTGTTGCTTGTCACTCTGCTGAGAATCCTACTAAAGATCATGTGAAGGATCTAATAGTTGTTCCTCCTAGCTCTCAACCTATTTCAAACAAGACAAAATGTAATTGATCTGCTAATGAATGTCATAAGAAGCATCATGCTCAAGAAAAGGCTCATGTTTTTCTTATTCAAAGTTCTTTACCTTCTTTTGATAAGCCTATGCATGATGTATTAGAAGAAGTTACTGTTAATAATGATGTTAAAATGCAAGATTATGATGATTCTATTTGTATCTTAGATCCTATTTTGATTAATCTAGATGAGGAAGATACTCTTGATAATGTTAATGATGAATATGAGACTATTGACATTGACATTGATTTACCTAATATGCTTTCATCACAATTGGCACTTACACCTAGTATCAAACATTGTGATTCTCAAGAGGATCCTTGCTTGGAATTGGCTATCATTCCTACTATGTTGGATATAGTCCCTCTTGCAGGTTACCCACCTTATCTAAATGATATAGAATGAGATAGGGAGAGTAGGAAGTGAGCTTGATTGGCTTGTCCTTTATGGTAGCTTTTTGTGTGTTTTCCTATTGTACTGTGATTCAGTCGTGATGTGTTCGCTAAATGTTGTTAGATTCTTTTAAATGACCCTTGTTTCTTTGTTGGCGCAAGGTGATAAAGGAATAAAACCTATTGTACAAATTCTTCTATATGTATCTTTATTCTTCTATATGTTGTTTCATGTTATGTTGTACCTGTTCTATTGTTCGTACATGTTTCCTTGTGTAGTCCACTTGGATTTGCATCTTGGTGGCACTGAGTCTTTTTGGTCTCCATGTTGTGGTCCGAAAAGACTCTTCTTTGTATCTCTTATGTGTTCTTTCCTCCATTGCGATTGTAGCTCTACTTTCTTTGGGGAATGATGTCAATTCATTTTCAATAATATCATATATATATTATCTTATGATCATACTGACCCCACGGTAGGTAGATCCCTTTTTTGTTCTTTGTATGTTTATGTGGTATTTCCCTTGAGATGTCTTTGTTTGGGGGGTATCTCATAGTGGAAACGTAATCAGTGGAGTTGTTTATGTTTTTGTTAAAGCCATTGCTCCTGTTAAAGTGTTAGAAATTACTTTAACATGGGGGCATATGCTCTTCTCACCTGTTGCACACACACACTTTCAATATACACATATTTTTTCAAGGCATCTCTCTCCCTTTATGGATTAGTGAATAATCCTTAAAGCATGGAATTTTATTTAGGATCTCTTGATCCCTCCAGTTTCAAATTTTTTATCCCTTAAGGTCGAAGGTGTCCTTAAGGCTGGATCTTTTTTTTCTTTTTTGGTTTTACTCTTGAGGAATAGAATATTCCTGAGGGTGAATCCTTGATGGGTTGACTAGTGAGTAGCCACATTCACTAGGTGGTTCAATTCCATCTTTCCAGTTGTGTTTTTTCCATGTGTGGTTCAAAATGGGACATAAGTTCTCATTGGGTGAGGTAATCTCTCTCTCTCTCTCTCTCTCTCTCTCTCTCTCTCTCTTTTCTAGAGTTGTCTCTCTTATTGTAATCTTTGAGTTGATGAAGACTTGAGTCCCTGGGGGCTTGTGATTTTATTTTGTCCCTATGATTTCAATAAGATTATCTTTTCATTATGATCTCCTTTACCAGGAGTTTGCATCAAGTCCATACTCTTGCTAAAGTGGGGGCTAAATGTATCGTCGAAAAATGGAAGCACTTCCATTTGGGACAGGCACTAGTACATTTGACCTGGTTTTTCTACCAAAACTTTCAACCATGGTATAAAAAAGTTTTGGTTGGTCGATTATAGAAGGAAAACTTTCATTTTTTTAAATCCATGCTCGTGTTAGTCAAAAGTTTGACCAATACTACATAAGTCAAACTTTCAACGAACATGGGGGCATAACTTAAAAATAAAAAGATTTCATTAAATTATTATCACATCAAATTTTTTCATTGAAACACGCATGCAAAAACTCATTGGCACTGTGTATTGGAAGCTCATCGGCACTGTGTATTGGAACCTCACTTTCGAGGGTGGATTCGGCACTGAGGTTTGAATTCGAAAAACCAATAAAAATGTAATCTTTTTCAAGTTCAAAATGGAACTATTCTATTTTATTGTCTTTGCGGGGACAACATTGTATTTTGAATCCATGATGTTGAAGTTTGTGTGAAAATTCTATAAATACTTTATTGTAGTTTTGGTACTGTGCCCACAAAACTCTTAATTCCTTGATGGCTTGACTCAGAAACCCTATAGTCGACCTTGCCATGGAAACTTCATCTTGACCTGCATTTCTTCTTTTGGGACTCAGTGTCATTAGATGAGAAGCAGGAAACTTCATTGGCACTATGTATTGGAAGCTCATCAGCACTGTGTATTGGAACCTCACTTTTGAGGGCGGATTCAGCACTGAGGTTTGAATTTGAAAAACCAATAAAAATGTAATCCTTTTCAAGTTCAAAATGGAACTATTCTATTTTATTGTCTTTGTGGGGAGAACATTCTATTTTGAATCCATGATGTTGAAGTTTGTGTGCTAATTTTGTAAATACTTTATTGTAGTTTTGGTACTGTGCCCACAAGACTCTAAATTCCTTGACGACTCAACTCAAAAACCCTATAGTCATCCCTACCATGGAAACTTCGTATTGACCTGCATTTCTTCTTTTGGGACTCAATGTCATTGTACAAGAAGCAGGAAGGACCATGTATTTTAATTGTTCGAACACTCAAACTGCGGAAGAAGTTGCATTGCTTCTAGATTAATGCCCTAGGCTAGATATACTTCATGTATTTGGTCAGGAAGAGAATGAATGTATTTGTAGCAGTGCCCTAAGAATAAACTAGGCTCGAGGACTTAGGAATCATCAAAAACCCTCCAAACGGTTGCTTCCATCCTAGGTACTCACTATTAGACCAAAACCAATTGACCCTAGCTAACCTGATCAATTAGTCTAGTGTGATTCTATGTTAGTCAATAGTGCTAGAGTAGGTGGTCAAACTGTGCAGAGGAATTTAAATGAAACATTGCAGATAGTGTATTCTAACTGAAACATTCCACTAGATCCTAGTCCATTGTTTGATTATGGGAAGAAGCACTGTTGTAAACCAATAGAGAACTTCTAGGGATAGTGAACTCCACACTTGGAGACTTGAAATACCTACTAATCAGTGAATGTTAAGTGAGTAAAATTGTTTTATATAAAACCAAACAAAAAATGGAATTGGAGTAGGACAGCAGCAACAATTAGTATTCATGGAGGGAATAGTAACTCTAGGAAGTCACATAAAGTCAATTGAAGGAATCTGCAATTAAGAGAACCCTCTTTGACTGAAAATATTGGAGACATTCAAAGACTTGAATTATATTGACAAAATTGAATATTTCTTGAAGAACATTAGAGTAAGTGAGAATCGTTACTCTTTGGATAGAAGGGTTGTCCAACTATTTCTTCTAGTTGTGAATGGATCAGTTTGTAGACTGAGATTGTAGTTATTTGGGTAATCAATGAATCTGATCTTATTGGATAAGTTTAATAGTGTGATGTAATTGGTCACATGATGGGAAAATTTGTGTCAATGTGATGGAAAAACCATGTCTTTTGTAAGTTGTGATGATCAAATTCCATGAGAAGACATGTTGGGTCATGTGGATAACTATTGTAATCAGTTATATTAGATGATAATTAGGCCTTTATAGGGATTACACATCCATTATGTTTCTAGGAGAAGGATTATATAAAGGAGATGGCTAGCATTGTAAGGCTAGCTATTTATTGTAATATCATGATGTGGATTATTTGGAGATATAACATGGACCAAGATTGGATGTAGATTATATTTACTATCTCATAATGAATTACTAGGATAGGTACCAACCTTACTATTATGAGACAGTAAATAATATTAGCTCCTCAAGCATGAGTTAGATGATGTGGATACATTAGTTCTTATATCTACATAATCCACATCATCCAACTCATGCTTATGGACCAAGATTGGATGTAGATCATATTTACTATCTCATAATGACTTTCTAGGATAGGTACCAATCTTAATATTATGAGAAAGTAAATAATATAAGCTCCTCAAGCATGAGTTGGATGATGTGGATACATTAGTTCTTATATCTACATAATCCACATCATCCAACTCATGCTTGATGAGCTTATATAATAATCAACTGATTAATGTTTTTGGTTTTGATGTAGTCGTCTCCAACTCATGCTTGAGGAGCTTATATAATAATCAACTGATTAATGATTTGAGGGACATTTTAATTGCCTATTCTAATCACCGATTTGAGGAACAGTGATAGTGATTGTGAATGAAGACTGTATTCTTATTGTTTTAAAATTTTATGATGGGTTTTATGTAATCTTAGGTTGGAATCAAATCCATTGTTTGATTATGGGAAGAAGCATTGTTGTAAACCAATAGAGAACTACCAAGGATAGTGAACTCCACACTTGGAGACTTGAAATACCTGCTAATCAATGAATGTTGACATTACATATAATGCGGAAAACAATGTAGTCAACCTTATTGAGAAACCTAAACCTATTCCAAAACCTAGGTTTGAACCTTGCATAACCTTTGATATCAAGGAAACTATTAAGGTTGTTAATGGACCCCTATACATTACTATGAAGATTAATCGAGAGCTTTCTTAAGGAGTGCTTATTGATCCTATGTATGGTGACTATTATTACCAAATAACATCTCTTTACCTAACAATTTCATCAAGAAACTTATCAAAAATCCGATGTCATGGTTAAGGTGCATGATTGTTTTACTTGTTCTACCATAAGTATTATGACCCTTCCTATTGAAGTTGGTAAGAAGTGCTTAGATTGTCACCTTTGTCACTATTCCTAAATCCAATCAATTCCAAGTAAGACTAGGTCATCCTTGGCTTACTTTAATGAGAGTTATACCTTCTACTATTCATGAATGTTTGAAGTTCCCTCATAATGGAGAAATTATCATGGTGAATCAGAAAGTCATGGAAAGTTCCTTATAGATATTTGAAGAGAGTCCTATTATTCATTACATTACTTGCAATATGTATGTTGATATTTAATTGTCTCTATATATGCTAAGTGTTTATATAAGAGTGGGGATATGCTATGTAACTTTACTTAGTCATGGTCTTAATTATATAAGGATATATACTTAATTGTAGTATAAACTTGAATGAAAAATAGATAATTTTAAAATAGAAATATGAGGGGACTCGGATATTATAAAATAATGAGCATATCTTTGAGAATTATCCTAAGATTGTAGGGCTCAAATATTCATTGCGATTAATACAAGTTTGTAAACATTGATTGATGTATTTTGAGGTCATATAATATGGAAATAAGACAACACCTACATAAATCTTGATATCATCACAATATAACATATTTTGATTCTCTGCAAATTTGAACAAGTTTTCATTCACATCTTTTATGCAAGAACGGTGCTAATCATCATTGACTGTAATGAAACAGTGAGGGTTTCTTTGATGAATTTTGTAGGTACAGTGCAATAGTACCAGATCGGTCTCAAGGAGGAGCATATATTATGATTTAGATCATCATATAATGATCATTTCATGGTATTAACTCATAGACTCATAAATGTGTTACAATATTGTTTGTTGTCACACAATGCTTACCAGCATTGCAATTGATTTATAAATTTTCTTATCTCTTCCTTATGAAGAGTAACTTTTATATTTTGTAATAGGGAGGTAATCTTTGAGTCTCATGGAGTAATGAAGCTCTTTTGCATTAGGATCTAAAACTACTTTGATCCTCGTTTCAAAATTTTTAAATATGGAGCAATGATAGGAAAATGATGTTGCACTTGTGCAATGATAGGACACCAATGTTGCTAATTAAGGTTGGCAAGATGATTATGCCTATCCTGAAAAAAGACTTCAAATCATTATTCTTTCAAATCAATTACCTATTGACATATTCCTTGCAAGGGAGAGAAGCCAAACCCATAAAGAACATGCACATAAACACGGCAACTGAAAAACTTAAATGGAATACACCAAGAAGTACCAAATGATGAATGCTCAATTGTTGTAATGGAAAAGCAATATCAGAACCATCCATTTATAGTCCTAATGATTTTGGAAATTGTTGACAAAGAGTGTTTCTTTTTTTTATTATAGTATAAATGATTTTTCTATAGTCGTAATGATTTTTCTTATTTCTTGTCCTTTGTCCCTTTTTGATTTCCTATGTCTGTGCTTTGTGATAGGATTTTGTCACCTTATTTTGATGGTATATTTCATTCACTCTGTGTGGAATACTATTTTATTTCAGCTTCATATTTCTTTCATTTTTCATATACACACAGACTACACATGCTGATAAAAAAATGAGCTATTTGATTTAGGTTTACTTTTCATTATTGTAAATGGTTAATATTTTTGATGGTACTCCTTGGTGTATTTCATATAAAAATAATCATATAAAAATAATAAATTTAGTAATGATGGTGTGTTACATTATTGATATAGGTTCGATGACTCTTGTCAATGTGCCAAATTGTCAATGTGGTGGTGGGAAGTGTGTGTCGAAGACTTCACAGACATTGAACAACCCTAGATGACAATTTTGGTGCTGCCCTAATCAAAAAAAGGTTGCTAATGTGTATATGTTTATAGTTTCTAATGTAAATACTATTCATTATAATATAAGAACTAATGTAGACTAGGTATCACAAGGAAATAATGGCTGCGAATACTTTACTTGGGTCGATGACAACTCATCTGCATCTATCCGCCCATCTCCACTTGTTCACGATGAAGGATTTGAGTGCAAAATGTGCCAGGCTAGGGCAAATTCTAAAATTATATTTTTATGATGCCTTCTCTGTATTGTAATCGCATATCTTTGTTGCGACCATATGCAGAGATGAACTCAGGAATTAGTTAGTTTAGTATTTTCATATTGTAACTAATATTTTAATATTGATATGACATAACTTCGCTTTGCCTCAAGTGCGCATATATATGGTTTACATCTTTTTTTAGAATGGTTGAATGCAATCTCTTTTGTGTTTTTTCAAGAGTTTTCCCACCAATACAGGTGTAATAATGCATTGGACATAATCTACGGACACTGCGTGGTATGAAGTCTCGCTGAAGTTTGAGCTCAGTGTGGTATGAAGTCTCCCTTTATTCTAGTGAGGGATTGGAATGAGTTCATTTTGGATGCAAAGGAGAATGGGGATACTCAAAGAGGAATTACACAAGCAAATGAGAGAAGGTATAAACATGATAACTGAGAAACATAAATGTAGATTTTACAATAGCTGAGAAACATAATTGTAGGCATCACGGTCACAATTTTTTGGAGACAACGTAATTGAGTTGTATACCCAAGCGATGGAGTGCAACTTCTGCACCTCCGATTCCAAGTTGACACTACGGGATACAAAGACCATAGATAAGGAATAAATTTAGAGAGTGGAGGAAGTCCATAATGACCAAAATAATATAGGATGAACCTCAAGTTAAATGAGGCAACTGCAAACATTTTAATAGATTTTTATTATTAAATAATGAAATTTACATATACTAGTGTTCTAAGCCCCCTCATTACATGATTTATTATTGTAAGCATCCTCTAACTTATGCATCTAGAAAATGAAACTACAACCTATTGGGATTGAGACAAACCTTAGAGAACAACAGCAGCTAGGAATGATCGCTTTCCAACATCTATTGAATACATCTTTTGAATACATCTATAGCTCATGAATACAAGGTCCTCCAATAGATGTATTCAACAGATGTTGGAAAGCGATCATTCCTAGTTGTTGTTGTTCTATAAGGTTTGTCTCAATCCCAATAGGTTGTAGTTTTATTTTATAGATGCGTAAGTTAGAGGGGGCTTACAATAATAAATCATGTAATGAGGTGGCTTAGAACACTAGTATATGCAAATTTTATTATTTAATAATAAAAATCTATTAAAATGTTTGCAGTTGCCTCATTTAACTTGAGGTTTGTCCTGTATTATTTTTGTCATTATGGTCTTCCTCTACTCTCTAATTTTATTCCTTATCTATGGTTTTTGAATCCCGCAGTGTCAATTTGGAATCGGAGGTGCAAAAGTTGCACTCCATCACTTGGGTATACAACTCAATTACATTGTCTCCAAAAAGATGTGACTATGATGCCTACAATTATGTTTCTTAGTTTTTGTGTCCCAAGACCCCTTATGACCCTTTATGACCATTTATGAGCTCTAAGAATACATCTTAGAGGTCTTAAAATGTTGTAAAGGGTCATAAGAGGCTCCTAGGAGGGGCTAGATGAGCTTCCACCTTCACGTGGTTGGCCCTGTTAAGTAGAGAATGTTAATTAAACTATTCTCGAAACATAATTGTAGGCATCATGGTCACATTTTTTTGGAGACAACATAATTGAGTTGTATACCTAGATGGAGTGCAACTTCTACACCTCCGATTCCAAGTTGATACTGCGGGATGGAGAACAACTTGGAACTGGAGGTGCAGAAGTTGCTCTCCATCATCTGGGTATACCACTCAATTACATTGTCTCCAAAAAAATGTGACCATGATGCCTAAAATTATGTTTCTCAGAGAATGTTAAACTATTCTCAAAACAAAGAGAAGCTCAATAATTTAAGGTCTCAGTACAAGCACTAGAATTGAGTTTTTTGGCACGGGCTGGGAAATTTTTGTATATCAACATGCGATAGAGTTTGGACAAAAAACTCTATCGCATGTTGATATACAAAAATTTCCCATCCATGCCGAAAAACTCAATTCTAGTGCTTGTAGTACATGACTGGTGCCAAAATAGGGTTCTCCCAATCACTGATTCTAACCCGCTAGCAACAACCAACAAAATGAGTGGACACCTAAAGATAAATATCAAATAGGGGAAAAGCACCTACAAAAATAGAGGCAATAGTTATAGATACAGATGAGGATATCACAGAAATCCCTAATTTAGTGTTTGTATTTGCTAACAAATGATAAACTGTGAATTAGGGATTTCTGCGATATCGTCATCTAAATCTACATCTATTTTATTTACATTGGAATGCAACCTACCGATATTGATATTGCACCAGCTAAGCATGATGGAGGCATCAATTCTAATGTGAATTGTAGTACTCAAGGTATACATTTTCTATTCGAATTTTGATTAATGAATATTTAATACAAGAAAATGTATTCAATTGTTTAAGGTAGATTAGTTGTGATGATGAGACATGCCATTTAGATGTTAATTGTGACAGTCTCTTGGTTTCAGGCAATGCAGAAAGAGAAGCCTAGTTCAATATGCAATCTCAATTCATATACATAGGATATCAGGTGGAATTGAAAAACACAACAGGGTTGCATTTTTTATAGAGGTCTTTAATTGCGTATTTTAAGTTATAGACCATCGTGAAAATGTAAACGTGTTGTGTTTTTTCAACTCCACCTGCTATCTGTCCATATTCTTCTTGTGTTGCATCGCATTCTTGATTCAGAGTGGGAAAAATCTTATTTTCGATGTGAGGGAGAGAAGCCAAACACAAATAACATGCAAATAAACATGACAGCTACAAAACATAAATGTAGGTATCACAATATCTGAGAAACATAAATGTAGGCATCATGGTCCCAATTGTTTGGAGACACAACATAATTGAATGCTATACCCAGAAAATGCAACACAACCACTACTCTTGCAGTTCTAAGTTGACACTGTGGATCCAAAAACCATATATAGATTCCTTATCTTTGGTTTTTGGATCCCAAGTGTCAACTTACAACTACAGGAGTAGTGGTTGTGTTGCACTGTCTGGGTACACCACTCAATTATGTTGTGTTTCCAAAAAATTGTGACCATGATGCCTACATTTATGTTTCTCAGCTGTTGTGTCCTAGGACCCCTTATGAGCCTTTATGATCCCTAAGAATACATCTTAGAGGTCTTAAAGTGTCGTAAAGGGTCATAAGAGGATCCTAGGAGGGGCCAGATGAGCTTCCACCTTCACGTGGTTGGCCCTATTAAGTAGAGAATGTTAAACTATTATCGAAACAAAGAGAAGCTCAATAATTTATATCTGAATACCAATTTTGTTCTTATCAAACCATCAAAACATTTAAATAGCCTTTTAAACTGCTATTAAAAATAAAATATTTAATCAATATTTACCTACACATTTGTGTGCTTGTCTGAGTTTGATACGCAGATCAAGTTGTATGACCTTACTTGAATAGGATCTATTCTGAAGGTTTTACAACTTGATCTGGGTATCAAACTCAGACAAGCACACAAATCTGTAGGTAAACGAATCTTTCTTAGTCAGTTTGAATTTTCATGAGGCTGTGAATATACACAATGAAAATGCTCTGTTCAATCACTGTCACATTTTTTTTAACTAAACATTAGTATTGGTTAGTTTTTTTACCCTTAAATATCAGTAATTTTAATGAGAATGCTATGCATTCGATGTCAATTTCGTAAAATATTGGTCAAAGATTTTGTCTCAATTTTGACGTCAATGTCACCAAAGTTGGCATCAATTCTGCCAGCTTCAAGTGATTAGTTCGATGAAGAGGCAGTCGATAATTCGACCACTACGTAGGTCAAAATTTTGACAATGGGTTTTCCTGTAGAATAATTGATGAAAAAACTTTGACAATAGTTTTAGTCATCTGTTCGACCAATTGGTATCAAAAATTTGACTAATCCTCATCAAAAAATAGGGTAAAATTTACTAGTGAGGTTTAGCCCTCTGAGTAAGTGGTATGGGGTCATGTCAAGTGCCTTGACTAGGTCTTTGAATGGATCTAGCTTTTTCCCTCTGTTTAGCTTCTCTCTCCACCTTTTTCCAGCCTGTTTCTGGCACCTGGTCCTATGAACCTGAGACCTATGACCTCAGGGTCAAGGTTGACCTTGACTCTGACCTAGGTCAAAGTTGACCTCAACTCTAACCTAGGTCAGAGTCAACCTTGACTTTGACCTAGGGAAGAGTCGACCTTGACCCTAACCCTGGGTCCAATTTTCAAGTTTTGGATGTTTCGGGGTGTCAGGATTTGGAAAAAAAGTTTATTTCCCACTTCTAGGTCAGCTGTTTCAGATTTCGGAATGGTAAAGTCTTAAATTGTATTTAATCTAGGTCCATTTCTAAAGGGTTAAGGTCTAATTGGAATTTAATTCCCCAATGTTGGCCCCTCTAGAATTTTGTGCCCTAGATCACTATAAAAGAAAGCCTTCCTCCTTCATTTGGACATCCACAATTCATATAGTGCTCTCAAGGAGACCATCCACTTTTCATGATCAAGTCCTCAAGCATTCAAGCATTCATCAAGGAGATCCATTGTTAGCCATTGAAGGATTCAATCTCCATCCACATTCATCCAAGCTTTTTTCTATTCAAAGATCCATTCAAGATTGATGTTGAAGATCTAATGCAATTGATTTGAGACATCCTACATTCAAGTCTACATTCATTTGGAGCATCCATACTTGTGGATTCAAGGATTCGAATCCTCCATAAGGGTTTGAACATAAGAAAGGTGAATAGTTCCATTTACTTTGTTTATATACATTTCTATTTCAATTACATTTCAACGTTGATTCCAAATTGGGGTTTGACCAAGGCAAACCCCTCATCCAAACAACAAAACAATTTTTCTTGTAGGTGCAGTTGTGGGATGATGAATATCTGTGTAGATCTGGATACCTTTTTCAGTGAACTTTTGAGATTTGTGAACAAAATTTATGTTAGAGCTATTTCTGGTCAGGGTCGACTTTCAGTGAGGCTCAAGATTGCATCCCGGGGTAAGATCTTACCCCGTTAAAGAGGTCAAAGTTGACCTTGCTAAAAAAGATAGAAGTTTTCTGGGTTTTCTCTGTCTCTGTATTTCCAAGCTGGATCAAGTTGCAGAATCTCTCGAAACTGTACATAGAGAGCAGAAAATAGCTTTTTCCAGATTCATCCTATTTTGAGGTTAGTATCCATCTTCAATCCATTTCAATATTTAAGCACATATTTTCTATAACGGATTATAGGATTTATCTCTCTTCTTCATATTCTCTATAGATTGATTCATTTGTCTATTGGTCACGTCCTTGTGATTAATCAATTTAGATCTCTCCTTTGAGAATTTGGGTTAAGGATAGATCCTATATTCCCCCACACATTCAATACACTATATTTTGATAAAAACATTCTTCCATCTTACAAAATGCAAGAGCATAAAATAAATCTACTTTTATATGCATGCAATATCTAACACAAAATACAAATCTAACACCAAAAAGAAAGAGTTGTCATAAACGGGTTCACCAAAATGTAAAGTGGAAAATGTAGATAGGGTTTAATGCAATTGGGGGTTTGCATATAAAAGAGACCCTAAACCAATATTTAACACATACATGAAATTTTAATGATATGGAATATAAATCAGGAAATGCTTAAAAAATTAGTGAAATAAAATACATACCTCATAACATAGCAGATATGGAAATTGTTGTTTTCTGGTGTCTGTACTGAGTTTTTGGAATTTTGCAACCGGATTTGGAATGGAAACACAGGGACAGAGAAAACCCAGAAATATTTTTCTATTTGGTACTAGGTCAACCTTGACCCAAATGAAGGTTGACCTTGACCCCTTTATGTCGACCCTGACCTGCACAGCTTTGACTGAAATTTTGTTTGTGGAGCTTGAAAGATTTTCAAAAAGGGTATTTGAATTTGCTTTGTAATTTGTTGTTCTGCACCTGCACTTGTGAGAAAAATGATTTTTTTGTTTGGATGAGGGGTTTGCCTTGGTCAAACCCCAGTTTTGGAATTAACCTTAAAATAGAATTGAAATTGCAGTAATAAACAAAGTAAATGGAACAATTCACCTTGCTTATGTTGAAACCCTTGTGGAGGATTTGAATCCTTGAGTCCACAAGTATGGATGCTCCAAATGAATGTAAAATTGTAGGATGTAGGATGTCTCAAATCAATTGTCTTTAGATCTTCAACACCAATCTTGAATGGATCTTGGAATAGGAAGAAGCTTGAATGGATATGGATGGAGAGATCTTTAACAAGAAGGCTCCATAGAGCTTGAATCCTTCAATGGCTACTAATTGATCTCCTTGATGAATTGGATCTTGAATGCTTGAATAGTTGAATGCTTGAAGATAGATGATTGCTTGAATGCTTTTTTCTTATTCATGCTTGATTCTTGATTGCTTGGTTATTGATTTTTTATGGATGGAAATGAGAGGAGAAGGCTTCCTTATATACTATTCTATGGCACAAAATTCTAGAGAGGCCGACATAGGAGAAATAAATTTCCATTAAGCCTATACCCTTAGAAGTGGACATAAATTAAATATCTTTTATGAGTTTATTGTTTCAAAGCCCAAAACAACTGACCCAAAAGTGGGAAATAAATCTTTCTGAAACACAACATCTGGAAACCAAGTCAGAATTTCAAATTTGGACCTTGGGTTAGGGTCAAGGTCAGCCTTGACCCAAAAGGTTGACCTTGAACCTGAGGTCAAGAGACTCAAATTCTCTGAGCAAGATGCCAGAAACAGGCAAGAAAGAAGTGGAAAATAGGACATGATAGGGGAAAAAGCTAGATCCAAGTCAAAGACCCATTCAAGGAATTTGAAATGACCCCAAACCACTTACTCGGAGGGATAAACCAGTCCTAAATAGAATTTCTTCTATTTTCCAATGATACAGTGGATAATATTGAAAGCTCTAGCCGCTTAGTGTGATAAGAAATTTGAAGATGTTAATGCAAGAATCATTAAGTTGGAGGACATAGTGAAGAAAATTGGGGAACAGAGTTATCATATCCTTAAAGCCTCCAACTACCATCATAAGATTCTTATTAGAAAGATGGAACAAATTAATTGAAAGAAGGTTATGATCGAGATAGATGGCGAGAAGACTGTGATTCCTGAGGAGACTTTTGGCCATGGGAAGAGGACCCGTGTGAGCACCAGGAGAAAGTACTCAATACTAAGAAACATATTTAAGACCTCAAGAGTGTTTTTGTTAATCTAGAACATATGGAGCTAGAAGTTTTTGAGCTTCTCAAGAACTTTGTTTAATATTGCTCTTCTTGTTTTTGTGTCTATTTTGTTGTCTGTTGGATTTTGACCTTGAGATGGATTTACCTCTATCTTTGCCAGTGTAGTCTCTACTTGACTTTTTTCTCAGTTTTGTTGTCTTTATTTCTCTTTAACATTTTATCTATTGTAATAGCTTTGTGTAGGGTTTCGGGTCCCTTCAAAATCTGATTTTCACTTAATAAAAAACATATACCTCAAATTATATTTAATAAGTTATAAATAATATATTGACATGTTAAACTGTGTTCAATCAGCTGAAAGTTCCCATTGTTAAGGTAGATATAGACAATACTCATATCATTGTATTTTTCTTTACATTAATATATATAGAATTTTAAGCTAATATAGCACTCGTTTCATATGGGAAATCTGATGGCATGAAATAAGATTTTTTAGGTAATATAAGTTTAGGCTATTACATAAAATGAAAGTGTATGTTCTTATAGCTAATGTAGTATGTTGTGTTCCTAGATTAAAATTTAGATTAACATATAGGAGGATGGTTAGATTCTAGAAGTACAGTGAGAAATACTTTCAA